>JAPYYQ010000002.1:0-310364 GCA_030522585.1 Anagyrus pseudococci | reverse complement strand
ATTTTTCGTAAGGGCGTGCGTGAGACGCGATTTCAAGCACGCGAGCGATGAGCGAGCGTGCGTGAAATCGCGCCTCACGCACGCCGTTACGAAAAAAAACATTCTCGTCGGCTGAATCGAGTTTGCAAAAAGAAAAAGAATGCTGCTTATCATTGAGACTGAACGGATAGTTGGCGTTGTAAAGAGAGAACCGGATAAACTCGTGTGTTCGCGCGCACTTATCAATCGAGTAAATCGTTTGTACGCTTGCCGGGGGTATTGTCGATCAGCTTGATTTTTTCAGTTTCTTCCAGTCGAGACTGCCTGGCGCGATGATCGCCGTTGATGTTTTGGTCGTTATTATTACGTAAATCTCTCTCTCTCTCTTTTTTTTTCTGTTGGCTACACCACAGAAAATTAATTAATCTGATAATTTGTAGTGTTTACCAAGATACGTCGAATTATCATAAACTTTTCGAAGCTTATCGAACTAAGATTAGAAAAACGCAGTTGTAATTTCAACGTTTTTTTATCATTATTTTTCCATTTACTAACGTTCGTCGTGCATTTGTCGTCGTGTAACTTATTAAATTGAAAAAGAATTAAAAATAGGAATGTCAATTGTAAATTATTGAATTTTCGATCTGCATCGCATAAGTACATTACTATTTTTATTATTTATCATCTCGCGTGGGAACGAACGCGTTGTGGATGCAGGGTGCAAATGTAACACGTCGGGGCACTTGGGTAAATTATTACTTGCATAAGCTACTGGTGCTCGGCGGGGTTGAGGGTCGTGGAAGAGCACTATCGAAAATTAGAATACGGACACGTGCAGAGAACTATTTGACGCGCGCGAAAAGAATCTGACGTATTTCTATTGAGCGCTAAAGTGGATACGGTTGGAGAGTCGACGAGCAACGATTATTCAAATTTATGAGGCTGATCGATCAAGTTTCGATTGTCGAGCGACGACCTATTGTTTGGTAAGCGGCAAGTTTAAGAAATTATAAGACGCGGTCGGCGTTGGTTAGGAAAAAGAGAGGAAAAAAAAAGTTAACCGAGTATTCCGACCGATTAAAGAGTTGAACTCTTCGGTTCTGGGTAAATTTCCACGATCTACCACACGAACCAACTGGAATTCCAAACTGATTTTTATTTTCCTTTTTTTACAGTGACCAATGAGCATTAAAATTCAGGATCGACGCTCAAGAAAAAGCAACGGCTAGATAACAAAACCGAAAACTCGTCCGACTAATATAAACGAGCGGAAATTGCCGAGTTGATTAACTGTCCGCTTCTAAAGCTCCAAACAAATGTAAGGGTTCACTGGCTCGTTTATCTGGCACGTCGGTTGGACAATTAACGAAGAAGAGTAATTAGGGTAAATGCTCATGCGAAGCAAATGAGTTGGAAAGTGATTTAATAATACGCCACGGTTGACTCTAGATTCCCGGTAAAGGAGGGCTCTCGAGTGCCAAAACGTCAGCGCAATACAGGTTACACACGTGCGCGCGCGCGCGTTTACTCGCTAACGATCGTTTTGCATAGCGAGCGACCAACTTTCAACATCGTACGATAACTATTACGGAAATCCTTTATAGGTGTACGTTCAATAGACGCGAAATACGAAACTTTTAATTGACGAAGGCATATTTCGAGTTACGTTTTTAACAAACGGCGTGCGCGCGCGCGGTTGTTAAATCGGAGCCGAGAAAATTAACAACAAGCGCTCCAGCCGAATAATCACTGCCGAGTAGACCGATTCTTGAAAACTTATATATACGAAAAAGTGTCAGGGTCGCTGGGGGTCTTGAAAAGAGAGGGAGAGGGAGAGGGGAAGAGCCATTTGTTCTGTTCAGGTACAACGAAGAGTCGGTGTCCGCATCGGAGATCCGCCGGAGAAGATGAGGCCAGAGAAAGAGGGGGAGGACTAGGGTACCGCGTGCGCATGCGAAAGCGAGAGCAGCAGCAGCCGCGCGCGCCCACGCGGTCGCACCGCGCTGTAGCGGGGGAGTGAGCTCTCTCGCCTACTGGAGGGGAGACCTCTCTCTCTCTCTCTTTTTCTTACAACAGCACGAGGCAGTGGCCAGTGCGAGGAAGAGGGAGCGACGTAGGGTGGGAGAGGGAAGAGGGGGAGTCGCACACCTCGGCCGTATGCGGCGGCGCTCCGCACAGCTGATCGCTGCCACAGTCTTCGCGCGGCCCACGGACCGAGAGCCCTCGCACGCGCGCGAGTATCCTCTCTTTCTCTCACTCTCGCTAGCTCGCTATAGCTCGCTCTTTCGTCGACTCGTCCAGCAACGCGCGTTTTCTCTCCCCGGCTCGGTTTCGCTCTCGACGACGATAGCCCGCAGTTTCACGGGGGAAACACCGTAAACTGCTGCAGTATCGTCCTTACGCCTCGCAGTCTACCTCCACTCCGAGGACTACACTCGGGCCTATACAGTTTACAAGCAGGCAGTAAAATCGGAGAGCTTTTGTCGCCTCTCTCTCGCTCAGCCGTAGCGTGAGCGCGCGCGCGCACAACAGCCGTGCTCTGGAGCAGCCATTGCCAGCGTCATTTCTCGTCAACGTTAACGTCAACCTCCACGAGACAACGCTAAACGCACTACTCGACGTTGCTCAAGCTCGGCACTCGTCGAGCAGCCCGAAACTCCAAAGCGCGCGAGGTTAGATAACTCACTCAGGCTCACGTTCTTTATTTCTCGCTGGTGACAAGTGTCTCGACGCGCTGGGAGTTTGTTATTCCGCATAAAATTGATCGCCAAAAAGCGGCCGAGGGTCAAGAAAAATAAAAGAAAGCAGAATAAGGAGGCTGAGAAGAATAAGGTGTGGTAAGAGGAGGCGGTTAGAGAGGGAGAAAAAGGAGAGTCTCCGGAGGGTGTGCGTCGAGAGAGAGAGATCGAGAGAGAAGAGCTCCGGAGAGCCCTATATGTGCGGGCGAAGGTGGGCGCTTTGGAGGGAAGGCTGCCGCTGCTCCACCGCCGCCGGTCGGCCGGGGCTCAGCCGCAGCAACGTGGGCGGGCTGCATCAGCTGCCTTGGCCGCTGGCATTGCTCGAGGAGGCAGCAGCCCCAGCAACAACCGGGCGAGCGAACGACTTGGCCGGCTGACACAGCAGCAGCAGCCAGCCGGAGTAAGCTACATGGAGCCGCGGCTACAGCGTCAATAACAGGCCAGTAGCAGTGGTGAGCAGCAGCAGCAGCCGGGTCACATGCGAGCTGCAACTCTGATCGCCGGCCAGCCAGCCGATAGCCGAGCAGGAGGAGGCCCGAGCTCCGACGACGACGACGACAACAACGAGCCAGTCGACCGAGTGCCGCCGCTCTAGAAGCCCTCGAGAGAGATAACGATAACAACGCGCTCGTTTTTCCACACTACTATACTAGAGCGCTCTCCATCTCTCTGGATTATTTTTTTTTGGTTTGTTTTTTTATTTTTTTGAAAAAAGAGCACGAATTATCGGACGATATGCTGACCGACAGCAAGGACCAGGATACCGGTATCAACATCAAGTTCGGCTCCGATCGAGCTAACGAGCGCAAGGGAGAGTATCGGCTCGTCGCGCAGGACAACAACGTTGCCAATGGCAAGAAGAAGAGGCTCAATGGCACCACCAAGCAAGGTGAGAGAAGTTTATTATTTTCTTCTATTATACCTATATCGATCTGTGTATATTATGTTGCCTACGTAATAGAAACCCCCTCTGGATTCATTTGGATTTAGTGCTTTGCGGTGATTGCTCTGTTTTTTTTACGGAGCTCGATGTAATTGGCATTCTTGCGCATTGCGCTGGCGATAATTAGCTGATACTTTTTTTTTATTCAAGTCACTGTTGATTTACCTTTTATGTTTGCTTGAAATTTGTTTTCGTTTTTTTTCTTTCAACTTGATCCCCCAGCTAGACATTAGCCATGAAATCTCAGATTTTTCGTAACGTATACAAAAACAGCGTTCTTTCGGCTCGTGTAGAAATAGAAGTGCGTATTATTCCTGGCTGCGCACGTTCACTGTGTACAGAGGAGATTATGCTTTATCAGACTTTTATTCTTTTTCTATTGTCGATTTGAACGAGAGAGAGAGAGAGAGAGAGAAAAGAAAAAAAAAGATACGCTTGTTCCAAGTAATAAAAATGTTTGCGCGTTATGTATAGCGATAACCGTACTATCTACGCGTGTGTACGCTCCGCAATTAATATTATTACCGCAGATACATAGAATGCGCGCGTGTGGGAGTAAAGATTTTATAACTCGCAGCGGATTTCTTATCGCCAATTAATTAAGACTTTCGCTCGGCTTTATCAGCGTCTGCCGATCTATCTGTGCTAAATCTTGCAATAATGCGAGCCTCTGGCTATATATTCTAATCGCGCTGTGACGTAACTGCGCACGCTGTGTACCAACTCGCGTATATAGTATAGGCTTAAAGCCAACGACTAACTTCGCTCTGCCTATCGATTATTATTACAAATTATTTTTTCCCAACGTATAATTTATTTGCGCTCGTGTTACACTCGCAGGACACACACACACAATATCGTGCAACTGCCGTTGTCAAATAATTTACCAAGGACTTACCGCAATTGTAATAACTTGACATTTTAACAATGCCAAAGTGTATTTCGTAAAAATAATTTCATCGCTTTTCAATGAATTTGTCTTTTTATAAATTTTTAATCAGGTCTGGGAAAATTATCATTCGTTGTCACTTAAATTTACTTAAAATTTGGAAAAAACGTTTTTAGATATGTTATCTTTCATCGCAAAACCCAGTTGAAATTATAAAAAAACGATAGTTACTAATCATTTTAATCAATTTTTATCGTTTTCAATAACTGACTTATTTAACTGAACAGGTAATCAATTTGAGATTAGGTAATTCCTTGGCCTTTATGAAATCCGCAATTTGCGGTTTCCAACCAAAATTAACTTATCCTTATAATATCGATATAGACCAAAAATTGATTTGAAATTAAAAAAAGAAAAAAAAGGACGTATACTTAAAAGAACGTCGAATGCTTTGTTGAAATAATAAAAGAAAGGAAAAACAGCGTAGCTAGAACAATGACGCTTAATTACTTAAAAATAGGTCAAAAACAACGTGCGCGTAAAAAAAAACATGTTGTTCCTCTGTTTTCCATCTCATTCTCTATTTTCCAATCCAACGTCCCGGAAATAGGGACTATACGTCTTTCGTTTTTTCGTTTGGCTTCGCCGTCAAATCGGTGCGCGCACATTAAAGAGGAAGCATCCGATTGTAATCCCAGCCCGTTTCCGTCTTTACCCAAAGCCCCGCGCGTCACTAGGGCTTTACCTCGGCTGGATAGCCCAAAACTCGTGATTTTCCTTTCTCCGTGTGCGTGTGTACCTTGCGATCGAAGCGCTTTTTTATCCCGCAGCGCTATCGCTCTTGACCCACTTTAACCGGCCGAGCCTCGGATGAATGTGTCTTCCTATTCCGTCGGGCTAATTAAAAAATAAACAAACTACCGCGTTGATCTTTTTTCAGCAGCAGAGAGAATACCGCAATCTCTCTCTCGATATCGCCGGAAGCTAAAGCAAGCGCTAAAAGGTAGGATCGCGCGGTGGAAAAAAAAATGAGAAAGACCTTGCCGCGCAGCGGCTAATACGGGGCAGATCTCAAGGCTCTGTCGCTGCGTATAGGCCGCTTTAACGATTAACGTAAGCACAAAAATATTTCCGGCCTTCTGCGGCTCGCTCTCGCCGCGATTTAATCGTTCGCGACTCGTAAGCTCCGGCTAATTGTAGTTTTCAATGAGGCAAGTTTTTAAGCTGATACGCGAAAGAGAAAGAGAACGAGAGATCGAGTTTTGCCTAATGCGCGTATTTGGAGCGTTGGCGGGGGGGGGGGGGGGGGTAAGCTAAACTAAAAAGTTTCCGCCACGTCCACGAGGAAACATTGTATTTCTTTGTTGGCTTGGATTACCGCGTCGGATATATTTACCTTTTGTTTATCGTTCGAATTAGCGCGTGAAAGAGAATTTATGGATGTGGAGAGGAGAAAATTAACTCGTCGTTGGATTCCATTAAATGGAAATTGATTTATTATTCGGATATTTGTGTTGTACTCCCGATAAATTCTCTTGTCTATATGAACAGTTTGATCTTAGCTTTTTTAAATATTTTCTTTTTACATTGATTTTTTTTGTTATTATTATTATTACACGATGCAAACTACAAACTTTTCAGATGCCTATCAAATTTCTCAACACATACACAGTTTTGAGATTTACGTAAAAGTAAATATAATGCAGTTAGACACGACTTTTGCTCGAGTTCGAGTGCTCCGTATATGCAGGCTCACGCATACAAACCAGTAGAGCAACTCTTCGAGACAGAACTACTCTAAAGAACGACACTACAGTTCTTGTTGCAAAGACATAAAACAATTCCTGAATTTTCCACGAAAAGTCAAGGGTACAAGATAATCGCAAAAGTCGCTCGAAAGGATGGAAGAGGAGGAGGAAAGAGCGCGAAATTCCATCTGCTGTCATCAAAGCAACTCCTATACGCGCGCATTCCCGAGCGCGTATTAAATTTTGCAAAATTCCTAATGCAGCACAGCTATGTACGCACTGTCCTTGCCTCGCTGGCAGTCTTAGATCATCTTCTCGTTTTCCGTAATCGTGATCTTGTTAACCGCGATCGTCCAATCGAACAGCGATGTATCAGGCTTGTTTCAAAGCTAATACGTGAATGAATGGACGATGACTCGTAGTCGACACACGCGTCTCATGTCTCGCGGGCAATGGGCCAGAAAACTTGTCGGCCGCGATATGTTGCTGATTTATTTTCAATTTTATTCCGAATGGCTTACACGCGTACGATGCGTTTGCTGATTGAGCAACTCTGTCAGCTACTGTAAAGCCTCGTCAGATTTCCCTTCGAGCTTTACCAAGTTTTTAGTCTCGGACGCGAACGGCCAGCTTTCTTTTGACTCTACACTCGGCCACGACGTATTGTTGATATTCTATACTTGATATTTTTAATTTTTGTCTTCTCTAAAGCGCCAACGCATTTAGACATCAATCCCGCACTTTTATCACAATAAAATATTTTACAGTAAACTCTCGATGCTACAATATTATACGCTCATATCACAATATCCGACTGGAGCTATAGTGTACATTACAGCCTACCAATGTTTTTGAATAATACTCAAAACAGCTATAGTCCATCACTGCTTTAGAATAAAGTTACACAACGTCATCGAAGCTCAACGAGACTTGTCACTATTGTCCAGCTGTATACTGCTTAGCATTAGCTCACTGACGCGCATCGACAAATTTCATTATCCGACTCAACAAGCCTCTCGCGGCTTTGTATAACGCGATATAAAATTTCATATTCAATCAACAAGTACACAAGCACTCAGGTAGTACTTATCGAGACGTGCAACAGTTCGATCGAGCCGAGTTGCGCAATATACTCTAGTGTTGTATGTACGAGGCAAAACGTGTGCAACTCCGGGGAGTGTCATCTCTTTCGCCCGTTGCATAACTTTTATGCAATATCCAATACGCCGGAAGCGACTGCTCGTCAGCTTTACATTCCCAGCTGATCAGAATTAATTAGCTATCCATTTGCCCGTGCTTAATTCGCTGTTTGCGATTTTATCTGCTTTGGACGACGCGAACGCAGCGAAGCTTCCCGTCGAAGCTTAATAGGATTTTTCTTTTTCTTCCTTTGGTCTAATTAATGCTGTGACTAAACATCCAAGTGTTTACCAACGAAAGTAGAGAAATTTCACACGGGGAAATGAGAGACTGGCCGCAAAAGCGACAATAAAATTGACTCGTTTCCTTCGACTGACAAGCTATCGCCAATACAACAGAGGCAAACGCAAATATTTTCACGCCCTACTTCGCGCCCACCCTGCGTTCGGACTCGCACGACATAACGCACTGTGCGTCTCGAAATCGAATAATGCAGGGAAAACGAGTTCGCTTATGTAAGAATAATACCGTAAGCGAAGCTAAATTAATAGGTCAAGCCTCGAAATCGAAGTAGAATTAACCGAAGGCATATAAATTTGGCCTCTTTTGCTTTCTTTGCTTATTCACCGCTGGCGTTGGGTTACACCTCGCAAATATCCCTGCACACGAACGTCGTTTATTGAAAAGGAATAACGCGACAATGCACTGAAATATTTGGTGCGGATAAAAAGAAAGAAAAAGTCAGCGAACTAGTTTGGATTTTGCGCGTGTCTATGTAGAGGCGCGGATATACAGCGATTGCTGCCGGCGCGCGAGAAAAGAGTTCCCCCCAGCGCACGAAGGCGAAGTTCACGCAGCCTATAAAAAGCAGTGCGGCCGCGAGTCGAATCTATTAAAAGCTCGGCGTCTAGCGCAACTCCCCCCAGCGACTGCGAGTCCGCGTGTGGCAATCAATCTATGCGATCCTCCTTGGGGAATTTCTTTTTGTCCCCGCTGAAAAAAACAGCAGTCGCTGGAGGATGTTCTCAATAGACATGGAATTCGCGGCTGCCGGCTATTGTATGGCTGGGCCGAAGCGCGCTTGAGTTATTCGAGCTTGACACGACGTTTAGCGCGCGAGTATGTTTTTTCACGAGGTTGAACAAAAAAATGAAGAAAAAAAAAAGACGCGAGCACATAGACGCAGGTATGGCGTATATTGCGTAATGGAGACGCGTTTGGAAAATAGAATTGAGATATACGGCAACTTTATAAAACGCACGACGAGAGCGGCAGCATCGGAACTCGATCGACTGCGAAATAGACATTCAATCGATCGGAATGGACTGTAAGACGTGTCAATTTTCTCAGTGATTGCCGTTAGAGCGCGTTGAGAAGGAACGATAAATGCGCGCTCGCTCTGTGCGCGGGAGTAACCGGCTGCTGCCGGCTTTTCAGTTGTTCAGCCAATAGGCTAATTTTAATGTGCGGATGTACGTTTTCCCGCTGCCAACTAACACCGTCTTACCAGTTTTTTTTTCTTTTTTCTTTCAAAGAACAATAAATTTTCCGTTTTAAAATAACACATGTCTGAAAAGTATTTTTCAATTTGATTAGTATTATTCAATTTCATACCGGTTTAATTGATATTCGAGATCTGGAGATGATGCGGATCCGTACATTTGAATAAAGATTAAATATCAAAAAGTCCATTAGCAAATTTGATGAAATAAACGTAGCTGTGGGGGGCTGGGGCGGCGCTGGCGCGCGCCCCTGCTAATAGACTCGGGTTTACACGAAAATTTAATAAATCACACACGGGTGAAATTATTAACGGCGGCTTTATAATATGCGGAAAGAGTTTTCGCTCAAACGAGCCCGCGTATACGTATAAGCGTGCATATATAACTGGCGTTGAACCACGATTTTAATTTATCGCTCAAGGTTTCTCAGTTATTCACTTTACAGGTTTATAAATAATTTATCTAAAACGTTTGAGAGAGAACAGAAAAAGGGGGGATGGGGGAGGAGGTCGGCTGCGCGAGAATGAAATGTCAGGCGCTCTAGAAATTTTCCGACCTCGCGTGTTATTTCAATTCTTCATTTCTTTTTTTTTCTTTTTTTTCTTGCTCTCGTTCGATAAGTGCACGCCACCGGAAATGATACACCGCGTTAGAAATCGAATGAAAGCCTCGGTCGTTTGATTAGTCCACAGCCTGCTAGTTCGTCATTGGCAATTTTGTCTCTCGTTAAACGACGTACGTTACTGGCCGGTAAACCTTGCTTTTTCTCTCTCTCTCTTTCTCACTCCTCTTCGGTACAGACATTTATCTACCGGGAAACAATCGAGGCGGTCTTTTTTTTTTTTGTTATCGCCGAGAGAAGGATAACGATTAAAGTTTGATGTGTAGCTGTAGTGGTGATCGTCGCTGCTACTTTGCTATGCGCGTTTGTCCGCATGGAAATCATGTTTAATTATCAAAGTGAGCATGGTTTTTTTATGCAAATTCTAAAGCTGTTACGAATGACGACGCGTTAGAATAGGCTTGATTGCCTATTACGACGCCGCACGCAATATCGATTTTTTTTCCTCGTTGGAGACGAGTTATTATTTGGTGCTCGATGGTGTTTTTTCATCGCGTTTTAATCGATTTTAATGACGTCCGAAAATGTTTGAGCACGACGCTGAAAAGAATGTTAAAAATAAACCGCGGCTCTCTCTCTCTCACGTTTTAATGAGCTTTTATCGGTTCCCTAGCAAACTTTCTAAAACTCATTATAATCTTATCGCGTTAATGCACGTGAACGTCAAAGCCTCGATGTTATGACGTGAATTTCACGTAATTAAGAAAACAGTATTTACCGGCGCGATTTTTACAAATAAACTTTATTTTAAATAAATGCTCTTCGACAAACTTTGTTATTCCGAACTTCCCTAATTTCCAAGTTAAACTCGAACAGCTGGAATAACGGTCTGTTCATCTTTATCATTTTTCGTACTCTTTACACATTAAAAACGCCCAAAAAAAATGAACTTTATAACCGAGAATAATCTTTACAAAAAAAAATTGTAATTAACATTTTCATTGAAGTACGCGACATTAGTATCATTAACCAAGCAAAATATTTGCCAAGGCAAAACCCGGTATATAAAAACTGGCGCAAAAGCGTTAATTGTCCAACAACAATCCCAAGGGAATTCCATGCCTAGTTATCCGAGAAGCCAGACGAGTACAAAAAAAGAAGAAAAAAAATGAAAAGCACATAAAATAAAAAAAAAGGGTGCCTCGTACATCTATATACGTCGGAGAGCCACGTGCAAGTAAGAAGTGCCCCTCCCCACAGGGCGTCGTCGTCGCTGACTCATCGGACAATCATTGCGACGTAGAGTCCCACGACAAAGAGCCAGCTGGAAAACAAGTTGCGGGGATGATAAAACGAGAGAGAGGCGTCTAACAAACAGTCGCAAGTATATATATCACAGAGAAATGGCTATAAAATAAAAACGTTTTTTCGATATTATACCCAAACGACGACGACAGGCGAAGTAATAAAATAAAAAAAGCGTCCTTCACTTTATCGCTCTAGGTATATAAAAGTGAGAAAACGAAGGGAAGAAACGCACGGTTTGGCGGGTTCTTATCGCTTTTTGATCTTCGCGAGAACGCGACGTTTGCACGCTCGTATAATCCACGAATATATCACGAAAGTTAGCCGTGCTATTTCGTCAGCTGTGCGTATATGTACACCGGTGCACGATGTTTACGCGGACGCGTTTATAGAAAGGCAAGCTTTCATCGGGCGCTGTCGTCTATGTGCCAGACTTGCCACGCGCTCGATTAACAACGCGAGCGTTTTGCTAAGCCGACTTATCGCTCTTGACGTATATAGGTAGATATCTCTTACTCTGAGGATATGCTGTATAGATAATTGATGCTTGGACGGAAAGAGAGAGAGAAATGTTGAACGTAGGAATTATTTGTATTCAAGTCTAACGTTTCGTTTTATTTTGTAAAATTGCGAGAAGAAAGACTATTTGGGATCGCTATAAAAAAAAAACACCGCTCGGTCAAAATTCGAATACGTGATTTCCAAGGGCTACACGCCTGACTACATCAACGATTCTTTCTTTTTCTCCTCTGCTCCGAGACCACTGAAAATAAACTCTCGACATCGTTTTTTTTTCTCGTTTGCTAAATCCGTTCTCGTATTCGTAGAAACTCGTTTGGGCGATTAGTTTTCTTTCGACAAACGCACGAAATGAAGTAAATAACGTTTGACATTAATTAGACTTGCCGTATCGCGAGAGACTTTGAAAAACACAAGTAATTAGATTCATTGCGTTTAGCATGAGGCGAGAGCTGAGCAGAATGTAACACGTGCGCTTTGTGTGTGTATACATGCTTCACCGAGTCTCTCGTTCTCCTCTTTCCTCCTCTCTCTCGCTTTGCTCGTGGCCAGTTTCTTTCTTTTTATTCGCTCGCACGTGCGCGCGCGACTTGAACCTGACCTTTCCTTTAATGCAACTGCGCCTGTATACACAAACACATACTCGCGTATGTATGAAACGTACGTGCGCGGCTTTGCGTGTGCGCTTTGCTATATGGACTGACGAGAAAGGGAGATTGGTTTTCCTTGGCAATCCTCTTTTTCTTTTGTTTCTATTCTAGCAAAAAGCGAGGAAAACGTCTTAACAGATTACGCTCGTTCATTGCAACGTCTATATTGCTCTTGTTTTCTCAATGACAAACAAAGAAAAGAAAAACTCAATACAGACAAGACTGTACCAAATACAGGCCGACCCTTAACGTATATAACAATACAATCACTTGCTCGTTTCAACGTATCCCAAAACAATTAGGGAATCGCGTTCCGGCGGCAATTGCGAATTTTATCTCCTTTCTCATTTGAATTCGTCTCTCCCTCAAAAGTTTCACTCGCAGAAACTTCCATTTCCGCGAGCAAGCGCGCGTGTGTCTCGGGAGAAAGTTCAGGCTCTCTCTCTCTCTAGCTCACCGGTGAAACGAGCAATAGGAAAAGCGACTAAGTATATCGGATACACATCCACGTCTCTAAGTTTGTCCTCATCCTCGTCGCGTGTAGCGACCCGTCGCTTTGCGTAACAGCCTCGAGGCCACAGCGAGGGGATATTTCTAAGCTGACCCTGGTATCTTTGCCTCTGTTCTCTATTTTTTTTTTTCTATTTTCCTTATTTTTTTTCTCTCCTCTCGCGTCGTTTGGCATTTGCTAGGGAAGAGAAAGAACGGCCTGTTGCGACAGTGTATACACAAGTATAGAAGAGAGTCCTTCGATTTCACGATCGCGATTCCAAGCGCGCGTGTGTGAGGATTTTCGCACGCCGAACTGCGCAGGAGGTGTATAAAGCTCTCTTGTTTGTCATTCGGCTGGCATCGCTAAAGGAGAGAGAGAGGGAAAAAACGAGGCTAGCGTTACGTATCGCCCGTGTGTTTGAAGCGCACGTCCCATCTGCCAACGACATCGAAATTCCCGCTTTTTTTGTTAACGTTCGTTAGCGAAACTGCTCGGCGACGACGTTGAATCAAGAATCGATAACGTTTATAGGATGAAGAGAATTCCAAAATTTAGTAAGAAAGACAGAGTTAGAGAAACAGAGGAATCAGAGCAGAGGGGCGGGAGGGAGTTACCAAACGCGCGCGCGCGCGCGCACGATGCAGCTTTGTATAGAAGACAGGCCAGCTAGAAAAGCGCTTATGTAAGCTCGTCGCACGCCCGCGAGGCTCTGGGCTATTCCGTCCAGGTAAGATAAGTAGCGAGAGGGGTTAGAGAAATGCACAAACAGGCTATAAAGTAATGTGTGTGTGCACGCGTATATAAACGTACGCGAGTCGGTATATATATAGGTGTATCGAAGGGAAGGGTCATAGTCGAGGCTCTTCCGCTGCGGGGCAGTAGGCGAGGGTTTATCGATTATTCGAAAGCCCCCCGTCGGCCACCCCTCGCCTCTGCCGCCTGCGAACGAAGTCTCTCGTGGGAGCGACGAACCCGCGCGGAAAATTCCTAGCGCCGAGTAGCTCTCTCTCTCTCCCTCTCGCTTGTCACTGGTGCCATCCGCTTGGTAATGAGTGTGTATATAGAACCGCTGAGATACGTATAGTTGACTGCCAGACGTCGCGGCGCCCGTGATTCTCTATTTTTTCTTCCTCACTTTTTCTTTCGACGTCGTCTGTATAGATGTGATGTATACACGCCTAGAGTTGGGCAATCGTTTGAAGCTCCCTCACACTGTCCCTCTGATACTTCAATTCATTCAATCGTCTCTCTCTCTCTCCCTTGCCTTTTAATTTCTTTTCTCGTTGTGATGAGAAACGGTCGATAGGAGTAATAAAGCATGGAAACACCATAAGTGCGAACCGTTATTAAAGTTGAAATCGTTGATTTGCCAACGAATTCAAATAAAGACGAAACTTATTCGATAGAAGAATACCCGCTCTCGATAGTCCACAATTTTATAAAGCGCCAGTCATTTTCATCGTCTCTCTCGAAACTTTTACGTAAACGCACAAGTCAATTAACTTGTTTTCAATACGTCGATGTGTGTATGTATAGCATAACTGCGGATCGAAGCCACAAAACAATTGAGAGAGAATAATAGCAGGCGAGCCGAATTAACCGTGGAGCTCAAAGGCAAGACGCTTAACTCTCTTTCCGTAGTTATGAGCCTTTAAAGCGATCAAACGATTTGGATCGGCCAACAAGTTGGATTTAAATGCCGCGCACTGACGGCTTGTACGAGTCCATGTTTGCCCCTCTACACTGATTTCGATATATGCGTGTTTGCCTTGCCACGAGCGTAAATTTGAGCTTTTAAAGCTGCTGCAGATTTTATTTTGGATTTTTTTTCTACCGGTTATGTAGGTTTATTTTACAGTCGAGTCACTTGCTCGTGACTGGCACGAGTAAGTGACTCGACTGTAGTAGTTGTAGATAGTCTAGCAGCCTGGACTGATTCTATTAGGATACAAAAGACATTCATAATTTCGAAAAGGACCGTAAGAGTCGTTTGGGATTTTTCATTTTGTGATTGCTTTATGTATTAAGTTATAGATATTATAAATGGTAAACATCAGAAGTTCGGGATTCGGGTTGGTTTTAATTTTATTGAATTTCGTCGGAGATTGATGAAAAGATGGAGATGCGAGTTTCAAAACATTAGCAGGCAAATTTTTTCGAACGACACCGTAATGGAAATAGTCAGGTTCCTCGATTGGCCAAAATACAATTTTAGCGAGTTCGATAAATTTTGAAACTAATTTTGCATATACACTTGGATATGTAAATGAAATATTTGCATAATTTAATGACCGCTGAAAATATAATTAAGCTTATATTATAGCACTGAATAAATAAGTAAGGCCACTATTGACGTTGATATGATATTATAAAATAATTGAAACTGCGTTATTTGTTATTTTTAATGTGTGTGTGCTGTGCTGCCTGTCGGCACATCGATTTGTAATATACGAAAGGTCACGTTAAATAATGATACCGGCAGCATTACAAATGCGCATAAATTTCGTATAGATATATGTTCAATTATACCAGTCTATGAAGTAACTTCGTCGCTTATCCAATGTACGCCCCAACATTCAGACAAATTATCGTTGTTATGCATTCGTAACTAAATATTTAACCAAATTGAATTATTTTTATCCAATTTATTTTCCACGTCGTTGTCAATCAAACCGAAATCATGAAAAACAAGAGCGTTTGATCGTTGACAAGCCCAAAAAGGCAGTAAATCTATATATAAATTTTCCAAGCGGTACACAATGACCCGGCTCTATTTCCTCTTTCCAGTAAAAGCCGTCGAGGCGAAGAAAACCTTGACACATATTTTTCTCCAACCCGACGCATTCCCCATATTAAACCGCACATCTCAGGCGCGCGTAACAAACAAACCGCTTAATCACACTTCGCCATTCCAATTTTCCTCCTCGCGGACAATGAATCGGACGAAAAACAATCCAATAAAGCCAGGCGAGCGACGTATATAGAAATTCTCCCTAACCCAAAGACAAACGTCCAACTTCTCAAGTGTCAAATAGCATTGAGAAAATTTTCAGTGTATGTCATCGTTAACCAAAATCCATCCTGATATATCGCAGCTCGAATCTTTCTCTCTCGCTTGATATAAGTAAATAACGATGCGGTTCAAATGATAAAAGCCAGCATAACCGCTTTGTAATAACAAGTTCGTTAACCTTCTCGGCCGCTGCCAAAGTTTGGAAAATAAAGAAGAGCTCTCGTGAAGACGCATGTCGTCAACGGATCTCTGGTGCAGCCGGCAACGAGGCACACACACACACGATGAGTAACTAAAACCAGCTCGGCCTGGTCAAATGAGTTGAGTGTCCTGGGGACGTGTAAGGACTCTCCGAAAAAAATAAATAATTATAGTAAAATGCGTTGAACTGGAGCAAGGTGCGAGAGTGCCGTCGCGGTGCCAGCCGCTCTGCGCCTCCTGCGCGGCCCTGCAGCAGCACCAGCAGCACAAGCAGCGCCGCTACGGGGACAATCAGCCGGGCGATAAGCATCGGCTGCTTCATCGGGCGGTCAGGCTCGTCCGCTCGGCCCTGCGCGTCCTCGGCTACGGCCTGGCCAGCGTCGTTCTAGCCTACTTCGCCTGGTTGTTCTACGACGAGTTCTTCGACTGCTTCTGGCTCGCCAGCCAGAACATCGTCTACACGGCGGTCGCGCTCATGATCGCCGCTGCCGCCCTTATCGTTGTCTGCAACGACGGGGAGATAAGCGTCACGCCTCAGGATGTATACGGATGACGAGGAGGAGGACGAGCGGGAGCAGATGATGATGCAGCTTGGCCAGGTGGACTTCGAGGAGGAGGAGGCCGACAAGTCCGGCAGGAGGGGATCGACCCGCATCGTACTTGGCCTCCAGAATTTCGCCAAGAAAATCTGCCTGCTACTCTTTATCTATCTCAATATCTATTGGCTTTTCAAAAAATAGAATGTCTCTTTGTCATTTTTTTTTTAATCTTTTCAACGCTCGTATCGTACCTTAATCTCGAGCTTTTGTACCTATTGTAAATTAATAAACGAACTGTTTGACGCTTAGTTAAAAGACTTTGTTGATTGAATTTTAAAAAAAAGTCGGTTTTTCTTTCTTCACTCAGTTTTGTTGTAAATTAAAAGCGAACAAATTAGGTCGCGAAAAATGAATCACGCCAATTATAAGCGCACAAACTCGCAGCAGCAGCAAGTGAAAACATTTCCATCCGAGGGATGCATCAATTGGCTCTATATACGTACATATACACATATGAAACTGAAAGCGAAGCGTGGCCAAACAATAAACCGATCAGCCGTTAGTTTAGCCATTATTAAATTTCAGCCGCGTACGCCCGTCAGTACAAATTCACGTCAATCGGCCCCAATAAGGCCTCTCTCGCGAGGTGTCGAGATCGAATAAAGCTCGCTTGATATAAAACACTTCTATTCCCGGAGAAGAAAAAAGAAGAAACATCGACTTGTCGCAGCTGCGGGTGTAGCCACACACAGACTCACGCAATCTTATTCCATCGAATTGTCCGCGAGTCTCTCTCGATGTAATTAATAGGAGTTGGAAACTGCCGCTCGTCGGTACAGCCTCTCGATCAACAGTCATCCTCGAGAGAGAGAGAGACTCAATTCCTCTCTCTCGCGAGCGCAATTGCCCCGTCGCAATTTGTCGATTAGACGCACAGTGTGTCGGTTTCGTCCAATTTTTTTCTTCCCTCCGTTCTTGGAAGTTATTTATTTGTTGATTCGCCTGCCTCACGCTCCTAGAGCTGGAATTTTACGTAATCGCTGAGCGCGCTTTATGGACGCTATTAAGTCAACGTCGGCTAATTAATACGTCGCGCGCGGCCGGCTCTAAGAGGATTGTCTCTTTTTTTTCCTCTCTCTCTCTCTTTTGCGCGTACACGCGGAAGAGAAAGATAGATGTGTCGTAAAACGAAAGCTTATTAGCGTTGCGACACGCAAATTCTATAGCAAACAATTTGTATGAATTTGTCGGTTTAAAAAAGAAATAAACGATATTAAAAACTAATCGTTGGTATTTTTTTTGAAAAATGTTGCAGCGGAGAAAAAAGAGCTCGCCGGCCTGGTGGACGACGACGATGACGAGGAGGCGAAGCTCGTGCCGCCCGACGGCGGTTGGGGCTGGTTCGTCCTGGTCGCCGCCGTTATGGTGAACGTCCTCATACCCGGTGGTATCAAGTCCTTCGGCGTCATCTACAAGGCCTTCCTCACGACCTTCGGATCTAATGCGACGTCCGGTTCGTGGATACCCGCGCTCTGCTACTTCCTTTACAGTTCGTTAGGTTGGTATTTACACAGATAAAGTTCCTCTTTTACATTTTTCAACTGCTTTGTATTAATAATTTTTTTATACTTATCGTAGGACCACTATCGAGTGTATTGTCAATGCGATACTCGTACCGGACTGTTACGTTGCTTGGTGGTAGCTTTGCCGCGGCTGGAATGATGCTGAGCTACTTCGCTACTTCCATTGAACATTTGTACATAACGTGAGTACACCTCGATTATTCTGCCTCTTAATATGTGTTTGTATATTTATAATAACGTTGGATGTTGTTTGTCATTACAGTTACGGCATATTAGTGGGTATAGGCGCGGGCCTGGCGTTTCCACCGACCGTCTACATCGTTACCTCTTACTTCGATAGGCTGAGAGGTTTGGCCAACGGCTTTTGCATCTCCGGCAGCTCGCTCGGCTCCATCATCCTGCCTCCGGTTTTGACCAAAATGCTCGAGGTCTACGACGTCCAGTAAGCCCGATTTTTTATTTATGCTCGCCCGAGTACACCGAGAGAGCGAGAAATGATAAATGTTCGATTACCACGTGTGCTTTTAGCAACACGATACTGGTAATGGGTGCGCTGACGCTAAACGTGTGGGCGTGCGCTCTGCTGTACGAGCCGGTGGAGAAGCACCTGATCCGGAGCAAGCCAACCGTCCGGAGGGAGGAGGCGCTGGAACCGCTGGCCGAAGCCGAGGTGGACATCGAGGTGACCAGCCCCGACGACGAGATGACCAGCCCGGGCATTGGCCAAAGGAGCAACGGCGAGGCGAAGCCCAGCCAGGTTGGAGCTGCTGCCGGCAACGTGCCCAAGAGCGCCTCGAGCGTCGCTCTCGAGCACTACCACAAGCCCCCCGCGGCCCAGGGCCGCACGCGCAAGATCAGCATGCCGGTGGGCACGCGCGAGATCGCCGGCCAGATGCACAGCACCCCGGCCCTCCACGCCGTCCCGGAGCGCGCGACCTCCGAGAGCCACCGGCTGGCCAGCGCCGGGACTAGGGCGGCCCGGGCTCCCCGGGCGCCGCCCCTCTCGCCCAGCACCTCCTCCTTCAACTACATCAGCACGCCCTACCACGGCAGCACCCTCACCGCCCTCCATCCCGAGTACGCCTCGACCCTCACCCTCAACGCCATATCCTCGGCGTTCCGCAAGTCCCCGGAGAAGCAGGCCAAGCAGCCCGAGCCCGAGGCCCCGGGCATCCGGTTCTTCGATTGCGGCCTCCTCCGCGACCCCATGTACCTCGTCATCCTCATCTCCAACTCGACCAACGCCATTAGCTACACCAACTTCGTCATTGTACTTACCCTGTACGCCGTGCAGCTCGGCTTCACCGACAACCAGGCCTCGGTGCTGCTCTCCATCGTCTCCCTTTTTGATCTCACCGGTAAGCGAGCTTCAGTTAGCTTACAATTATCTATTCGTCAAAACAATGAAACTCACGTCTTGCTTTGTTCACACAGGGAGGATCGGCGGAGCCGCGCTCTCGGACACCAAGCTCATGCCGAAGCACTGGTACTTTGTGGGCGGCCTCTTCATCTCCGGCGTATCCCTGGCGATCCTGCCGGTCGCTGAGAGCTTCACCATGGTCGCGTTTTACTGCAGCATCTTCGGCATCGCCTCGGGCGTCTACGTCGGCGTCACCGCCGTCGTCATGGCGGACATGCTCGGCATCGAGAAGCTCTCCTCCTCCTACGGCATCTCGCTGTTCGTCAACGGAGTCCTCCAGCTCATCGGCCCGCCGATTTGCGGTGCTCTGGAGGAGAGACTCGGCGGATGGGGCCGTATATTCACGGTCCTCGGTATCATCCTCATTGCCGGAGCTGGGCTTTGGGGCTTCGTGCCTTTCATCAGGTATCGCCAGCGCGCAGCCCTCAAGCGACAAGCTGCCGACGAGGAGAAGGCCCAGCATGAAAAGCTCTAGGACTATGACTACGGCGACGACTGCCTTCTGCGCCAGGAGCGACCTACGGATAGAGACGAGAGTAGCGGGATTACTTATCGTATTGACGACGAGCTGTGATCTTCGGACGATGGGCGCCGTCGATCGGCACCCAGCCGCGCATTTGGTGCTCTATACCGAGCGCTTTAGCTAGTACTAAACAAGTGCTAAGCTTGTACGGACCTTTTTTTCTCATTTTTTTTGCACCGTCTCTAGAACATAATGACGCTTCGGAGACGTATATTAGTCCTTTATATGCGCAAAAAGTGTTTGTATTGCGATAGAAACTAATAACAGATGCCAAAGTGAGAAATGACAGGAGCAGAAGAATAAAAAAGCTTATTTTTGACCTTGTAAAACTTCAGGAGTCTAGCGGGAAATGAAATATTTTTTTAACTTTATCTATGGCCATGGACGTGTAGTGGAAATGCGACGAAACTTTCCATTTTCCTGGATAAATTCTTGAAAATTTATGAGGCTTAAATTAGAGAGTTTATGAGTGTAACTTGTTGGAGCGATTATGTGTGTCTGTGAGAAATACAGTGTTTATTAAGTTAAGGTTCAATCTTACTGAATTCTGTTCCATATTTTGACCAGATGCAAAGTTTTTAAGCAAATAATAGTACATTAACAAGTTTATTACTAATTTTACTTTTCATTTTGCGCTGGAGCAAATTATTTTAAAATTATAAGAGATATTTACATTGTACTTTGACGATTGGTCTCAAATATTTATTTGTATGTACTAGTGATTTTCGCGTTTTTTATTCAATCTTTTTATAGTTTTTTTTCTGAATATACACAGACAAATTTTATTGATTATAACAAACAAACGATTTTAGTGCTTAACCACATTACAAAACCAAATTAATTTTGGTGTTACAAATAAAATAAACCTTATTTTCCTCGGTAGTGCCTGTGAAAAGAGGCTTTTTAATATATTTTCGAGTTGCGCTACAATTTGGAGAACAGCTCGAAACTGTACCTTATTTACATACATATATATATTTATGTAAGAAGCATTTTTACTGTTCAGATATATTATTAAAATGAAACTGCAGTTACTTGATATTTTTTGATAAATGATGACTGCAAATGAAAAGTGAGTACGTAGTAACGAAAGCGTCGTTACTTAAAAGTGAAAAAAACAAGGTAATATGGCATTTTTATTAAATCTCGTGAAAAGTGCCTGAATTGTAAAATCAAAGGAATATTTGATTTGAAGTGCTGCCAGGATGAACTGGAAATGTGAACCAAAAATCTGTGTATAAATTTAACGCTGCTATTATACTGTAACGAAAATTATCTTCTCTACACTAACAAATTTTTGTCGATATCTCACGATATGCTCAATTATAATCAAATAATCAAATTTGATTATTGAAGCTGTCATTCCTTTTTTGTGTTGATTTGACACTGCCAACTGTTATTATCGTAGAACACTAGAGACGCTTTAAACCAGCGTATACGATTATCCTCGAAGATGAACTTATCTTAACAGATAAAATTTACGAAAACATAAGTTTCTGTAACATATCAATGTCAACACTATCGTCGTAAAAAATTAGAGTGTACCACGAAAATTGGGCATATGAGGATGAATTTATCAAAGCAATAGCGTTGCAATGCAAGTTTCGACCATTCAAGACTCGTACCGTCGAGATAGCGGCTTATTTTAAAGATTTTTTTGTTCCTTTGGAAATGCCATGTTACAGTTCACGTGCGTAAAATTACGGAGATAAAAAAAGCAAAAAGAGTCTTTGACAAGTATATAAAATAAAAAGGCTATAGGCTTCGATAAGACTCAACTGCAGCCTTGTTGTAGACTTTTAAAAATACTTAGTGTTATGTTTGTTAGATTACGCGCTAGAGTCTAATCGTAGGATTATAAAAGATTTTTTTCTTCTTTTTTTTTTAATAAAATGTTACGTTTTGTTTTGTTCTAATTACATAGAAAAATAAAAACAAGTGCCAAGAGCGTTTGTTTTTCATTTTTTTAACATTTACTTTTAGTAGATTGGTCATGAATGATCGTAGCAATTACTAGAATAAGTAAACAAAGTAATAGGACGTTTGCGATCGATCGCCTGAAAGTTGCTCGTGATATTTGTTGTTTGTAGAAAAAGTGAAATATTTACTTGATCATATTCTTTATGTATGTTACATGAGATCTATTAATTTATCAGACATACTTTCACGTGGGTCAATTGACGCTTGCGCTGAGCGAAGAGTAAAAAAAGAATTATTTTGTTTTTACTTCGAGCGTCAGTTAAGATAAAAGTTACAATAGTAATTATGCATTTTAAGAATGTTATTATATTGTTTTCACTTGTTTATTTTGTCATTGCATTAACAAGTCATAATTCAATGAAAGCCTCGATGTTGACAAAGAGAAAAAATTGTAAATTAAGATATATATATATATAAATATAAATATCTATATATACACACCTCTAATGATATCATTTAATCGTCTGCATTTCGACAGACTAGATTTTCGTTACTCTGTGCGTCTCTGTCAAGACGCGTTCTTATCTCGCCTTCTTATACGTTTCGTCGAACTAGAAGAAAAAAAAACTAAAAAAAAACAATGTCTTGCCTTATACACGAGTAACTATATACATACATAAAGCTGTAAGTAAATGTAAAAATCTTTTAAGCTATAGTTGCGAGAATACATACGCGAAGCCGCGAGAAAGACATTGATAGATCATCTCGCAAAATCTGCACAAGCACAATCTCGACTGCATTATTACACGAGAAAGTACTTATATAAATATTAAACGTTATACATTAAAAATGAAAGAAAATAACAAAAATGAAATAAACAAAACGTGGCACAAAATGTCGAGACTCGAGCATCTTTGCGAATCGCGTTAATTTTTTTGTAAATATACATGTATACATATGTATGATAAAACGAAGACAAGAGAAAGGCACACGGAAGTATGGGAGTATGTACCAAGGAGGGATATCCTTACTCATCCCGTGCGCCAGTATTATTGTAAATTGTCAATGCGAGCTGAGAAATTGTGCCGAAATACATGGTAGAGTAAATGTTGAAAGGGATACACTGTGTCGTAGAGCGCGATGATATTTTTTGTGAATAAAAATGAGATAACGATATATCGTCAAATACAGTGGCTCTATGTTTGTTTTATTTTCTCCCTTCTTATTAAATCTGTTTTTTTTTTCTCTACGACTGATTTACGGGGTCGGTTGGAATCTGGGCTTTCTATATTATGATGCAGGAAAGGACGATTATACACGACGCATTGTATCGTATTTTTGATAAATGAAAGGCGCCTCGTAAATTTTGTTTATTATACGGAGAAATGAATGCCTTTTTTATTCAATGAAACGCACCAGATTTTTTTTATTCGCTTTTATCAAAAAAAAAAGAAAAAAAAATATTTTTAGATGTGATTTTTTAGTACACTAACGCGACAGATATCAAGCGAGATTCGAAAAGAATGTTCTAGCATTTTCATCGTTACCAAACGGCGCGTAAGTAAAGCAAGACTGTCGGACCGCAGAACCGTCAAGGGAAGATCATTGGCCTCTTCGAGCTTTATTTTCCAAAGCGTCAGTTAATAACTCACGAGCTCAAGCTACACGGGATAAGACGCGACAGAATAAATGTGGAATTTTATTTTATATTCAATTATTAACTGAGAAAACGTGCCTTTTTATTAAATTAATTCAGATTAATATCAAGCTTTTTTCAAATAAAAACAATAACATTAAAAACTTTATTAAATTAACTTTCTTTAACATTTGTTCAATTTTAACCGCCTACCGGACACGTAATTAAAAAAAAAAAAAACAATTCCATGTAAGCGCGCGAAGCAACAAATGTCATTAGTTCCCGCAGAGAGAAAAAAGGAGCATAAACATCTCCGAATAATCCTAAGGTAAAAGCCTAATCGACAATCAATAATTCAATCACGTATTTTCAGCTACTTAAGTAAAGTAAGATATAAGGGAAAATAAGAGAAAAAGCATAAATCATATAAAAATCAAGTGTAATCCGGAACGATCGGTAGCAGCAAGCCGGGGGGGTTAAGTGCTACGCGCGGCCGGGGTCCTCCTCTCACCGCGTAACACACTTACGCGTGGCGTAGGAATATCAGTGCGAGAGAGAGAGCAGAGAGCCGGCGTTCCGCGGCGGCGTGGCGTAGGAGTAAAAAGAAGCGGAAGCACACACAGTCGTCGTCCGGGAAGGTTCAGCCGTCGTGACAGTCGTTCTTTCACGCGGCCTCCCTCCTCTGCATTGGTTCCTCTACGCACACAGCCTACTGGCCCACTGCTTATCTCCCAACATGTGGAAGCTCGTCCTGCAGCTGTTTATCGCGAGCGTCGTCCTCGCGACCGCCTTACCCAAGTCGGAGGATGAGCATCAGCAACGAGTCCTCGACAAGGTAAGCGCTTTCCGTTGCAGCATCCATGACTTCTCTCGCCACGAATCTCGGCGGGCCACGTCGCTTTAATCTCGGCGTTCTAAAAATAAACTTCTTTTCCTTTCTGGATCTTGCCTTTTTAGCTTCCTTACTTTTTTTCTTTTTATCAATGGAGATTTGGGATTTGTTGAATAAGTTAATAATTGGTGGATTTATATGAATTGATGTTTAAGAAGTTTTATGAATTTTGGTTACGCAGGATTTGAGTGATCAGGAGCACTTTGTCAACTCGCACCACAATCCTGCCTATGATCACGAGGCATTTTTGGGAGAGGATGCCAAGACTTTTGAACAGCTGAGCCCTGAAGAGAGCTCAAGGAGGTTGGCCAAGATTGTTGATAAAATTGACAATAATGAAGATGGCTTTGTTACAATGGAAGAGTTGAAAGATTGGATTAAATATACTCAGAGACGGTACATAAGAGATGATGTTGACAGACAATGGAAGTCGCACAATCCTGATTCTAAAGATACAATAGCATGGAAAGACTACAGTAACATGATTTATGGATTTTTGGATGAAAAAGATGCTCAAAACTTGAATCAGCAGGATGAAACTTACTCTTACGTTGTTATGAAAAACAGGGACAGAAGGCGTTGGTCTATTGCTGACAAGGATGGTGATGATGCCTTAGACAAAGATGAATTTTCTGCTTTCTTGCATCCAGAAGAAACAGATTATATGAAGGATGTTGTCGTTATGGAGACAATAGAGGATATTGATAAAGACAAAGATGGAAAAATTTCACTTTCAGAATATATAGGTAATTATTAAAAATATTTAAATTAAAATACATCAGTTTTACTTCTTTATATACAAACGTGCAATAACTTTTGCAGGTGACATGTACAAGGATGATGTAAATGATGATGAAGTACCTGAGTGGGTGAAGAATGAACAAGAGCAGTTCACGCGTCATCGCGATAAGGACGGCGATGGCTTCATGGATAATGATGAGGTAATCTAATCATATCACTTTAAATAATTAATTCATGACTTAGTATTAAAATGAATATTTCTTTAGGTCAAAAATTGGATCTTGCCAGCTGGTTTTGATCATGCAGAAGCAGAAGCGCGTCATTTGATTTACGAAGCAGACTCTGATGCAGATCAAAAATTAACAAAAGAGGAAATTTTAGACAAATATGATATTTTCGTTGGTTCTCAAGCGACGGACTTTGGCGAAGCATTGACGAGACATGAAGAATTATAAATACTTATTTTTAATACAAAAAGAATTTTTTACAAAAATTAAGTTTATATATTTATACATATATTTATATTTATAAATACAGATTAAGAATCAAAGACTCTCTATTAGAAAAAATTTAGGAAATTTAAAAATTAAATTTGTACTAACACTTAATATTTTTGTACAAGTGTGCTTAATGTATTAGTGCAAGTGTCAGCGTAGTTAACACTCTATTTTTATAGGAAAGTGAAACTGCCATTTACACAAATTTTTCTTGTATTAATAATGATGCCAATTTTGTCACTTGTAAAATATTCCTACTTTACAAGAAATTAAATATTGTTCAAACACTATTTATAAATTTTACAATAAATGTTACAAACTTATTTATTTTTTATGTTTTTCATCTTTGAAATACTGCTAATCTTTATCACATGTATTACTCATCAATTATATAGATGATACAGATATCTTATCATTAGATTGAGGTAGGTGTGCTGCGTTCAGACGTTGAAAGATAGTTAGTAGCTTCAGTGGTGCTTACTCTTTACATCATTATTAAAAAATGTTTAAAATAAATTTTATTATTTTAATTTTAAGTGTTATATTCTATAGCACTTCAGGAAATTTAGGTAGACTGCTATATTAATTGTTTTTCTACAACTACATATATTCATTACACATTTATAAACAATTTTTATAGCAGGTCTTGGACTATTTGAAGATAAAGCAGAAGAATCAAAGCCCTATTGCTTCCAGTTGTCATGGCTGGGGCCAACTTTTGGTGAAAAAGATAAAAAAAACTGTTCAGATACAAATTTTGATCATATACCTTGTATTGAGCCCTTTAAAAGTAATATTAATATTCATGACTAATTATTTTTATAAAGGAATAACTGTATGAATATTCCCTAAAATTTTCAATACTATAAAATTTAATTTTAGGATCTACAACATTTCCAAATTTTACTGAAATTTGGTATAGTGAAGACCGTGAACAGTACACGTGTGCCTTGTACCCTGGCTACAGTTGTATAAAATATTCATACATATTCAATGGTGCAAGTAAGTTTTCAAAAAATAAATAGTATAAAATGTTGATTTTATTTTTTGTTGAAATTGATATTATTTTATTTTCATAAAGTTCTAAACAGTTCACATTTTTGTGGCAAAATGGACCAAGATAAAGTGACTGTAATTGAAAAAGGATGTTACACTCAAAAGGTAATTGTACTATAAAAGATACTTTAAAAAAAAAATATTATAATTTTTTAAATCAACAATTTCATTTTTAGTTTGAAGGACACATTATTGAAACATGTGCTTGCCAAACCAAAGGTTTGAAAAATGAAATACCTTGTAATTCATCAATTATAAATAGAAGTACTTTGCTGGGTCTGACATTAATTTTACTTTTAGTTTTATTTAAAGAATATTTGTAATTCAATAGAGATCTTCTATGTACCTTAATAGATGCCATTAATTATGTATATATCAATTATTTATGAAATGAAAATATAAAATTATTCATACATAATAACAAATAACAATAAGGTAATAAAATATTGATTTTTGTAAGTTGAAAAACTAAAAGGCATTATCTTTATAGTATATGAAATATAATCTTACATTTTTTAAGCGATGACGTCATAGCAATTAAGCGCGAAATTTAAAAGTTTGGCTTTTTTATAAAGCTATACGTATCATCATCGAATCACTTTTATACGCTTGCATTATTTTGTTCAATCGGTTATATTACAAAACTATTACGAATTGATAAAATATAAGGATACACTGGTATACCGGAGTTTTGTAAATACAAACAAATTTCAATTAAAACTATAGCAACAATTATTCTGCTATCTAATTATCAAATTAACACGTTAAATGGCATAAATTTGATTAAAAGTACGTTTACTTAAAATTCCAGAAAATACTCTGAAAAAAAAAACGAAAATATTTTTTCGACCTTGGTGTTATCACCCTTCGCTACTCCATCAGTCCTTCCGAATGTCACGCCCAACAATATCCGCTTCTGAGAAAGAAAAAAGAATACCCAATAGATCAACAACCTTAACGTCAAAAAGTATACAGTCAAAGTAAAAATGAAATCAATCATCATCTGCCATGTAAACGCATTACCTGTCGGACGCGCAGCACTGGAAACACGAGCGTAAAAATTTTCGCGGCCGCAGCCTTGGCTTTGGCCTCGCTCGAGCCCGTCCTTGACTCCGATTTCTCGGCTTTCGGCTGGCCGATTTTTTCGACCCTGGCCACGGCCGTATCCCCGACCTCGGACCCGATTTCTCTCTCTCTCATTCTCCAACGCTCCAACGACCTCGGGCCGCCTTGACTTTGACCTTAAATCCACTTTTTTGGGGGACTCGAGGGCACATGTAATGCGAGAGAGCTGTGTGACTACATGGCCTCGGCCTTGACCTCGAGGGTATATGTATTACATTAATACATGGGATGGGAGGCACGACGCTGCGCGCAATGCTCGGTCTTTTTTTTTACGCTCAACCGACTCGAAAAACAAGACTGATCTAATTGTCCGGATACGCTCACTTATTCGTTGGATTTCGAAATCTGTTGAAGATTACTTTTTTCTCCTTCGCTGAACAATTATTTTATTACAACTTAAAATGTTGACGCAATTATTTTTCCATTAATCGATTCGGATAAATTCGAGCATGTAACATTGTAATTGATTCGCGTTATACGAGCAGAGGCGTTTTGTTAATTTTTTTTTTATTTTTAGACGCTCAATTGAAATTATAATTTTGAATTGGCTAATAAAGAAGTTACTTGATAATCCGCTATAATAATACGTTTACTTAAAAATCAAAATTAATAAAATTCCATTATTAATATTTAACTGTTTTAATTTTAATTTACTTTAACAATGATCCAGTTCGTATTCAATTATTTGTATAATTTATAAAAGACTTTTTTATTGATTCCATTGATATCACTTTCTGTTCTTCTGGTGCGTATGCATGTGTGTGTGTCCGTAACGTAACGTATTTTTTCATGGTGTTATGCTGTTTTGTGTACAAAATGTTTTGATGGAACATTTTACTTTTTTTATAATATTTTAAACAAACATACGCGATGGAAGATGATTACTCCTCAGTTTATTCTTGGTAAATATAATTGTTTAAAATATTTTTTTGGATTCCCATAAAGAAATAATAATTATATAGAATGTGTACAGGTTATGTTTACATTACATTGTTTACAGAGTACAAAGTAAATAAATTACTTAACTGTTCGTTATTTTAGGTTTGACAAGAATGGAATTATTTCAAATATTCGAACACATCTTAGACAAAATCTAGTCAATGCTTTAAAAAATAAAGATTTAGCCCAAAGATTTGACAGCAATGCTCCAAAATCAGCCAAACAATATGTATACGATTTACTTATAGCAGAGTATTTGTGGAATCACAACTATGTTTATACACTCTCAGTACTGGCCAGTGAAGCGCCTTTATTAGTTAATTTTAATAAACACACTAGGTCAACTGATAGCCAAAATGGTAAAAATATTCCACAAAAGTTGCAGAGTGATTATGTATACCATACTCTAGAAACTTTAGGGATAGAACCAACAAGAGCCAAAGGTCAAAGTATTATAAATAGCTATGAAAAAAATGACTTACCTTTGCTTCTTTGTATATTACAGTATTTTAAAAATGTAGAACATAAGGTTTACTTAAATGAGAAACAATCAGAATCTAGTGATGCGAAGCACCAAGAAATACAAACTACAGAAACTGGAGAAGCAATACTCTATAAGTTGACTAAAATTGCAACAGCCAAAAAGAAGTTGGTTCAACAAAAGCATTTATTTGATGCTCAATTAAAACAAAAAGAAATAGAACTAAAAGAACAAACTGTTCTTCTTGAAAAGCAATTATTAATATTGCAAGAAAAGTTAGAACAGGCTCAGGTAAAATTTTCAATTATTTATAAACATAACATTGCTGCTTTTTCTAACAGAATTATTGTTTGTCACAGAAATTGATGCACACTTATAACATAAAAGAAAAACAACTTGATGAAAATAAAAAGCAAGAAGATTTTAGAATTTTACAAAAAGAAAACGAATTATCAACAAGAGAAAAATTACTTTCTCAAGAAAGAAACAGGTACCTATTAATCTTCATAATTTAAACAACAAACCAAGCAAACTTAAAAAATTATACCAATTTTTTTTAGATTGGAAAAAGAGCGAGATAGTTACCGACATTTTGAAGGGAACTTGAAAAAACTTCAAGAAGAACTTTTGAAAGTGAAAAGTGAAGTACCAAAAAAAGTAGATAATTGTAATCTCAACTTTAAAAACGTTGACACGCAAACGGATTTCGAAAGTTACGTTCTTGCTCAAAGTGAACGTAATCTCTTGAGCCAAGAGAATCAAGACTTAACGGGCCTTGTGCAAGCGCAACAGTCGCGGATCGAACAATTGACTTCTCGAGTGGTGTACCTGTCGCGAAAATTGGAAGAGACGCAGCTGAGAAGCGCTCGCAATATTGAACTACCTTCGCCAGTAATCAAGGTGTTAAACGCCAACCCAGTCGTGAGTGAAAACAGCTCAACCGAGGACATTCTTCAAGATGCTAAAATGCGTCTACGTCGTTTAGAGGAAGAAAGCAAAAAAGCTGATCAGTATTATTTGAATTTTATCACAAATGCGTCGCAATGATATTACGGAAGATTTTAATTCGATGTATTAAAAATGATGTGAATAATTTTTCTACTTAAACTAAGTATGTGTCAAGCGCAAATAAAATTAAAAAAATTTGTATAAAATTGTTTAAGTAATTTTATTATATAAAATGGGTGTGAACGTAATATACAAATTGATCACTATTTTTATCTTTATTTTTCATAATTCTTGAAGTTTAATTTAATTACATACAACATTCAAACGTAGCAATATAAAACGTAAATCAAATTTTTTCCGCTGTTTTACATCATCTTCTTTTGGGATCTGAACTTCTCCTAGTAAATCTTAGTTAAGGAAAACCTTTTATTTATTAATTATTGCCTGTAAGAGTATTAATAAAAATATTAATATTTAAAAAAATTGAGTATGAATTTGAAAAAAAAACGCCAAAAACTCACACATTGAAAATTAGTACATTTTTGTAAATGAAAAATATAGTTTTTAATTTTATTTTAGAACAATTAAATTACAGTGTTTTTATTAAATAAAAAAATTAATGAGTTATTAAAAATTTAATATTAATTTTCAACGAAAAAAAGAGTATTGACGATAAAAAAAGAAATTAAGCTAATAAAACGATTGTTGCAGAAAAATTATTTATTTAAGTATTAAAGGATATTGTTTGTCACGGGTTTCGCGGGCCTCGCGTTCGTGTGTTCGGTCCTTCGCGTACGGCGATTTTTCCTGAAAATACATAGAGCATACTTTGTAAATTTCCTGTTACTCCGTAAGAACTGTTATGTTTTTGTTTTGTTTATTCTTTCAAATTGTTCTAAAAAAAAGAACGAAATCTCGGCTACTTTAATGAACAAGTATCACCTAGATTCTTTCTCGTCATTGTCTGCCGTTTCGTCTTATCGAATGCACTGGAGGCGGATGTTTTTGCCAACTAATGGACCAAGTAAGATATTATTAGAAGTTAAGTTTAATCTAGTTTGTATAAACTACTGGTTTGACAATTGGTAAAAATAAAATGAAGTGTATGATCATTCATTTAGCAGTTTTGATGTTTAAAATTGCATATTATAGCACTATTTATGAATTTACTTATAAGGATTTGAGTTTTGAGAAATAAGCATGATGTCAACAAAATAAAATTTATTTTTGCCTAAAATAAACATTTTCAATTTATTAATATAATTTTTTTAGACTTATAACGGGTTCTTATGTAAGATGAATTAATACACATATACACGTACTTAGGTGCCACATATTTAAAACAAAAATAAGCGTCTTGCAGAATCGTAAAAAAAACCTTTTTATTTGGTAAAAAGTGACATTTTAATTGAAAACAATGTTTCTCAACTTTAAAAACTGGTTTTAATTTCGGTTATTAAAAATTATTAATAATATCCAGTGCATTACAATCAGGAAAGTGTCAGACATTCCAAAGTAAATCTAACATGTGTAAAAAATTAAATTTTTAAAAGAAAAGGTAAATGTAATTGTATGAAATGGCATGACGAAGCAGTTGAAATAACGAGAACGGGAACGAGCTGTTGTTTTTTTTAAAACATCCTACCAACCTTGGTATAGTGATGTTTATCCCGATGCTCGGGCATATCTCCATTCTGATGAGTTGCTTTCGCTGCAAGGAAGTAATTTTACGAGTAATGTTAAAATTTCACGTGTATTTTAAAAAACTCAAGCTCGAAATTAAAATTAACTTTTCGTTTTTTAAGAATTAAAGTAATGAGCAAACATAACAGTCAATCGGATAACATTCTATTTTGTAAAAAGAAAAAATAAGAAAAAAAAATCTTGAATTACGAACCCCGATCGTCGTCTTTCCTTCGTTTCTGGTCTGCTGGAACCACCAGGTCATCTCCTCGATCCTTTATTACATAAAATTTAAAAATTGACAAACTGTAGGTACTAAAAAAAATTGTACTTGTGAAATAAAATATAAATATTTACTCTTTTTCTGCCAAGTTTCTTTTCCCTTTTTTGTTCATCTCGAGCTTTAGTTTTTGATGAAGATCGATCCTTTTTATCTAAAGCTGTTTCTGTTCGCCTTGTTTCCTAGAAATTTATAAATTTATTAGAATTAAATTATTAAAGAAAAACCAATCAAATTTATTAAAATTAATTAGCCGACATACTTTAGGAGGATTTTCTACTTTTCTTCGCTTTGGATCTGAAATAAAAAATATTATTAAAAATATTGTTACGTCTTATCTTTCAGTAGCACATTTAATATTTAATTTTACCTCTGTCTGCATCTCCTCCAGGACCCGAACTTGTGCTACTATTTGAAACACTTGAGAGATCTCTGTCAAAGTTGTCTGTATTACCACTGTAATGATATTCCTCCTAGATATTGAAATAAATGTTAGTTTTATGTTATTAAATTTATAATGAGAAATAACGTCGTAAACTTACTTTGTAATACTTTCTATCTTTCTTTTCAGAAGAATCTTCATCTTTATAGTCGTCTTTCTTTGAATATTTTTCTCTTGACTCTGAAGCTTCTCTGCTTTCTTCTCTCTTCTTTGTTTTGTCTGAATTTTCACTGAAAAAAAAAAAAAAATATTTTTACAGAAAATGCTCGTATGAAATGGCACAAATTTAAATTAGCAAAATAGCTTACTGTGACTGATTAGAACTAGTGGTGGTTCGTTTCTCTTTACTATCTTTTTCAGTTCGAGAATCACCATTGTTAACTTCTTTGGTCGCCACGCCATTACTAACTTTCTCGGTATTACTTTCAGCACTTGGTGCCTGCGAACTTTTTGCGGCCTGTAGAAAATATAAGAAAATGTATAATTTTGATATTTCGTTTATAATTAAAAAATCTTATAGTGCTTAATGAAATTTGAAGAAAAATTCTTACTTTATCACTAACAAGATGGAAATTCGCTTCGTCAACCATGAAGGGTGCCCTAGCTTTTAACTGTCCACAGTATGACGTAGCTAATGCATCAAGATCTTTTCGTTTGGTCCGTTCCTCTTCACGAACTTTTTCTACTTTTCGTTCAAGAATTTGCGACAGTTTAGCTAAAACTGGGAAATGTGGTAAAATCTTGATTAATATAATCAAGGAATTTCTTATTTGTACATAATCTTTTGAGTCTAGGCAAACAACTATGGCCTGTAAAATAAACAAAAGGGTTATTAACTTGTATATCACAAATATTGATCTGTCAAAAAGATTTATTACCTTGGTAATTTTATAATGCCACTTGTGACAAACGTGTCTGTAATTCTCAAAACCAACCATATCATTGGCTTCAGAAAATTGATTACTCACACGGAATTTAGTAACAAAACCTGGATAGTTGCTGCATTCCTATATAAAAGAAAAAAATAATGAGTATTTTTTTTTCTACAAACAATAATAACAATATCGACATACTTTATCAAAAAGAGCCTTTTCAGAATGCCACCTCATCACGGTTTCAAGCATAGCACACAAAAATCTGCCATAACGATGAGCTTCATTTTCCGTGCACGACGTTACCGAATAAGTTATATCACAGAATAACTGAAAATTAAATTATTTAAATTACACACAAATTTTATTTTAAAAAAAATAAGAAAACTTTTGCGAAGACATTTATATTTCAAAACTTACTCTGTCATAGCAAAGGAGAGTTGAAAAGTTTGCAGTCTTGAGAGAGTGAATTGTATGTACAAACTTAGCACAGTACATTGCGTCTACGGTTGTAAAAGTACATCGAGGAAACAAACAAAGTTGCAGGAATTGTGTTATGGTTTCATTTTTGGCAGACTTTGCACTTCTTGACAAAAACCATGTATCTTTTTCTTGCCTTAAATAAGCGTGAACCTTTTCTACATGCTCTTCTTGTTTCTTCTTCTCGTCTTGTAATTTCTCCATTAATGTCGTGTACCTTTCCTGTTCTTTCTTTCCTTTACTGGCAGTCTGATAATGATATAAACAAGAATTAATTTTTTAAATATTTATAAACGATTTAAAAAACATTACTTACCGTGTCTTTGGAATCAGCTGCCTGAGAAGCGAGTTGCTTTAGTTTGTTTATTTCGCGCTGGTAACTGTCCACCGGTACGTACAAGTCATACATTGATAGTGACCAAAAAGTAACTAAGAACTGAGGCGAGATATCTTCCCAAATTTTAAGAGGATGCAACGGTCGTACAGATTGTGCAATTGGAGCCATCACGGCTTGTGCTGCTTCCGCGTATTTCGCTTGCTTCGTTGCCGTAGACATTTTCTTATAATTTGGATCAACTTTGCGAAGAGCATCGTATTTTATCTGAAAACGACAATGAATAAGAAATTAACAATTAAAGATCACATGATAGCATTAATTATATATCAAAAACGCTTACATTTATGGCATGAGTAAACATTGGCCTTGCCAGGAAAAATGCTACGTCCGTATGAATATGGTAATCTTGAAGCATGTTGTGAATCGATGGTAACCTTTCGACGTATTCGTCAACTGTCATTGTAGATCCCAAAAATGTACCAAATTGTACTAATGCGTCATGGCATTGATCATACAATTTTCCTGCAAAATTATTTATTTATAAGTGTGTTAGAATTATTGCGCTAAATCAATGAAGTAATTTTCAAATACCTACCAACAAGTTTTAAATGAGATTGTTCTGTTTCTCGGTATACAACACAATGTTTTTGCTGTGCCATAAGTAGGCATAAAGTCACAGCCAAGTCGTGTTCTGATAGTGCTTCTTTCAATCTCTGTGAAGATTTTTTGGTATTTCGTACTTGACTAAAGTAACCAGCCTAAAAAATAAAATATTTTTAATATACTTGATTTTTCAATTGATTAAATATTTTTAATAAACGTTATATTTACTTCAATTCGTAATAGATCGCCACCAGCCATTGCATCTAATTGATCAGCATTGAGTTCTTCAGATGCTTCAATACCAGCCATTTTTTGGACAATCTCCTTTAAAATTAGAAGATCCAAACTGAAAAATGAATAACGTGATTAATAAGACTATAAGCAATATGATATTCAATGCGCCGTAATTATACATAAAATAAAAATCATAAATTGGAAAGTGTTAAAAGAAATTAATAATAAAAAATTTTACCTCTTTTGTCCTTTCAACATATTGGCCACATACTGCAATAACCCTGTTAATTCAATATTGTATTTCTTAAAAACAGCTCCGCAAAAAGAAGCAAGTGATTGCAACCACACAGATATACTGGTTCCATCGTGTTTAAAACGATTTCTCTCGGCCCCAGCTAAAGCTTCAATTAAACAGTATCCCAAAACATCATAAGATATATTTGTTAGGTATTTAAGCGAATCGACGACGGGTCCTGAAGATTAAAACAGCAAAATTTTTATTTTATTTTTTTTATAGCTTTTGATGTAATTAAAGTAAATTTCCATTGTTAGATTTCAAAACTTACCAATCAAATTATCGTAAATCTTAATTTGAATGATCACATAGTCGAACAGAATTCCAGGTGATGAATGAGTCAACTTCCCAATTGACCTTCCCACTGGCTTAATGGTTTCCTTGCTGACCCTCTTGATAACATTTTTAATCTTCTTTTGGGCATCAGCACGCTTTTTTAACAGAGCTGCATGTTGAAGTGGCGTATCGTTCTTCCATCTGGCATAAAGTGCATAACGGTTTTGATATGGAAAATGTTTTAAGATATTCCAAATTTCTTCGGCGACGCAGCAGTTGCAATCCATAAAGGATAGAGAAGGTAGAAGAGCTACATCCAGAATCGTTTGGACGTTACAGTAGAGATCTTTGTTAACAGGTAATTTAGCATCAAGTGACCAGTGTTTTGTTGATGCGTGACATAGTCGCATTATTTTGTACATGAGTACAGGATCATGGTGCAGGCTTGGACCTAAGACTTCTAACATTGGCAGCAAATGATCATGGATATCTTCTAAACTCTCAAGAGCCTTTGGTGCAAGAGGGCTTTGTAGAGGTGGCACTTTACGACCAGGTAGTTTGGGAGATATTATGCAATGTCTAAAAAAAAATAATAAGAAAGTAAGTTGAATTTATTTTGTTCTTCCATTAATAATTCTAGTTCCTTTTTACTTACTTTCTGTATACTGGTTCAATAAGGGCGTGAATCATTTTACAAAGAGCTAATGCAATTGGTTTTTGCTCTGTTAAGCTGAATTCCGGATACCTCTTGAACATATTCAAAGCAACGTCCCATGCTCCAATTTCCAAAAGGGCCTCACAGAGACCAAACTTCTGGTTGGTAGAATATTTATCCTATAAATAAAATTACTCTTAGTAAAAAAAATTAAATTTTTTTAGGAAGAATTTTTGATTTTTATATTTTAAACTTACAACCACAACTTCCTTTTCTTCTTTCTCATCTTCTTTGTCCTTTGTTGAAATTACAGCCATTTTCTTTACATATTCCTTGGCTAGTTTTAATTCATTATCATAGTCTCTAATAATAATTTTATCATCTGGTACAAGCCAAGGTAGTATATCGTCTAATGTGATTATTTCATGTTGCAGCATTAATGCTGTAAGTTTTTGCAAAGAGAACGGAGTAGCATTCACTGTACAACAATACTTAAATCCTAACACTTCACACAAAACTTGTTGATCACTCATGTAAGAATGTATAAGAGGAATAAAGACAGCATCATCTTGCGGTCTTTTTTCAAAAGTTTCTAGTAATATATCTAAAACTCTATTAGGATCAAGATTAAAATATCCTGTGGAATAAATATTTAAGTTAAAGATTAAACTTTTAAATCATTATTAATGATCAGATGTCAAATGACACAAAAAAGTATATTTACCAATAAGAGATTTGACTATTTTCAAAACTGATTCTACTTCTGTTACTTTGTGATCTTGGTTAAGTTCTACAGTTAGTTTTGAGTAACCTTCACTTTCTTCTCTAAAAAGATTGAACTTTTTTTGCTTGTAACTAAAATAAAGAATTTAAGTTAGCTTATAATTAAATATTAATAAACACATAATATTTGCTTTTATTGAATACATACTAAAGTTTTGTCTTAACTTTGATGAACTTTGTCTGGAAGTTTAAGTTTTTCAAAGTTCCTACATCTTGAAGAGTATCTGTATCAAGTCGCTCTTTCAAAATTCTATCTGTAAGAAACTAGAAAACAAGAAAATAGTTGATTGTTTGAAATTTGATTAATCCAAAAAGAATTATTTGAAATGGAATAATTACCTTTTCTGACTCTTTGACAATATAATAAAAATTACTCCTATTTTCACCTTGTACTTCAGCATCAAAAAGTGTAAAAAGGTCAACAACAGCTGATGGAATTGCTCCATCTACAGTCTGTAATAGAGTAAACAAATAACAATAGCAAAAATTTGTTGATTTAATCCAAATGTGCTATAATACTACAAGAGAAAAACATACCACCAATTCACGTAATGTTGTAACTACACCATCTTTGTTTGATGTCCCATGAATTCCACTTAGCAAAAGTTCGTACAATCCTCTTCTCCATTCTAAACAAGGAATTGAACATCAGTCAAATAAAGAAACTTAAGGTTACTCATCACATTAGAAGCTTGCTCGCATCTTACCTGCAACGTTTCCTTCCTTGTGCTTGAGCTTGATGAGTTTGATACTAAAAGCAGCGTTTAACAGACAACAAAATTAGCCTCATAGAAAGAATCAATAAAACAATGAAAAAATAAAGAAGTAAATGGACATTGGATCGCTCTAAGCCGTTGTTTATGGCGTCAAAGTCGTTGAACACGAAGCCAGTCGACGGATGAGAAGGAGAGTGCAGGGTTGTTTTTTTGGGAAGGGGGAGTCGGTGCGGCGAGGTGGTAAAGGAGACCGAGCGGCAGACTCGGGGACGAGCGAGACCAAAACAAGCTTATATCTCGCCGGCGTCGAGCGTGAGAGGCGCGTATCCGTCCTTGCTCCCTTGTCCTTGACTTACAACTCGGCTTTGCCCTGTTTGTCCTTCCAGAGTTCGGGGTTCCACGTCTTCGACGGCATCGTTCCGCTCTCGGGCTCCAGCGTAGTGGCTCGGGGGCGGAGGGGGGCGAGGAGGTGTGGTGGCGGGCGGCCGGGCCGACTCCACGCGTACGCTGTGGCGGCGGTGCGGCTTCCTCGTGCTCTCCTCTCTCACCAAGGGCTGGCTCGCCTCGGGAACGTGGACAAGTCGTCTAGCAAGCGCCGGCTTATCTTTCACTCACGGGCCACGGGATTTATGAGTGTCTCTCTCTCTCGAGCAGGTTAAACCGACTCCATTGCGCGTCTGCTCTCTCTCTGCTGGCGGTGTATTACGGCGGCAGCGGCGATATATCGTGTGCGCGTATCTGCCCGGGCTCTCTCGCGCACGCACGCTCTCTCTCTCTCCCTCTCCTTTTCGCTGAGGCTGCAGGGACAGCGCGTTTTCACGGAAGCGCGCACGCGTCCGCACCTTCACGCATACACCCGCACAATAAAAGGCTCTTCAAAAGTCTTCAATTCGTCGAGACGCCGCCGACACACCGCTTTACTGTGCTGCTGCTGCCGCACTGTTGCCGTCGTCGGCCATGTTGTTCGCCTGAGCCGGTAGCCCGAGCGCCCCCCTCGTCCTCTTCCGCCCCCGCTTCCAAATAAGTTATAAGTTTTGAAAATTTGATGAAATGAGTTTTAATAATTTAACGACTGGTTACTATTCATGAAATTATCAAAATTATCTAAACACAAATTCTTATTTCTTATTTATGTTCTCGTTAAAGTTAGAATATAATATTCTGGATAGTTTAATTTAAAACTTTTAAAAAATACGTATATCGCGTAGTTTACTTGACTATCTTTTGTTTGAACAAAAATTAATGATTTTCATTGTCGTTAGGACTTACATTGTTTTTCGTCACTAACGTATAAATCAATAATACACAGAACTTATGTTATTTTTAAAAATTATTTATAATTTTAATCTTTTCGTAATTATTTTATTAAACCAATACTATTCTTCTGATAAAACTCGTCTTAAATAAACAGTTCCATGTTGTCGTTCAATAATTTTGAATTTTTGCCGCCAGTGCACACAAACGCACACTACGAAGATCAAAGCGAGTCCGTGAGTGAGTTTACGAACGCGCAGCCGCCGTGTTCTTTCGTGAAAAACTGCTAATCGGAGAGGTAATGTGAATTGTTTGGTGCCACAAAAATCCATCCGCATCCCCGTTAATATTGCAATTCCAACGAAAATCTCTTGTCGATAAGACAGCTGAATCTCCGTTAAACGTACGGTCACCAATATTTTATTATTTCCATTATTTGTGAAGTTGTTTACAATGTATGCATATGTTAGGTTAGCTTGGCCTACGGTCAGTTTCTCGCAAGTGTTACTCAAATTAATAATTTTCTAAACTAAATTTTCATTAAATTTCGACGTGCCACGTTTGCAATTGTCGTTTACATTGTAAGCAAGCGTCTTTACAAGTTTTCGTACAGTTTCTTTTGGTGATCAGTGCGTTAGTTGCTAGCGTAAACAGTGAACGTTTGATATTGTGATTGCAATAGTGAACCCTTTTTTTTCTCTTTCCGTCTTCCCCCATTCAATCATAATTTACGACTGCATTATTTTGACAAGCTATATGAATTGCAGGCAAGATGACTCGAGTCAAGGGTGACAAAAAGGCACCGCGCATCGACGATGTCGTGACGCGCGAATACACAGTTAACCTCCACAAGAGGTTACACGGCGTGGGCTTCAAGAAGCGTGCTCCAAGGGCCATCAAAGAAGTCAGGAAGTTCGCTGAAAAACAGATGGGCACTCCAGACGTCAGGATCGACACTCGCCTCAACAAGCAGCTTTGGTCTAAAGGAATCAGGTGAGGATTCAAAAGGAATCTGCTTTAACGCTAGGTTTAGTTTGTTTATTTAGTTTCAAGATTTTATCTATTTGATCTGCAGTTTAATGTACTACTTAATCAATTACAAATACCATTGATGGTATAATATTGTTGTTTGTTTTACAAAATAAGTGTACAAAATGTATCTATAATTTCATAGATTATTTAATTATTAAATGTTATTTGTATTTGTTATTCAAAAAATTAGTCCCACTTTAAATTATAAAATCAGAGTTTCCTTTATTAGGTTGCTTTTAAAATTGTTTTTTTCTCAATCTAATATTTTATTATATTAATATATCAATACTATTTTTCAGGAATGTTCCTTTCCGCATCCGTGTTCGTTTGAGCAGGAGAAGGAATGATGATGAAGATTCGCAACACAAATTGTACACACTGGTCACATACATCCCAGTAGACACCTTCAAGGGACTGCAGACGGAGAATGTGGATGCCAGTCAAGATTAATTATTACCTCAGAAGTATAATAAATAATTTTGGCTAGTATCTTTGTGTTTTTATTTAAATAATATACATTTCTTATGTAAGATTTAAGTTTGTTTATTTTCTTGGACCTTAGATATCCTGAATCATCATTAGAGTCATAGTATTCAAGACACTAACATTTTGAATGGTTCACATTCACATCAAAACACATACACTAATTAAGAAACAGTCATCATTAAGTCACATACAATATCCTACATATTCTTACCAAGAGCATTTTTCTTTGTTGAAACTACAAGCAAGTCATAACAGTAAGGTCACTCTACCACAAAATTACATCCATACAAAGCTACACGCGATACTTTCAAGCAATTGAAATCGATTCCCAGTTGATATTTATTCCCGAAAATTGCAGTCGAAGAACACGTGCGTACATCCAAAAAAAAAGCCTGGGAAAGTCGATCCAGCGCTTGTAGGGGGAGAGAATCTTACCTCCATTGGGAATTCACCAATCTCGGAGACACACCTCGACCTCGTCCCAGCGCCCCGCGGTGCCGTGCGAAAACGAAAGAGATAGAGAGAGAGAAATGCGCAGGCACAGGGCATCCCCCGCTGTTAAACTGATTAAAAGCACCAACGGCGTACTTGGTGCGCGCCAAATGAAATTACCGAGTATACTTACACAATCGTCTTAATGTCGCGGCGTTGGCCCTCGTCTCGCTCTCCTTTTTATCAGGATTTATTAGAGCGTCGCTCGCGAGAATTTCGCCTTAATAGCCGGACTTTCTTGCCTCGCAACTATACGCCTCTCCCTCCATCGGAGCTGGCCGTCATTGTTTTTGGTCTTAGCGAGCGCTGCTTTTTATTACAGTTCTCTTACGCTGGGCTGGGGCCGTCGGGTGTTAAAGCGTCATTACGGTAATTGCAATTTTCAAATTACCCACGCGCTCGCGCGCGCGTATTGCGGCCGCGCGAATGCAATATCTGTAATTAACCCGGTTAACGCCGTAGACGAAACAACGTGTTTTTCTCAACTGAATTCGCTCTTGTCGCGAATAAACCTTTGAATGTTTAACGACTCGATCGTCCCTTGTTAGCCTTTTTTAGGCTTTATAGTAGTAACAGCGAAAACAAAAAAAAATAGATTTTTCACCGAGCAATAAATCAACAAGTGATCGCGCGACAACAAAGCCTTAGCAGACTGACGCGCTCGTGGGAAAGTACCGAAGCGAGTATTGCATTAGCTTTTCTTTCTCGCGGCAATCGGCGAGAAGCCGTGTATATATACATACATACGCGTCAGGGTAGAAACGACATCTCGATCTGGTCATATTGAATTGCCGGCAGTTCTCCAGGGACGTTGTATAGGGTGTGCGAGAGCGCAGCAGGTCGCTTGTCGAAACACGTGTATATATAGAGCTGGTCCCACTGGGCTAAGGGGGTGCCAGACTCAAGCGCTTTGCCTTTTTATGCCGGATTCGACGTACACGTTTGACTTGTGTCGCGTTTGTTTGCGCGCAATTACAGAACTTTTTTTTTTATATTGTCGACGATGCGCTTCGACGGCGATCGAGCGTAAAATCTATCATCGTCTCCGAAATACGAATGACGATATTGAAGTGCATACGCTCGATAAAAAAAAAAAAAAAAACAAAAAAAATCGCGTGTTCCAAAGATATTGCGTCTCGCGCGTTCATTGTTCAGCCCACCTCCCGATTAAAATCGAATTAGCCCGAATTTGACTATTCACGAAAATTCGGCGAAACTTATCGACCGAGATAAACATCCGATCAATAATTTATATCTCTCTCGCGCGCGCGCGACGACGAAATTAAAACGCGACAGATTTTTTTTTCGGCGGGCCTAGCAACCACTTGCTACAGGGTCAACAGTAACATACAAGTCACACGCACAACCCGTTCGTCCCTGGAGATTCGCGGCGTGAGAACAAGTGCAGCTCGAGTGTCACATATAGCTTCCCCCCCCCCTTCGATCGAGCCTGATCGAAACGACTTGGCTCTCGAAGCTCTATGCACCCACGAAATTCCTCCTCTCCCCAAACTCCCATTGACACCGTCGGAAATCAAAAAAGAAAAAAACAGAGAAAAGCTCAAACCCACAGTTGCATTCCCAGTATATGGCCATTCGCATGATAGCCTTAGAGATTCGGCTCCGGGTGTATTATGCGAGGAGCAATAGAGCGGGGGGCAGCGTTTATTTTAATGCGATGCTCGTTACAATCGCACCGCGAAATTTCGCCGGGCTGCTTCGAGAGAGTGGGAAAACGCGCGAGTATAAGGCAGCGAAAAAGGAAGGAGAAGAGATCCGCCGGGCCTCTGGACTGGGACAGCTTTGCAGGAGGACTAGGCAAAGAGTCCTGCACGCGTATACAAGTGCGTGTGTGGGTGTCTACGTGTATGCGTCGGAGAGAAAGAGGGGGAGGGAGGGAAAAACGTATACCCGGGAGCGCTGTCGCGAGGAAGGAGGGAGCAGTAGGCTAAGCGTTATCGCGTAGGGAGGGAGCTTTCGAAAGCTCGCGCGGCGGCGGCGGATGTTATACAGGGAGAGAGCACAGGCCGTCGGCGAAAAATCGAAACGAGAGAAGTAGGGTGCCGCTGGAGCGGGGCTGCGCAGCTCCAGCGGCGTCCGAACCTAGACAGCCGCTTCGCGAGGGCTGCCAGCGGAGGGGAAGGGGCGCGGAAGGAAGGAGGGGCCTAGCCGCTCTCGGCAGCCCTTGGACCGGCCAATCGCCGAGGCTTGAACCCCCTTTGCCACGGGACCACACCCCTTCCGAAGCGGTGGATCGACGGAGGGAGTATGGGGGGGTGCTAGAAGAGCGAGGATGCGCGCGTTGTCGGTGTGGGTGTGGGTATATCGGAGAGAGCGCTGGACGGGGTGAAAAGAGAAGGGGGTGGAAGAGGGAGCGCGAGCGAAGGGTTCGCTGGGTGGGCCCCCTTAGCTCGCTTGGTTATTGAATTAGGCTTATCATTTGATTTTGAGAAGCACCGCCGGCCGGTCGTCGTTGGTGCTTATCCCAGCGCCCGCGCCCACGTTATAGAGAGAGAGCCGACCCCGGGTGTCCCTCTGCTTCTACGCCGGCCGCTTTATATAGGCGCTTGCCTGGGCCGCAAGCTTTGGCCCCGCAGAGCGAGTAACGCGCCCGCGGCGCGCGCGCTTACCGCGTAGCTCTGTGCGTCGCCTGCACAGGCACGCCACAACCGATACCGTGTATACGTGTATAACCGCACTGGCACCTCGCCCACCTTATTAACACGCCTCGGGCCTGCTACACTAATAATTATAATATTATATTTCGGTGGTGCTTGGTGGGCAGCGGCGCTGACGATACGATCTCGCCGCTGCAGCCCCTAAACTCTCAAACGAAACGAGAGAAAAAGGAAAAAGCAAAGGTCTGCTGAATAAACCTATTGTGATATTGGAGTTTGTATTCGTTGTGCAGCGGACGAAATTCGGGATATAATCGAGTGCGAATCATCGTCCGCGTAAGGTTGAGTTTTGTTGCAGTAGTGACTTTCTTGCTGTTGGACCAAGTGACACTGATGTTGGATGACGTTGCTGTGAAGAGACTGTGATAAATGGACGATGGAGAATTGTGGTGAGAGAGGTGTTTAAAGGATCATTGACTAAAACTGCGAACAAGCACTTGGGAGGACAGAAGTTCAGGTAAGAAGCTCAAGGTTTTATAAACGTCGTTTACTCGACTGATTATTCATTTCTTTCAACGGACTTGATGCATTTCTTTCGATTTTCGTTAGTTTCAAAAGCTTATTAAATTTTTGTTATCCTTTTTGAAATCAGTCACGAAAAGAGAGATTGGCATTTATCATAATTCATTATCGCTTAATCACATTCTAATAACGACATACGCAAAAAAAAACTAAGCTTCAAATTTCAAAAGAAACTAAAGAAATACAACAACAATAACAAAACATAACAGTTTACACAAACCAAGCTCGATAAAAATAGTATTGCGAATAACTATAATCGGAACACTCGTCTAGTACGAAGAACTTTCGATTACTCGGTTCGGAGATTATCTGAATCATTCTAACGATAATTTTCCAAATTAATCTTATCGCTCATCCAACCCGTACATCTTGCATACTTTTTTGTTTTTTTATATAAGAACACGATATACAATTTATAAAGTACTTCATCACGCAGATTCGTGCACGCATCAGTCACAATAAGCTTTGATCCGCAGCAATTGACTTGTAATAATCGAATTAATTTATACTTATTGAATTATTGAGCAAACGAAGCTCAAAGTTTTTCAACTCGTAGCTCTAAGACCATTGAGCTTTGACTAGTTACGCTTACAGATTTTTCTAAGCTAATTTACAAATTCGCTGGTTCGCATTAGTTTGGAAAAAGGTCTTTACATTGATATAGACGGTTGTTGTGCCGTTAGAATGCAATAAACTTTATCGGGAAAAGATTCAAATGTACTTTCCAAAAATTATAAAGCCTTAAAAAGGATCACGCGGTAATATATGCGTTGCCATAATTCTATGTAAAAAGCTTTTTACAACGACCGAACGATTTTTAAAACCGCATTGAATATCCCAAAAGCACCTATTCTCCAACAGAACCATTAAAAACATACTCGACTTTCCAGGTGTGCATCCGAGAAGTATCGAAAGCCAGGACGCAATCTCCAACAAGGCCCATAACAAAAAGCCCACCAAAAAGAATAGATCAAACCAGATCCGAATAAAATCACCAAGATAGAAAAAAGAAAAAAGGAAATAAAGCAAGGATGGACTACTCGTACCTGAACCAGGCAGCGGCGGCGGCGGCGGGCTTCGAGCCGTCGAGCTGCGCCCTGGCCTCGGAGATCCAGTGCGCGGGCTACGGCGACCTGAGCAGCTGCTCGCAAATGAGCCAGGCGGCCTACCGGTACAGCGCGGCACGTGCCGCCGCGGCGGCCGGCTATCCCGGGAGCAACGGCGCCGGCGGGCCAGGATCGGCCGGGACGGCCAACGGCCCGCCCCTCGGCGCTCATCATCCGGCTCATCCGCACGCGCACGCACATCACGCGGGACACGCGGCCGCCTGCTCGGTTATGGCGGTGAGGAGTCAGGACGTGGTGCATCGGCATGCCGCCTCCTTCTTGCCGTCGGCTATTAATTTGCAAGGTGGGTAGACTTTGCCGGCCTTCGTTTTCTATTCTCTCTTTATACGCGTATTGTTGACCATCCCTTTTTTCGAGCTTTTACGGTAGTTCCTGGACTTTTGTGGATTGAAGAACAGTTTGTTGTTCCGTAGTATGGGTTAGTGATAAGAAATGTACGCGCGGATACAACGTTTTTCGTATACGTATTTGAATGATAAATTAATAGAATACAATGTAAACAATGAAAAGGGGCTATTCTCTTTTTTAATTACGCTTTACTAAATTTTAGTGTTCTTTTTATAAACGACGACTAATGAGATTTATTTTTAGCTTATCTGTAAGAGCATTTGGATTAAAAAGAAAATCAATAAGTTCTGGATTATCAATTATTCGTGACTATAAAACTAAATAATACGAGATTAACAAATTGTATTCAAAAGCATCAAAATGACAAAAGCAATATCTCTCATTATCATCGATATCTTCCACTCGAATCTAATTCTCACCTAAAACTACAAACCACCTCCATCCAACCTATAACACAATTTCCATGTTTTTATTTATAAAAAAAACAAGCTCAAAAAAAGAATAAAAAAAAAGTGAAAAAAAAAACTAGTTTTCCAACTAAAAATTGTGCAAAGAGGCGTAAAAGGAGGAGGAGGCGCAGGAAGTGGCATGGAAAGCCGGCATATATCCCGTGTAGCAACTCACTCACTGTCTCTCTTTTGCCCCCCCCCCCCGCCTAACGACAAGATGGCACTGAAAATCAATGGACGCGTTTCCTCTCTGCCTCGCGCGCACCAGCCGAGAATTTCTCCCTTGCGCGCGCTCAGTCATTGCTATGGTTACGTCCCTCAAGCTCTCCAAGCCCCCGCTCGCTCTTGAGAGTGGGATGAACTGCTCCTCCCTCTTCTCTCTCTTTTTCCTCTCCTCGGACCCCTTTTTCCTCTCTCTCTTTCTCTTCTCTGGGCACACAGGCTCTGCGCTCGTTTTTCCGTTCTTTTAAACTTTCAGCCTGCTCTCCCCGTGTTTGCGCCAGTTTCGCCTATTTCTCTCGTTTCGCTTTTTTTTTTTTCATTAATTCACTTTCTTTTGTTGTCGCCCGACGCTGATTCGGTGTATCCATCGAGAGGTGTGTGTTTTTTTTTGTTCTTTATCTTTTTCCTCAATACTTGCGAAATTTCGAACGAGAGTCGATTAAGACACCGCGCGGGTCGTTGATCGGACGACGCGGATCAATCTGTTGCTGATCTTTGTTGTAGCTTCAAAGAACTTATGCTTTATCGTACATGCCTAGCCTATTCCATGCGTCCAAATTTTTGCAACTCTTTCGATTTTAGATAATAAAAAAATAAACAATAAAAAAAGAAATTCAACCGCGATAAAGAGCACATTTATAATTAGAGGTGACATAAAAAATTCGCACTACTGATATTTTATCAGTCTATTTGGAATTAAGGAAAGTATTTTTCGAGAGTCATCAAATTATCGGACGATACTTGAGGCTAAAACGAACGTTTGCCGGTCTATATTCAAGAAGCGACAACTAGCATCATAGCTCGTGCATATCTTATCTTAATCACTTAATCATGGAAAGTTTCCTAGTTCGAACGCGCCGGGCTCGAGAATAATTCAGGCACTTCCGCTTCACGAAAATCTCTCGCATGTCAAACCTCCAACTGCGACTAATTTATCCCCCCCACCCCAGTCCATCCGACTCTCTCTCTCTCTCTCTCTCTCTCTCTCTCTCTCTCTCGCTTCCATTCTAGTCTATCGGCTAATTACGTTATTATACACCTGTAACATCGAAATTGATAAGACAAATGTAGAATACGCACTTGTACGTAGAACTTCGTTCGAAAAAAGTAGCTTAGATATAAAACTAATTGGCTCTATCGAGCGGCCAAATCAATCTTATGGCGATAATGGGAACGAGGAAAAAACATAATGTTTATTTACTGATTGCACAGGCGGACTGAGTTACAAGGCTTACGGCAGCCACGACGGCCTGGCGGAGAAGCGCAAACAGCGCCGGATACGAACGACCTTCACGTCCGCACAGTTAAAGGAGCTCGAGCGTGCCTTCCAGGAGACCCACTACCCGGACATCTACACGCGCGAGGAGATCGCACTGAAGATCGACCTCACGGAGGCCCGAGTGCAGGTGAGAGAGAGAAAAGAGCAGCCCTTGCCACACCGGACCCCTGGATTATTCAGCCCTTTAGCTTACCCCCCCTCCCCGCCCAACCCACCGTCGCCGTCAATTATGCACTCGGTATATATCGAGCCGAGTCCCGCGGGAATATGGTCTCCTACCTCTCGCACTTTACCGAGCAGAAACTCTCAAGTCTCGCGTCTTTCCCACAACGCGATTGGCATGTTGCGTATAACGATCGGCCAACGCTTTATATGACGCTTACGGGAAGGCGCGGGCAATGTTTGAAAATTAACGATAGAGGAAAATGTAAGAAAGTTTATTTCTAAACGCATATCTAAACGAACGACGTGACTTCGATCTGACGTTAATATAAATCTCGACTGATGCAAGAGTCAAGTTGTCGCGCTTAAGCAATGAGGAAAAAAAAGCGAGTATAGCTTCGTTATCGGATTTAGTTTAAATAGAAATGATCGATTTCTTATGAATTTATATATCGCAATTTCTTTTAGAGATCGATCGATTTATCAAGCTTTCGAATTTCAAATAAATAATTCGGCTCCACTATAGGCTATTTACACGGACAACATAGATTAAATTAATATTATCAAAATTGATGAAGATTCGAATTATCCGTGACGGTCTTGTAATTACATCGAAAATCCAAATTAATTTCGCAACTATTTAAATTATAAACGTCGCAACTGCGAAGATCGTTAGCCCAATCGAAAAATTCGAAAACTCAACCCAATTTTCTCGATAACAAAAAAAAAAAATTATTAATCGCTCTTTAGAGCGACTTCATAACGTAACCCTCCGAATTTCCCTTGGAAACACCTTCAACGCGTCTCGTAAAATTCAACGTCATTTGTCAAGCGTCAGCCAGGCGCTCCCAGCACGCGGCTCCAAACCATCACTGTCTTTCCAAAGCACACACACACGCACACGTCACCTTTCCATTCCGCTCTCGCGTAATTCTGGAAATCAAGACGGCAGAAGAAAAAAGAATATGAATAAAAGAGAGAAGAAAAAAAAAAGAAAACCGCGGCCTCGAGAGCAAGAAACCCGAGGGCCTGGCAAAGCCCGAAAAAAAGGGTGTATATATACCCGAGAGTGAGAGGGAAAAGACAAGGGAGAAAGATGTGCGCGACGCCCTCGCATCGAATGAAGAATGACTGTCTCCTGGGGTACGAGCGAGGGCGGAGAAAAAGACGGGTCGGCGGGAGGGGGGGAGAGGCAGTAAAAGCTCCCCGGGTCTCGCGCGCCGACGACGCCCTAATTGAATTTACCGGCGTCACGGAGAGAGAGAGAAAGAGAGGGAGGGAAGTAAGAGAGGGGGCTAAGGCAGTCCTGGGCTGAAGGCTCTTCTTTCCCCGGAGCGCGCGCGCACCTGTCTGACGCGACGCTTGATGGATTACCTCGGCCCGCATTCCTGACGGATCATCGCGAGAATTTCGCGGCCTTCTCCTCCTCCCCGAGCTCCTCTTGACAAACTCGGGTCCGCTATGGTATATCGGGCTACACCTCACTTCTTCCCCCATACACGTCCTCCTCCCGTTTTCCCAGATGGATTGATGCGCGACTTTGGAGCAGTCGATAAAAAAAAAGTGTTGTATACGCTTACTTGCGAATTTTGAATTATTCTCAGCTCGGGGGGGGCTTGAATTCCCCTCGTTATCGTGCGAGTCTCAGGGTCGTGTGTTCATTCATACTCAGGCGTTCGATCGCCGAAAGTCAAAGGCGGCTGCGGCATGAATAAAGCAAAGATACCGAGGAAGCTTCGTCGCCGCCGCCGCCGTCGGCGCACATCCACGTCGCCGATAAACCTACAGCTCTCTCGTCTATTTTCACCGGCGAGCCTCTAATCAGTCCGGAATATTACCATCCAGCCCCCCGCATATCCATCTAACCGCACTTCCAGCTACCAACGTTCCATCCCTGACGTCTCCTCGACACTTTAGCCGGGCCGTGTTTATTATTTAACATCGCCCTCTGTGCTTCCTCTTTACTTCTCGGCTTACGCGTCGCCGATAAAAATAACGAGCTCGACCACCTCCGCATGCAAAAAATCGTTTAAAAACGTCGCGCTACCTGTAAAATAGACGCGACGATGTACAGGTGGACCGAGGAGGCCGATAGCCGTTAATGACGTAAGGGCTGCATACGTCGCTCGTCTTACACCAGCCGACAACACACGTTTCCGTCTGGCTCGTAATTGCATTTGGACTTGCTTTACAAGTGCTCCGGAGAGTTACGAAAGGAGGGAGGGAGAAGAAGGTCGCGTTGCTCGATAATTCACGAGATAGTCGCGAGACGATCCATTCATCCTGCTCGCCCTCGTCGCTCACTCTCTCTCTCTTGTTCTGGTCCGTAACAGGGCGATATATTAATGGGGCTCGTTAGAAGAATCGCCATTGTCTCGGGGCCTCTCCGCGTTTTTCTAAGTAAATAACACTTAGTTTACTTAGTGCCAATTGATTTGTGCGCGACTCCTATATGCCGTTGCCCAACTGTGTTCTCTCTATATACCTATATAAAATAGCGCACGGAAGGGCTTTCCTTCTTGTCGGTCCACGCGGGGGGCACTTGCGCTCTCTCTCTTTGCCCAGAGAGAGCCGATGAAGATTTGTCGCTACTGCGGGAATTGCGTGCTTCCGCACGGATGGGAAAAGCTTGAAAGTTTGATCAACGAATTGAATAACGCTGCCCCGGGCTTCTCTCTCTATTATTTTGCCTTGTTAAACTGGGTGTACATATGCGCGCGGCTGACTAAAACTCGAGCTTTTCTACTTGAGCGTTTTTATTTTTATGAGTTTTGATTCAGTTTTTGTCCAATAAAAACAGTTACATTGTCTAAATAAGCGTGTGATATTATAATGTTTTTATAAGCGAGCGTTCTAGCGAGACTTTCATCGCTGCCTGAATTATGCAACGATGATTGCGATCGTGGGCGGCGCGTAAGATAACGTCGCCAAAAATTCAGCCAATTAAACTGTACTCGCGCGATTTTTTCACTCGACATACCATTACGAAACATTCACGAATCGCACTGATATAAAGAAAACGACACAGAACGCGAATGCTTTATCCGGTGAGATATGTATCGCGACGCAATGACCGAAAATCGATCAAAAACCTGCAGATATTACCTCGCTTGCCATTTCGCCAACCTCTCCCCTACAGCAGCTCAGCCGCGAGAGAGAAAAAAAGGCAGTCCTTTCCTATCCACGCGTCGGACGGTTTTTTAAATAAAAGATTCAGAGCGACACAACGACAGGTTTACGCTCGCGATTTTTATATGCGCCAAGGACCCTCCCCCCCTGTACCATTATTACGGCCACGCGTGGAATCGAACGCAATTATAACTACCGTCGGGCGAATTATAACGGTCCGACCTATCGGATTTTCTCGATTTTATACGCGAGCGCCCCGCTTGCTGATTTTCCAGAGAGGGGGATAAGCCTGAAAAATGAGGGCTACTGCACATACGCTGCGATAAATACAGCGTTTTTGTCGGTTTTACGAGCGACAAAAACTCCGAATCATCCGGGTAATTAGATGAAAAATTGCGTAGCGTATCAGTGACAGTTGGGTTGATATGAAAAAGTTTATTCACCGATATTATACGGGTGGGAATTTTTGTTTTTCTGCAACAAAATGCTCATATGAGCGTCGAGTGCAAAGAGTATAATGGAATAAGATCGGAATTCCGGGCAGGCTCCCGGGATAATAAAGCCGGATGCTTGGATTAATTATCCAGTCGCTTGTGGTCAGCGCGCGCGACCGCCATTACCTTGGCTTTTAGCCCGCCTCTCTTGCGTAGGCGTGTATAGGCCAGACTCGTAATCCTCCTGCCTTCCGTGGGTTCTTAAAAGCTGTTCTATCATTCGCAGCGTTTCGTACTCATATCTGCGTGACTTCTTTAAATACTCTTTTCTGGATTTTAGATTTACGATAAATGTGAATACTTTTGGTAACTTGGATAACAAGAAAATTGAACGCGGAAAAGCTAAAAAGAAACGAGCATCATTTCCGACGGCCGTTCTTTCGCAAAAGCGAGCCAACCATTTCGAAATCCAAAATTCGCGTGCTTTAATCAGTCAGGAACGCACTCTCTCTACTCGCGCGCATCGTACGGCGTACAAGTATATATGCAACAACTGGCGCTTCTCCCGGGCCGCTGCAGGCTTGTACGCGCGCGCTGATTAAATTTAGCGATGATAGCTCGACACTCCGCTCTCGGCCGCATAATTTATGCGCTCGAAACGAGACAAGCCAGGCACTGCCCCCCTCTCTCTCTCTTTCGCCCAATCTCCGGAATATTATTTCGTATTCAAAGCGCTGGGATGATCCATCGGGCGCCCCTTATAAATCAGCGTCTTTAGCGCGTAAATCACCCTACCCTTATACACGCTCTGTGTGTATACCCAGCACCTCTCGTCGAGTGTGCACATGGAGCGCAGTCACGGTCACGGATGTAAAGGGATAGATGAGCGAAAACAACAAGTCGTTTTACGACCAACGCGCGCGGCTAAGGAGATCACGAGTCCACGAAAGAGAGCGATAGTCTATATCGGGTACAGGGGAGCTCGGCGTGTCACGTGCGTATAACAACTCGAGTGTCTCTCCATCCAGCTTCGGCAGCTACGTCTTAATGGAATTGTAATTCGCGACGGGCAGGGGGGTGGGGACGAGGGAGACGTAGGAATAGCATGACCGCCGGGGGAGGCCTCTCTTACTGCCAATCCCGGAGATTTCAATTGGACCGATGGGGAGGGGGGGGGCCATGTGGCCTCGCGCTCGATTGATCCGGCACCCGCTGCGCGACGGCCAACATTCCCCCTGCCTCGTGACACCTATATGTACATCTGTATAGTCGAGAGCGTCTTGGCCTTCTTTAATTTTCGATTACTATGGCATGCTCTCGCTCTCTCGGCTGTACACGCTGCGGCGACTGAGTGGATGGGCTCGATTGACCGGAGAGCCATCGGAACTATTACTGTATACTCGGCTTTGCTCTTTTGTCCGCTGCGGTTCAATGCCGTCACCCCCTCGTGTCATTCGCGTTTAATCCAATCTATGCCTTTGTTCGCCCTCTTTTTGAGACTCTGCGATAACCTGGGCGATTGTTAATTTTGAGAATATTGAGTTTGAAAAAAGTGCGACTAATTTAAGTGCAAAGGTTACGCGGCTGTATCGGTGTAATTATAATTAATGTACTCGGAAAGAATTAATCAGCGGATAAATAACGATATTGCTGAGCACTCAAATAGAATTTGGAGAACAATTTTGTTGGCTCTTTTGACGACAGCATAACTCCACCGAGGCTACTGCCCGTTTTTGCTGGAAAAACGACGAGAAACGAAGGGTCTTCCACGGCACGAAAGTCCTGGCCAGATGGAAAAACACGGGGAAACACGGGTGCTTGAAAAAATATCTCGCGCCATAGCGGGCAAAATAATGCTAATGCACATAGGCGCACGTGAGGCGCTCTGTATACTGCGGCACCGAGGGATAGAGCTGGGATTCGTTCTCGCGGCTTTCATTATACGAATATACGCCTCGTATGTGTATATGTGCCGTCGGAGCTGCTGGTTAATTGGACTGCGCCTCGTGGGGAATATGATTTTATGGAAATTTTCGGGCTAAGCGAGAGAGGGGGAAGGGGGTGTGCGCGGGGAGGGTCGTTTCTCTACATCTCTCTTTCTCTCTTGGCTTCCGCATAATGAGAAACTGCGCTTCTCTTATTTTCATTTCGCGCCCCAGTCGTTTCGCGTTTAATTAATTTTTCTTCGTTTTGGTCGTCGACACTGGCAGTCGAGGGGAGGCTTCTGGTGCGCGAGTATTTTTAGCGGTAAGGAAAAAGGGATAAGAGAAAGGTAATGATTTTTCTTGAAAATTATTATTAAAATCATGATTTTTATTTTATGAATTTTTGGTGTAACGTTTTATTCAGTACTTTAATTTTAAGTCGAGTAATCAATTGCGATCGTAGGGACTTGTGAATTATGGAAAAAGCAGGAATCAATATTAAAAAGTGGTTTAAGCGTTCATTAATTTTCTAATTCATCAAATAGATCTTTTATTATCGAATCCTTCCAACTTCAATTCAAATTAACCACTCAATCTCCGTGGGACATAATCCGATAAGCGTGAAATTTGAAAATTATTCAAGAAACAACATATTAACATCGGTCGTGCAGATTCAAACTAAAAAAAAAACAAACAATACACACACACACACAGAGCAGTCAGAGCTTATATCACGCGTCTTCGCTGCAATTACTACATAGAAAGTCGAAAGGAGCGAGTATAATTGAATTAATCGCAGAGCTGGCATCGGCAAGCCCTACAGGGTAGTCGAACGAAAACAATTCCCTCCGCCCGAAAAACGTGGCCTACACAGTACAGCTTTGGTAGGCCAGTACATCGAGCAGGTTACCGAGGCCTCTATAGGGGAGACACAAAAAAGAACAATAACCAGCCTCTTTCCGGTGTACACAGACACACGTATAGAGGCACTTTGACACAATAGCAAAGTCCCGAAGCCCAGACCAAAGCTGCAGCGCGCTTGTACATACACGGCGTTAATCGTCTCTCGCACTCTACCCCCTACGCGAAAATTCAGCCGAGAACACCCCTAGAGAATTGGCCTCTTGGGGGTCCGCTGGGTGTGCGAGGGGGGGGGGTATATAGGGATAACATTTACTGCGCGACTCGGGGTGGGGGGGGGGGCTAATACTCTGCACGACGGCTGAACGTATAGAGCTTGGAGAATTTTTTTTCCACAGGTTGCAAGATGAAAAAGCAAGGAAGAATCCGGGATTAATCGGCGACTATTGAGATCTCGACGTTTGGATTAATGACCGGCAGAGGCGTGTAGGCGGGGTTGGGTTACTTAATTTTTAATTCGCGCTTTACCTATTTTTTTCTCGTTCTCTCTTTCTGCCTTTTGGGAATGCGGGGGCTCGTTAGAGAAGTTTGATTAATCATCTTCAATGTGGAAATACGCGCGCTTTTGCGAAGATAAAACTTTGTACGAGAGCTCGTAGGAATTTTCGGCTTAGCCTACGCGTTAAGTTATTTTTACGATTATTATGAGAACAAATACAGAGCGGGGGGAGGTAAAGCCGGTGTAAGTGGCTTTTGAAAACACGAAAGCAGCCTCGAGGAGCGACGTAAAGCCTGGATAAAAGAGGGAGTACAAGTGCGGGGAAGAGGGAAAAAAATTAGCCGCGAAATAACAAGGAATATGGTAAAAGAGCAGCAGCAGAGCCAAAAATTAAAGAACGTAACGAGGAGAAGTGGTGGCCAGGGGGGGGGAGAAGATAGCGTAGGAACGTGGCTTTGGGCGTATACATAAGGCAAACGAGGAACGTCGAGAGTCAGCGGAGACACCGGGCTGCTAAAGCGGGTAGGGTGGCGTAGAGTCGCAGTGGGGAAGGAGCGTGCCGCAGGATCCACGATACACAGGGGGCTTTCCCCGGGTAATTGCGCTCTATGTAGATCCACTTACAGTGATTAAAAACTGTCCTGCTGAGCATCATCTCTCCGACCCTAGGCTCTCCTTCTCTTTCTCGTTTGCCATATCCTGCCCGGGCGACATCGTCGAGGGATCATCTCTCCGGCTCCGCGCTGCAATTTTCCTCTCGCTCTCTCTTTCCTTATCGCCTTTATACTCGCTCTCAGACGTGAAACTCCGTGTGCGCGCGCGTGCGAACCAGAAGCTATTCGAATTATTCGCGAGCTGCGATTATACGCGCGTCTTGGTAATTTTAGCGAGATTTTCGATAAATTTTCTTTCGTTTTTCTGAAATCACTTCCTCTTCGCACGCTATACTATTTGCTTTTCGGAAATTAACTGCGGAGGGTTAAAGCTTGTTTGCCAATGCGCGCGCGAATCGCGAGAGAATCTTAATGAATTCGCGAGTGTCGCCTCGTTAAAAATAAGACCGGCGCGCTTTGATAAAAACACGACGATTAATCCTCATTTTCCAGCCGAAAAGTACATAAACGAATTAGCCTGGCTAGCGCGCGAGAGAAAGTGCGCGAGGAAATCTTGGAGGCGGAAAAGTTTACGATATCCCTCTTTATACACCGACGGATAAAGAAATCGGTTTTGGAATCGTCCTCTCCTGCAAGAGTGCTAGGGGGCAGGGCGTCCGGCACGCTCCACTTGACCGTCACGTCGTCGTAGAGTCCTCCTCCTCCTTCTCGTTCCTCCAATCGTCTTGATTGGACTCTGCTGGCGGCCGTCGGCCAGAGTCGTCCAGTTCTTCTAATTGGATTGATATCGCGCGCGTGCGCCTCGAGAGAGAGAGAAAGCCGACGGAATCTGGCGCGCTGCCGGCCAATTTGTTAATTGCGCGCCAGTCATACGACCCCACCCCCCCTTGCCCTTACCCACCCTCTTTCTCTCTCTCTCGTAGCCTCATGGGTTGGCTAGACTCTAGGTCACAAGGATCCTAGAGTGAAAAGCCACCAGTTCGTTCTCGAATTGCGCTTTTCTTTTGGAAACAAAGCTTCTCTTTCTCTGTCTTTGCACTTGTTTTCCACTTTGCTTTGCCATCTAGCAAATTGTTTGAACTTTCGCGGATCGGTGCGGGTTTTCTCCAATTCCAAGTGGAGTGTACTACCTTAGCCGAGATTCCGTCAGGTAGATTGATCGTGACATTTTTAACAGTCCAAAATACCAATTGAATAACCAGGGACATTCTTTCGATAACGTTCATACATACATCCGATTTCACTCGGAATCCCATGACACTACACAGCATCAAATCAATCGAAGCCTCACACGTACAAGACAGGTCTAGCCAGCTCCATATAGAATAACGTCCTCTCCGCGCGCACTCCAATCAAAGTCGCACGCGAGTGCGGGCGCCGCGTCGAAGCCAAGTGGCATATGAATCATTGACGAGCGCGAAGGTCAGGGCTCATCTCGCGCCTCTTGAATAATACCTCGGGAATGGAGTCGCGCGAGATGTGTTGCAGAGCAGATATCACAGTGGCACATGGGCTAATTTAATCAAGTCACACCAGATGCGCGCGAGGTTTAATAGCCCGGCTGAGAGAGAGAGAGGGAGAGTCTATTACCAAATAATGCCATTCTCATCTTCCGACGCTCGCTTCTCCACCTTCGCCCCCCCCCCTTTCCTGCGATATCTCATTATTCAACGTTTTGTAACGCAGTTTTTGTATAACGTATCACGAGGTTGATTAAAATCGCAGTCCTATTATAAGGCTCGATATTCGACGAGCGTCATCGTTTATTCCAATAACGTAGCCGCGGGAAAGTGAAAAAATAAAGAGCCTCCGGTGGTGTTGAGGGGCAAAACCAAGGGAGAAAAGAGCCCGAATCTCTCGTAGGTATACAGACGCCCAGGAGAAAAGATTAAATCAAAGCTCGGCAGCCGGTTGGTTAAAGCCAAACGGGTAAATAGCAAAACGGAAATCGTCGGCTACCGAACACATCCCTGGAATTCGTAATGAGAGAGGGAGCGAGGAGAAGGAGAAGCTTAGCGAATCGAGCGCGCGCATACCGATAAGCACTCGAGACTACGCGTATCCCTATATACCTAAATTGCTCATTTTTTTTCCTCTTCCCCCTTCCAATAACCACACGAACCGCGTTATCACGTAAAAAATCCTCGGTCTCTCCTGAGCACCAGCTCCCCAGTTACTTCCATCTCGCGTCCTGTATCTCTCTCTATACACCATATACCACAGCCGTGGAAATTCCGGCTGTCGGTTAGAATGGCGAGAGATCTATCGCCGGCAGATGTTGCGGCGTTTGCTCTCTGTCTTTCCAGCCTTTCTCTCTCTCTCTCGCTCGCTCCGTCTAGCGCCCCCATCGGATGATTAAATATTTATCCGTCATCGCCGGGGACATCTGTCGCGCTCGGTAGGTTTGCTCGCTGTTTGCTCTCTCTCTCGTGCGACCTGCAGCAGCCTCCCGTATATATACGCACACCTCCGCCGAATATCTCCGCATATGTCGCTCTATACTCCCTAGGCTTGGCCCTGTACGCAGCATTGGCAGCGCGTCCACCCCCTCGGTTTCTTTCGACGTCCCCTTATATACTTGAGGGAGTTGCTTGCTTGTTGTTGTTGTTTCTACCTCGGGGAAGACGTCTCTCTATCTGCTCTCCTTGTTGTTTTCTTTTTATTATTTCGTGAGACTAGTGTATAAGGGATCAACTCGATATGTATACAGAGTCACGAGGGACGATAGGTCTAATTGGCATTATTTTAACGTTTCTTCCGCGTTTCGCGTTGTTTCAATGCGAATAACTTACGAGCGTAAAGTTAACCAGTCGTTCACCGTACACGCGTGTGCTATTGCGCGCGAGCAGACTGCAAGATTTAACGTTTTACCGAAGGGCTGCGCGAGGCAGTTGGGCAAGCGACGTGTGCATACCTCATCAATGTGACCGAATGTTTGTACTAGGGATTTCGCGAGAAGCAAGTGTGACACGACTCGGAACGATTGCTCCACCCTCATCCCCCCCCCAAGCGTACAAATGTTCTCGGACGGAAACGAGCGGACTTCGACAAGTCCTTTTGTTCCTCGATTTATGAAAAAAAGAAATCAAAGTGCATTATTTTCAAATGGTTATTATTAAAATAATCACACGCGTTATCGAAGCGGAGCTGGTTAACGCTCTGGGAACTTTTACCTGGCGCTCCTACTTTGGGAAATGAATGTAAATGCTAAGCACGGAGAAAGAGAGCAAAGCCGAGATATATCCGTCGGGCATAAAGAGAGCGGAAAAGCGAGGCTCGGTAAAGGGAAGGATTCGAGGTTGATAAAAATCCAATAGGCCCGGCCGTATACGCGTGTTTGCCCCCCAGAGTCCGGAAAGGCCAATCACGTTCGTCAAATGCGTCCGGCGAACGCACACACGGTATCTATAGGCCGCTCTCTCTCTCTCGGCCCAGCGACGTCGCTGCGTATGTACACCATATCGGACAATCTAGCCTCTCTCTCTCCCCCTCTCTATCCCTCAGCTGTATAACGCTTGGAAAACGCCTGTACGAGCACACACGGTCCAGCGGCTGAATTATTAACGGAATCGGCGCGTAAAGCGAGAGAAAGAGAGGATAACCAAAGACTTTTTCTCTCTCTCGCGGTAAGAGTCTCCTCCCCAGAGCGACAATGGTAAATACAGAGCGAACGCTCTCGGGGCCCCCCTTTGCAGGTTTATTAATTATACCGATGTAGAATCGACGAGGTAAAGGCTTTTCACGGCCTCCCTCCGCGCGTATATAAAACCAGCGGCTTTTCTTTTCCCGCCCGCGCGCTTTTATATATCTGTATAACACGGCTGTACAATACAGACGGAATATGCCTCTGTCTGTGCGCTCTTCGTGAGCTTTCGCGTATTTAATCAAACCCCGGGCGGACCGCAGAAAAGGAGGGCCGAGAGAGAAAGAGAGAGAGAGAGCGAGGAGGAAAATTACGGTAAAAGCTCGTCCATAAAAGTCAAGCGTCAAGGGAAAGGGAGGCGCGGCAAACGTAGAAGCCCCGCGCGCGGACGGTCGAAAGAGGGAGGGATCACGCGGCAGAGACAGCCCTTCCCTCTCAAAGTCGTGTATATAGTCGGAGCAACGCGCGGGGCTGGAGGGAACGAGAAAAAGAGAAAGAGGAGCGTAAGGGGGGGGGGTGGGAAGAGGTATAGACCGCGAACACACGCGGCGGCCGGCTGTACAGAGGTAGCGAGGGGGAGGAGGATACATAGAAGGCTTGCAGCGACACGTACGCGCGCTCTCGCTCGGTCGCTCCTGTACATATAGTCGGACGAGCGAGCGGTCAAAGCAAACACACGGGGGGCTAGTCCGTGTTCTCTCGCTGCTGCTTTAGCATGCAGGTCAGCCGAGCGCGCGCTCATCCACCCCCTGCCCTTTGCTATATATCTCTCTCTTGCTCTCTTCAAGCCCAGCCTTGATGTTTCGTTTGTTTTATTTGTTAAATATTTCATTTGCCGGACGCGCTGGCCAATCGCGCGAGATCGCAAAGCCGATGCTCCCGGGGGCCGGTAAAGGCTCTTCTCTCTGTGTGTGCTGCGTGCGTGGCGAGGCTGCGATAACGAGCTACGCGCGTGTATACCTTCAACCTTGCCTTTCTTTTTTCTTTCTTTTATTGAAACGAACGAAAGCAAAAAAAAAACGTCGGAGGAACCGTGGAAAATTGGCCAAGTCGTCTTGTTTCATCGACTGTGCGAATATAACTGGCTGCGTTTTCATCGAATGTAGATTTTCCTCTATCGGGGCTGGACGAACCTGGAGAGAGAGAGGCGGGCTTTTTCCGTTTAATTTTAAGCGCTCTCTCTCTCGCTCGCGCGCTTTTATTTGTTCTGCCGACGCTCTACCGTGTGCTCGTCGATTTTTCAGATTGCAGGGCTTTTAATTGTTTGAACATTATTTGAGCGAATAGCGCGCGTACGGGAGAGAGAGAGAGCGCAGGAATCGATCGCCTGCGTTCGCGAATTATGCAAACAAATCGCTTTTTCATTTCAGCCCCCCCCCCTGGCCCCCTGTTGATCGAGCGCCTAAAAATTGAAGAGTAGTTATTAAAATATCCTGTATACCGACGTGTGTTTGAATAAAAATCGCGCGTTTGCGCGCCTGTAACGAACTGCACTGTTGTATTTTCATTTGCAATCGCGTTAATTTCATTATCTACACTTTTCGACGTCACAACAGTAATATTGTAATTTAAAAGCCAAAATTTTAATTCCTCCTTCAAAAGGTCTGGTTCCAGAACCGCCGGGCGAAATTCCGAAAACAGGAGCGGCTGGCCCAGCAGAAATCGAGCTCGTCGCAGCAGCAAACGAGCAACGCGCTCGAGGGTGGCGGCAGCACGAACGCCCCGACAGCCGGGGCGCCGAGTCCACTCTCGGTCAGCAGCGGCGGTGGCGTGAAAGCCGAGGGCCGCTCGCCTCGTAGCCCGGGCACACCGCCTACCTCGAACCAGGCCGAGGTCAAGCCCAGCCTCGCCACCCAGAGTCTCCTGGCGGTCAAACAAGCCCAACAGCAGCAGCAGCAACACCAACAGCAGCAGCAGCAACAGCAGCAACAACACGGCGCCGACGAAACGGTGAATCCGACGAACGGCCGGGTAACGGGCGGCGCCTGGGGCTCGTGCAGTCCCCGGCCGTTCTCCGCCGCCCTCGCCCCGTACATGCTCGATCCGCTGCCGCTCAAGACCGCGAATCTCTATTGAGCGAAGGGCTCGGTACGCACCTTCTGCCCAGAGGCATTATAGACTTTGTTCGACGAGTCCTCGGGACTCCGGTTACAGGCTGGACTGTTTCAGCGCGAGTGTGCCAAAGTGTCGATTACGGTGCCGCCGGCGAGCTGCTTGAATTTCGGCCGGCACACTTTGTAGGCTTGAATCTGATGGATCCAGGGGACGATGATATTTTTTAAATCGCGCCCGAGCACGAACACCGGGGGCACACGGACTCACGGACGCGCGCGCGCATGCAGACACTCTCCTGAGAAGGGTACTTCAATTACTAGACATTAACATTATTATATCAATACTCGGTTATGCGATTTTGTGTCGTTGTTTGGATGACTTTGTTAGCGAGAGAGAGAGAGTGGAAGGTTGGAAATAATAGAATTAATTAAATGAACGAGGACGAGCGTGTGCATCGCGGATGGCGACTTCGTTTCTCGCGAGACAATGATCCGATTAAAAATGCGCGTGTGTAGGTGTGTGTATAACGAAAACTTCGAGGTATCTGTCCTATGGCGAGAGGCTCTTCGGATTAGTTAAGCCCACCCGAGAAAATGTATATAAGAATCACGAGGGTTTATCATTTAATTGAGATTGGATTCGCACTGAGGACACACGCGTTAAGGTGATTTTATAGCTCGAGCATTTATTTCATTTGCCGGCTTAATTACGTTGAAATACACGTATTCTTATAGCAATTGTATATTCCAAATTAATTGATTGGTTGATGACATTCATTATGAACCTTATCTCGTTTGTCAATTGGATGCACTTCATCAAGACGTTTGAATGAAATTTACCTAAAATTGCTCGGATTGTTGAATTAATCTTCTTTTTTTTCTAACGACGGTTATAAGATCATTCGGAAAACTAGTTAGGGTAAATTTGATAGGATATTATGTGTAATTATAATTAGAAACTTGATTTTAGCCATAACAGTGAAGCAGGTTAATTGTATATAATTAAATCGTACTTGTATGGTCCATTTTTTATAAGCTGTACTGAAAATTAATAACAGTAATTGAAATTATGCTATATGAGCTTATTAAAATTTAATTCTTTTAAAAGTCAACCCTACGTACCTTAATCGTACTAGACAAGAAAAAGGAGTACTATTGTATATCGAAAACTTGGGGGGAAAAAATCATATGTATGTATCATAGTAGGCCATTTCTATTAATTTCTTATCACTATTGATTTGAAAAAAAATTACATCTATCAATAAGCGCCTTTGTAAAAATAATCAATGTATTTAGGTAAGTTTCACAGTAATTATAGAATTATCTTTTTTATAAAAATCGAAGAAGACGAAAAAAATGATGAAAAACCAAACTAGCTTACACTTGGACAACGTTGTAATTCCATCCATGTATTAAAATTGTATAAAATATAGTATATCGCACTCAGTGAAATTAACAAAAAAAAAGTAACTGAAATTTTTACCGTGACTGTATGATCGTAACTTATCTTGCATATTAGCTCTAAAGTACTATAAGAAAATAGTCTAAGACTATAAAGTAACGAAAGAAAAAACTCCAGGTGTGCACAGATAGAGAGTAAGATTGAGAGAGAGCTTGTAATAATATCTCGCGTACAATATTTTCCATTCGACAATTGTGCTCATTACTTTTTTCCAGATCACTTGAAAAAAGAAATAAGTTGATTCTCTCGCAATGGCAAAATGTGTGATACGATATTATATTTGAACGTATATCATTCCAAATTATTTCGATAAGACTGTTTGAGTTAGGCATACGTATATTTTTCTAAAGCCCGCTTATTCTATAGGTTCGCGTTCGGTCAAGCTCGTACAGCTTCGAGAAGCTGCCCCCCATCCCCTCCTTGCAAAATCGCCGATAGCCAATGTACGACTGTCGGGGATTCGATCAACAGTATTTACGTCCAAAGTGCCGAATTTAAAACCGAGCGGATATTTTGTTTATACATAATGTAATGTATATCCTTTTGTCTCAGAGCGAATCCAACGGTACACGATAGCGATGCGTGCAATAAAGTAATTATAAAATAAAAATAGATAAATGGTGTATAAGCTAACGAATTACGATAGGGAGTAACGTGAGAATGACAGGTATACGCGTCGTCTCGACGCGAGCGTGCAAGTGCGAGAGGAAGAGAGGGAGCCTAAGGTTAATTATTTATTAAGTATATCAATACGTGTGACTGGAACTTGTACAGTTGTTGCTATAAATATATGAACAAAAAATTAGTGTTTTACACGGCATCTATATTTCATCGTACCTTTACCTGCCAAACGTTATCCTCTCGTCTCCTGCAAAAATCGGGCCAACACAGGATGGTTATAATCAACGAATTACAGCAGAATCAACAACTATAACAGAGCAATACACCTGCAGTAATATCTCTCGAACGGCTCCGTAAAAAAAGAAACAAATAACAAATACATACACCTTGGACACTCGTTTTTGTTTTACTGGTATATTTATTTAAAATAAATCATTCTTAGTCGTAGTTACATGATACATTTTACTTGTGCTTGTGTTTGTGCGTGTACTTGTGTGCATGTACGCTTGTGTATATATGTGTGTATGTGTATATGCGTGTTTATATCCTGAGAATGAGATGCTATACGTACAGTGAAATTAAAACTATTTCTACTTATACAAATGTCTTAGCCGTGCAACGTAGCGTATGAGAGCTTAAGGGGGTGGCCGCGGGCGCACGAGTTTAACGCCTCGACGCTCTTCTCCGAGCGACGTCTGTAACGAGCGAGCCGCGCTGCGCTTGCCCGGTGAAACACAGCTGCGTCGGTGACCCTGTGCGCGCCTCGAGAAAGGCGCCTACGAATAAGCGGGAAAACCGACGTATACACCTCAAGTACAGCAGCGCGACTCGCTCGAAAGGCAGCGTCGGACAATGGCTTGGCGTATTCGACGCCAGCAGAGTTGGCTTGGAGCGGAATGGGAGAAGCGCGTAAGGTATTGCGTCGAGCGCACGCGTTGGGTAAGGATTCTGAGGGGAGAGATGGGGGGGGAGGTGAGAGAGGTTAAAAAGGGGGATGAGAGTTTGAGCGGCGATGCTCTTTATGGTGGTGGTAATGAAAGCGCGTGAGCGTGTCGTTCTTTTTTTTTTCATTCGCTTCGTCGTATCTTCGTTTGACATACAGCCGGGTACGTCATCGAAGTTCGCGAGCGGCTTGCTTAAGCGAGCCTCAAATCTCTCGGCTTTTTTTTTTGTTTTTTTTTATTTGTTTATTTTATTGCTGGCCGGGGTACGCCCGGTTTGATAAGAAAAAACATCACGTAGAACTTACAGGGACAATTGGTAACAAGGCTGTTTTATTTCGGGGGAGAGAGATAGAGGATAGGTGGGACAAGGATAATCGGCTGTTTACGTACACGTACATAACGACTGGCGGCTGGTGGAGAGTGTAAATCGACGGTAAAAAATATTGCGACGGTTCAACGACATGCCGGAGGTGAAAGCTCTTTCGTGATTAAATAAATCATACGACGTATTTTTCTCCTTTATTGTCTTCTTATAAGTCAGTCTCTTCGACGAATATCTTTTGCCCTCGACTCTCTCGCCCCTCCCCCGCTCGCCCTCCTCAGACTTAAATTACAATAATCTTAATAAGTAATTTATCAAAATTCCTCGTGTGTCTAACTAAGAGAAAAAAAAATTGAAGAAAATTCCATCGTCCCGTCTCTCCGCGTTGTTCCATCGTAGGTTCTACCAGATTTCTTAACTACCTATATAGATACACTTCGCATGAATATACGAAGATGTCGATTAAAACTGCATAAAGTTAAGGTTCGTTCGTTAGTTTATAAACTTTTCATATTTCTCTTAATTCCTTCACGTCTCTCTTTTTTTTAAAATATTTTCTCGTTTTCTTTTTTTTTTCTAACCACATATATAAAGTAAGATTAGAGTCAAATGAGGAACATACTCCTGTTTCCTCTTTAATTTTGATATTCCATCTCCTACCGTGATTTTCTCATTTTAATTATCGGTAGGCCTAAAAAAAAAAAGAACGAAATAAGAGGATAGTCGGGAAAAGGTGTTGTTCATTTAAAAAGAGTATGCTCCTGTAATTCAGTATATAATCACTTTAACAGCACACGCGTACCCGCACTTGCGTAACTTCGACCATCGAGAAACGCAGGTGCGCGTACCCGCGTTACATAAAAAAAAAAGAAGAAAAAAAAATCGTGGTTTCTCTCTTACAACATTCGCGAGTGTCGCTCGATAATAAATCGTGAATCTTTGGCCTCTACGTGAAATCTACATCCAGTAGACGAAAAAAAAACATAAAAGACGACGTTCGTGCGTGTTTGTGCGTCCTCTCGTTCTTATAATATGAAGCGCCGAGAGCCGAATGATGTCGCTGCTCAGGCGCTCAAGTTGGATCCATCGCAGATATCACCATATCGATCCCGCTAATCCCCATCGGCTCGGCGCGCGCGCTTCGTCTCGTATAACAATCTGGTCCCGCTCCCGCCCTGTCGGCAGTCGTTGTTCCCCTCTCTCGGAAGAAAAAATTGAACTCTACCCTCTTCGCCTGGTTTCCCAACCAACGGGGCGTCGTGTCGAGCCAACGGGGACAAGCGGATTATCGCTGTGATGATGAGTTTTCTCTTAGCCAGGTGTAATCTAGCTGTTACCGCGGCTTCATCTACAGATACATCTATATCCTCCCTTCGCGTCATCCGGATCGGCCTGCTGTTCTTCCTTCCTCCCCCCCGTACACGCGTATCCGTCTAGATGTACACAGATCGGAAAGGCCGAGCCCCGCTTCTGTATCCGGTCATTCGCAGAGAATCGCCAAGCGTAGCGCCGCTGCTTCTGGGGGATGGTGTGCGCGTGTCTAGAGTCGGCTCGGCTGTATACGTAGGTGCAAGGAGGGCTCCCCCGTCAAAGGGCCCCTCCGATCTCGAGGGCGCCGTTCTTCGCGCTCTCTCTCTCTCTCGCTCACTCCTCCTCCTGCTCCTCCTTCTCTCCTGCTGGCATTTATGCGTAACAACGCCGGCTGGACATCGGGGACGGGTGGATCGGCCGGCCGATCAAGGCGGTTAAGCCATGGTCAGAGTGCCCGCGCCCATGCCGAAGCCAACGCCCCGCGGGCCGAAGAGCCGGCCGTAGCAGCCCCGGCAGTAGATGTCGTTGTCCGGGCCGTCGTTGAGGTTCGTCGAGTCGAGGGAGCGATGGCAGTGGCCGCAGCTGAAGCAGCGCTTGTGCCAGACCCGGTTCTTCGAGATCATCTGCTCGGCGAGGAAGACGGGGTAGCCGCATCGGGCGCACCCGTGCCCGTCGTTCCTCTTCTCCCCGACCTCCAGGCTCGACTCGAGGCTGCAAGCACGAGAGAATAGTTAATCATACCGATTGCAGGGGGACACTCTGAAAAGCCAATTAGACCAGGCACGCGTATGGTCCTTCCCCTCCCCATTGCTCGGCTTTTCCGCCACTCGTCACGTAGAGCAGCGGAAAAGCCGACAGGGGGCTCCGGGATGAAAAGCTACTTACTACGCCGGCGTGGGATTGGCTTCGGTGGAGATGAGGGTGGGCGTGTGTCCAAAGCCGAATCCCTTGGGCCCGAAGAGCTTGCCGTAGCAGGCGCGACAGTGGATCTCCTTGTCGGGGCCGTCGCAGGCGAGCATCGAGTCGAGCGGCCTGTGGCACTCGGCGCAATTGAAGCACTTCTTGTGCCACATCGTGCCCTTGGCCAGCTGCTGCTCGGCCATGAAGACCATGCCGCCGCAGCGCGGGCAGCCCTGCCCGGCCGGCGCCTTGATCGCCGTCGTGTCGGGATTGTAGAACGGCCGGTTAGCCGAGATCTCGTCCTCGCTGCGCATTATCGAATCAATACCAACATTAATCCAGCGTTTTTTTTATAAATTCAAGCAATAGAATAATAGCGGGTCTGCGCTTACGTGAGGCCGTCGGTCTGGAGGAATCCTGAGCCGCAGGCGAAACCGTAGCCGTGCGGCCCGAAGCGCTTGCCGTAGCAGGTCTTGCAGTAGACGTCCCTGTCGGGGCCGTCGCAGGCTATGATGGAGTCGAGGGTCTTGTTGCAGTCGTGGCACTTGAAGCACTTCTTGTGCCACTCGCGGCCCTTGGCCAGCACCTGCTCGGCCATGAAGACGACGCCGCCGCAGCGCGGGCAGCCCTTGCCCGGCGGCGCTTGAATTGCCGATGGATCGGCGTAGCTCGCGCGAGGCGCCGCGTCACTGCTCGTCACAATGTTAATCGTTAATGTTGCTTTTCTTTTCATTGCTCCTATTGCTTTATGCGTTTAGTTCTGGATGGCCTCGATCTTCCTCGGCGCGTCTTTTGCGAAACGAGGAAGCTCGAGGTAGTAGGATAAATTGCTTGTTTCGCTCAATATTTCATTGAAATTTTCTTGGATTAGTTATATTGATGTAATCGATGCATTTATCCTACTTGCGTTCGAGACAAATTTTTTAACGAGATTTGCTGTCTGTATTACGTTAGAAAAAGGGGGTAAATCGAGTTACTCGAGATTTTTCAATTCTTATACTGCGGAAAATTCATAAAATTTTCTGGCCTACAGGCAGCAATCTCGATTAAAAATCCAGGCTTGCTCTTTATACATGCAGAAACAATCAAATCAGCAAAAAGACAATGAAAAGTTATATGTCCAAGAGCGAACGACGAGGTTATTATATGATTCATAGTCTAATGAAATTAAGAAACAGCTTTGGAGTCAAGCTAAAATTATTCAGACTTCGTTCATTGATATTTCAGAACAAATATCGCAGAAACTTTAGATGAGCATGCGAACGTTGGAAAATTGTCAAAACGGATTTAAACTTTGTCATCGGACACGCGCCGATGTGTTTCGTTCGTTCGAAGAACAAAAGGAAGAGAAAAAAAATACGATTATCGATGGTAACGTCGATAGTTCGTTTTTTTTGGTTGCGTTTTTTTTCGTGACGCAATAATAAAGTTAGCGTAGAAAAAGAAGAGAAAATCATGTTTCCGTTACCAATAATAGCATGCGAATAGATATTTCGGAGTGAATCCTGGTTAGAGCGTATTTTTACACTAACAGCATTACTTTGTTAATTCTCTATAAATATACAGCTAGAGAGTCTATGTGACGGATGAATACGTGATTTTTGTGCATTTATTTATATACATACATTGTGTGGCGTGAACACATGAGGAAGATGGAGAGACAGAAAATAATGTGAGGCAGTAAGTAGCGCAAAGCGTTATAGCACCGAGTATATGGGCAAAAAAAGAAAGAAAAGAAGAACAAAACGAAACCCGTTGAAATGATTGTTTTTTTTTCGTTTTTCTTTTCTTTTTTTTTCTTACACAGACAGCCATTGGCTCGATCAATGTTAAACGGAAAGTAAGAACATCATCAATGGTTTCTCTATTTCATTTTTACTCGGCTTACTGTTGATCGAGCCCGGATCACAACAAAGAAAGAGTACAAAAAAAAATAAGAAAAAAAAAATAATTACAAAGCCCCAAGTGTCAGAGGCTAAAAAATCGAATGGAAAACAATTGGAATGACAATTAGGACACGAGGACCCTCTGTCACTTGGAGTTTCATCAAAGGTTTAACGACATTTAAGCAACGGGGCTAATCGTACCCCAAGTCCTCGATATCGCACTGCAGCCCGATCCACAGAAGCCCGGCATGGCCAATGCCCCGCGGACCGAATTTCTTCGGATAGCAAGCTGTTAAGCAGAGAGAAAGAGACACAAGCGCATCATATATAATGTTTGACAGTGTAAGTGTGAGCGTGTGAGAGATAAAGAGAGAGAGAGAGAGATAATATGAATATGAGAACAATGAAAATGAGAGTGAAGAGAGCGAGTGTTACGGTGAAAATGTGGCGAGAACGAGATATTTACTGGACCCATCGTCGCGGCTTTATCGCTGCCTCTCGCTGCTAAACTGTCGAATATTAAGCCTTACATCGGCAAGTGAAAAATACTAGGAAGAAAGGCAGTGGTAGCAGCGACAAACTCAAATAAAAAAGAGAGACGGCAAGCGCGACGATCGGTCAGTCGATCTCTCGGTTGAAAATTCTCCGAGCGTTTATTCGTACACGGCACCATATGTATAGAAATAGTTTGCTCAGGCAAAGAGCGAGACACCCACCCGTTGTAGTAGCAGTCGCTCTGCAGGGCGCCACCGCCTTGGCCGTAGCCGTAGCCCTTAGGACCGAACTTCTTTCCGTAGCACACTGAAGGTTCAACACAGGTTAGACGGTTTGTTTATCAAGGATTCTCTCGCCATACTTGCTGGCTGATTATAGGGGCAGGGGAGTGGGGCAGACTCAACATTTACGTTTTTTAGCATTCGTCAACGATGCCTGTGACGACGATTTGTACATTTACAACAAATATTTAAATTTAAAGAAAAAAGGCATCGTTGTCGAGTAGGCCGTAAGTTATTCGTAATCCATAGACTAGGGAAATAATTGGGTGGGCTTGGGTATAGACAAGAGGGCTGGGCTCACCTTTGCAATAGATGTCCTTGTCGGGACCCTCGCAGCAGTTGCGGGAGTCTAATCTCTTGTGGCAGGTGCCACACTTAAAGCATTCCCGATGCCATCCCTGCAGCAACGGCGCGGGAACACACACAACAGAAGGGCAAAGACGGTTAGTCACTGGTTTGTGAGTTTCGAATAACTGGGACATAAGGCTTGCCCGGGGTTCTTCGAGGTCTGTGGTAGGGGAGAGATGTAGGGGGATTCGAAGGGTATGGGGCATTTTTACACGGATCAACGTTTGTACGCTGTTTGGCCGAGCGCGATAATCCGGTCTTTTACGCTTCGTTGTTGTCGATCGTTGATAGACGTTGATTTCGGACACAACGCGTGCTGGTCGCCTGTAAATCTGCTGTACGCTCCGTATGTTGGATTCGAAGCAGCGAGTTTATTAATTGGGAACAATTTTTTTTTTGTTATTTGTTTTAAGCTTTTTGACATGCGCGACAATCTATATCTGGGTGCAGTGTATAGTGATGAATAATTCATTATAATTGACTAGTCGTTGAATTTTAATTAACTTCGAAGTTGAGGGTGACAAGCTTATTATTAATAGCTCTCGAGTGTATCATTAGGACGAGAAACGCTTGTCGGATAATTTGATCTCCAAGGCGTCAAAATCTGACGAAATTATATCGTAAACAACGTGATCAGCTGTACAATTGAATTCCGCTTGGAATAATCCGAACGCGCAAGGCACGACAGCCGGAGAAAAAAACTGGACTAAGAAAAGCCAAGGGGAAAAGTGAAAATCCGACCGGTAGTATAACAAGGGGACTCGAAAAGCCGAGTCTGGCCGGTCGAAATGAAAACATCATCCATTTGTAGGACATATAGACATATCCAAACGAGACGCTGACGGCTTTTACAAAGCCGATGGCCATTGCCCACACACACACACGCGCACTTGCAGCAACGCTATATTTATGCATGTATACGTTGACAAACGAACGAACATGGTGCCGCAGCAGGCGACAAAGATATATAAGCCGAAGGGGGCAGTGTATTGAACGCCGGGAGAAGAGGAGGGGAGGTTGGCGAGTGATTGGGCGGTGTTTGCTCGCGCAGGGAGCTAATAGAGCGCGAGACAAAAGCCGCTGGCGTGTACACATTCCTTCGACCCTCCCCCCTCCCCTCGAATACACCCGCGCACCTCTCTTTCTATGAATGAACTTAACGAGGGCAAATGTATGCTGTCTCTCCTGTGCGTATGTGTGCACACTCGCGCGCGTACGCCCCTTTTTTTTCGAATACCGACTGAGCGATTATTCGCTACGAATGGGAGACTCGTATTAAGAGGTGAAAAAGTAGGAGCCAATTTTTGAGTCTTATTCGCGCGAATTTTAGGCTCTACGTGTTGATTGTCGAGATGATTTTACGCGCGATTTTGGTAATGATGACAAGTGTGGCATCAATTTGAGGATTAGTCAATAGAAATCAAGATAAACAATGGGGAGATGAGGTACAGAGAAAGAGATATGTATAAAAACTTTGCAAAACATGAGTCACAATGTAAAACACATGGAGCACGCTCGTCACAGTGACGAAATAATCGAGCGAGGAAGATAAAAATTCACTTGGGGGAAGAGGGGGATTATTGACATTGCTAGTTAGATACTTCTGAAAACGGTGGTAAGGTGGATGCAGAGTACGTGGCTTTTGTCGCGTACGGTACGTGTATGCATGAATGTGCTATATGCGTGTCGATATGTAGAAGTGGCAGACCGGTTTATCGGTTGCATTAGTGGAAAGAGGGGGGAGGGTGGTGCTGGGGGGGTTAAGGGACGAACGTCAAGATATACCTCGGCAGTAAATCTCGCGATCGGGACCATCGCAATGTAACGTGGAGTCCAGGGTCCTTAGGCAGAGCTTGCACTTGTAGCATTCCTTATGGAAGGCCTGGTCATACAAGAAGCAAGCCAAATGACTATCTACTGACTGCCGACGCAGCCTCTCGCTTTCTTCATTATTCGCGCGGAGACTTGATAATGTGCAATTCTGCGTGTAAGTGCATAGGGAAGAGAGTGTCTGCGGAGGCGCGACTTCTTGCTCCTGCTCTCGGAGCCTGTGTGCGCGAACCGGCAATTTTAGCAGCGTTGACATCGATTCCCTCGGGGCCCAGCTATTGCGAGAGTATGCGTCGAAAAAAAGAGGAGAAAAACGAACGATGCGGTGGAGAAGAAGAAGAAGCACCGATTATGATGCGTTTGGCTATTAATACAACGCCGTGGCCGGTGTGTGAGAGAGAGAGAGAGAGAGAGAGAGAGAGATGCTCCTCCGGGCACTCCTCCCCACCCGCAACCGACGAGGAGCTATTTTCGAGTCGGATGTCGTTACACGGACTGGTTGAGGCTCTCGTCGAGCGATGTTATTCGAGACGCGGCTTTCGGTAATTAGAATCCCTGGAATTTTCAGGCGCTCTTCTTATTTCGTCCCTCTTTTGTTTGCGCGGCTATAACACGGTCGAATGAGAAATTCAGGAAAGGATCGCTCTCGGGCAACGTTTGAGACTTTTCGATAGCGCTGATTTTAATAAACGTCGCGGACTCGTCAATTATTCGTCATTAAAATCGGCTAACGATCCGAAAAGCTAAGTCGCTTTAACGAGATATTCGACGAATTTCGAAATAAACCACTTCCCCCCGCGTTCAATCAGCCCGGGGGCGATAAAGAAAGAGGATTTTATTATTCCATCCGGTATCCAGCTTTAATACGGCTCGCTCCAAAAATATATCGCCGCCGCGATTTTCGCGTGGTAAAATGAAGGTGGTAAACGGCTCCGCGGCTACAGTGCCGGTCTATAGCCCCACACATCTCTCCCCCATATCGAAACTCAAAATTAGCCCGCCTCGAATTAATCTCAATTATCAAGTTCCGTTTATACGCCGAATCCAAGGGAGAGCCTGATCGAATCTTCGCGCGATTAGTATTACCTAATAAATCGAATCTTCGCCCCCCCCATCCACCTCCGCGAGAGCTTATATCTGTATTCCACTGCTCCCCTGGCGGATACTGTTAAAAAAGCCAAGGATTCCACCGAGTAACCCGATATCCTCCAAAATGTCGGAGGCGCTCGGAATTCCAGTCGATTACGAAAGCTCGGCCTGACTTCTTTTTTTTCCGCCCCCTCTTGGCGAGTTATGAAATCGTCCGTATAGAAGCTCCACGCGATCCGGCGTGGAATTAATAGCCCGCCGGCGTCTGGGTGGGGGAGGCCCGGGGTATATTTCTAGAGCGTCCGCGCGCTCGCGTCGAAATATAGCAGCGACAGGCCTCCCTCTGGATATCTCCGTTCTTTTTTTTTCTCATTCCATTTTCCGTTAAAGCTCGTCTTGCCGGTCTGTTTATATATACGTAAAGAAGCAACCCGAGTAGTTGTCTCGCTGGTACGAGCGCGACTCGCGTATTTTCGATTCTCATCCGTAAAAGCTCCGAGCTTTTTGGAATATTCTCACGGGCTTTGACTGGCAGCTCCGCTGTGGTGCGGCTTGCAAAAGCTCTCTCTCTCTCTCTCTCTTTGGGGGCAAGCGCGCGCGTCGTGCGCAAAGTCGAGAATAACTCGCGGCTTGTATGTGCTTTTGGAAAACGAAGCTTTTTGGCCACGGAGGGGAAGCCGATGACGCATATGCGAGTGTATATACCGCGGCGATAATAGGCGAGCGAGCAATTAACGCTTCGGGCTATCCTGGCAACCGGAGCAAGATCGTCGCCGCCTGTGTACGCCAACGTACTATCAGAGCTTGCGGCTGCTTTCAACATTCGATGCTTAGTATGCGTTTTTCTAGCCGGCGCATAAAGTCGTTGGACCGTCTGCGCTGAGAGTACGTTGCGTGAGTTTGTGTACCGCTGTACACGCGTGTGCATGTGTGTGTGTGTGTAATCGGCTCATGGGCGCGGAATTCGTGTTTGAGGCCGCGAAGAGACTGTCGTGGTAATCAACATGTAATACGGGTTAACTAATAGTATAATATCGCACGAACGATAAGCGTAATTCTTATTCGACCGACCAACCTCGATCATCGCACCGAGACCTCTCATTTACCCAAAAATCACCGTTTCCGTGCTTTATAGAAGGAAAAAGAAGGAAAAAAAAAGAATGCGAAGCAAGGAAGAAAAACTCTCGAGCTCTCGAGCCCTTAACGCGATCCCCTGAAATCGAATAAAGCACCTCTGATTCACCATTAAAGAAGTTACTTCTCCAAACCCGTAATCCCATTGGCAGCTGCTCACTCGCGTCCTGCTTGACCCGCAACTTTCCCATCCCCAACGAAAACTAAGTTTTGCGCGCGAGTCCAAGCTAATGTCCCAGAGTGAGGGTGGAAAGTCGCGTTACAGTCTCTTCGCTGCGATGTTCTAACGGTAGACGAGTATATCGCGGAGGGATTTTGAGAAAGGGTCATGGTACTGATGTGGCTTGGTGATGGAGGGCAAGGGAAGCGGGCTCCGGGGGGAGGCGGGGATATTTCGTCGTGGAACTTACCCTTCCTCTGGCAAGCATCTGCTCGGCCATGTAGACGTAGCCGCCGCAGCGGGGACATCCTTCGCCCTCGGGTGCCTTGGCGATGACCCGCGACTCCAATACCGCGTTAGAAGATTTGCCGAAGCCCCTGCACAAAGCCGCCCCCGCCACGAGCATGGCGGGGGCAAATCGATTAGTCAATCCACAAGCATAAGCGTGCTCGCTTGAGCTTTTTTTTTGTTCTTTTAATTACTCCTTTTCTTCTCTATTTTAATTATACTCTAATGTTTTTTCTTGACGAAAAATTAACGAGCTCGCGAATTTACGAGCTTTATACATCATTTTTACGAGGAGCGATCGCTCGTAATTTTCCGTCGTTATCTTTAATTCACAGAAAATATATAGATTTTTTTTTCAATGCTGCTGGGTACGTATGTATGAGGGCGAATTGCGTTAATTACAGTATCGTATTTTATTTCTTTTTTTTTGCGGCAGTTTGGCTACACACCCACGAGCGGCTAAAAATAAAGATGTAAGGTTATTCACGTGAAGATATTGTTTTTTTTTCGACTTTTCTCAATTTCCAAGGACCTGCCTTGGGTCTCTCGCAACGATATGCATAAATTAGTGACGAACAGAAATTAGTGACGATCGTTGGGAAAGACTATTGTTATCACTGGAAAAATTAACATGAGAATATAAATTTTTAAAAGTATAACGGTATTGGATACATACGTATTCATATTTAGTCACGTTAATTACATAAACTAATATTACAACCGTTGAAATAACCATCCCGGGTACTCTCCGTCTTACTTAATTGTGCTTGGAAATACAAAAAAAAAACAAGTTATTTTCTGTGCATTAATGATCACATGTATACATCTATATATACGTCTAATGAACAACATTGACTTTATCCATGCGCCTATGATAAAAAAAAAACAATCCATGAGCAACAGCAACAAAATGAACATTTGCGCATCGACAAAGTCGAAGAGATATACAACATAAAGAGTGGAAAATAAAGGTTGAGAAAAAATAAATAAAAAATACATGAAAATAATCGAGTTTCGCCGAGGCACAAGATATCCGATCGTGTCGACAAACGACTGTGGAGTAACATGTATGTATATGCGCATTAAATGGACAAATAAAAAAAGCAAAGGTGCTTTCGACTTGATGCTCTATTAGAAAATAACGCGGAGGATCGTTGGTCGATGGTCGAATAAACGGGCTCGTCCTGTCACCCGCTGTGCGCTCGGCGCGAAACTCGATTATTCAACGCCTCTATATATGTGACAAAGCGAAGAGAAAAAACAACTCGGGCAAAAAAAGAAACGAAACCACTTGTACACAGCGTTTTTTTTTCAAATTTCCTTGAGAAGTATACGTAAAAGGCACAACAGCAAATCCAGCGGCAGAGGAACAATCGTGAGTCCGTATATAAAAGTTTACAAGGTACCGCGTGACGATGGAAAACATAAAATGGTACATCTTGTTTGTTCACTCGAACTAAAACATTTCAAATGCTAACAATTTGTCAGCAGTAAAAATGAGTGTTCCTCGTCCGCGGGACGATTGGCTTTGTTGCTTGTCTCAGAAAAAAAAAAGATGTTGTTAGGCACATGTTAGTACAGGTTAGTGTCCCCCAACCACGCGACGTGGCTTCCGCCGAGCCCCGAGAGGAGAGCCGAAGAAGCGGATGTTGGTGCGTACCAAAGATATTACCAAAGTCAACAAAAAGAAAATAAACTGGAAAAAAAACGGTGAAATAGTAAAATGAAAACAAAAAAAAAGAGGTTTTTATACCATTACAATAAACAGTAAACAAAATAAAACGTAAAAGACATGTAAATAGACATACTGATAACCAAAAGAAAAGTAATAAAAAATAAAGATATGACGTATATACTAATCACAGCGACTGATAAAAATCAAAAGATAGAGAAAGAGAAAGAAGGAGAAGGTGAGAGTGAGAAATAGAAAGAAAGAGAAAGAGATGGAAAGAGAGAAAAAGATAGAGAAAGAGAGAGCGTGAGCGAGCGAGAGAGATAGAAAGATAGATAGAAAGATAGAAAGAGAGAGAAAGAGAGCAAGAACTAAGAGATGTGTAATGTGATAGAGAGCTAAGTTTATTTCTGTTCTGGCGCTTTTCTTTTTTCTACAGTCAAAAAAGAATAAACTGAGGTGGTGGGGTTAGGGGCCAGCGAGGGTTAGAGGGTTAGGTCTTAAAGAAAAGGCCGTGCAGGACAATCGGCGCGATGTATCAAGCGAATATAGAGCTTTCGGCTAAGTCATCTTTGAATTGATCGATTTCAAAGTACGAGAGTTAGAAAGTACAAAAAAAAACTAAAGTTGCAAACGCGAGATAGAACAATAACGAAAGAAAGATAAAGAGCATGAGAGAAAGAGAGAGAGAGATAGAGATAGAATGAGAGAGAAAGATAGAAAGAGGTAGAGAGAAATAGAGAGAAAGAAAGAAAGATAGTAAAGAAAAAAGAGAAGAAAAGAAAGAAAAAATGGACTCGGTGCTCACCATCATCAGTATTGCTTTATAGCGCGGTATATTTCGGGTAGTTTTAGCTCGGTGCGGCGGGATGCGAGATTGTGATAGAGAGAGAGATATATTGATCAGACTCTTTTTCTTTTTGTTTTTAACAACGGCATTTTTTTTGTCTTTTTCTTTTGCTTATCGTCTTAAGGCCCTGCAAAGTCCCGGGGTGCGGCTCGAACTCGGCGGGGCTGGCGGGGATCGGGGATGGGACTGTATTGTCGGACGTTTCGCCCGGCGTGCGGACCACTTGTGTGTACACTGCTCAAAATTCACGTCAACGTATCCGTTGGATTTCATACGACTGTAATAGACCTGAGGCTCGAGCGCGCGCGCGCGAGTTTCTGCTTTTTCTTTGCTTTTGTTCAATTGCACTCCAGTTTGGATCTCCATTCTCGTGTCCGCACCTGTAATTTTTGGGCCGCGAGCAGTCACATGCGCGCGCGCGCATATTGCCGTTGTCCAAGGAAAAACCGCACGCCGGACGGCAAGCGTCCTCCAGACATATGTAATATATATGATTAAGCTCAAGTCCTTTTTGACGTTTTTTTTTATACAGTGTTATTTATTAATTAAGATATTCCTTTTTTTTCGATAATGTAACACTTATTACAGATGGTACAAATATTCCTATATCTAAAGAGAGAGAAAGAAACGTTTGCGTTTGTGTGTATATTGTGTGCTTTTTTTCCATTTGAATTGTATATAAATAAAGTATTTGGCGTTATTTCAATCATATATCCATTAAATCAATCGACTGTGTGTATATTGACGTGTGTACTGTATGTGTTGTATGTAGTATATCAAACATAAATTCAGTTATTTTCCATTCCGTATAGCGGTTTAGCGGTGTGTGCGTGCGTGTGTGCGTGCGTGTGTACGTGTGTACGTTGTGTGCGCCATTAACGCATTTGCATAATCGTCGTGATCCAACAATATCGAATTTCATCGTAGAATAATAAAACGAGTGTATACGGTCGAGAGGTGGGAAAGAAGCGAGCCGCGGTCATCGAGAGAGTCCACGAACGCGATACGGCTGAAAAGCCAATCACAACGGGGGGCCTCTCTCGCTGACCATCGGCCGACGACTTCGCACCAACACGACGATTGGAAACAAAAAATTAAAAAAAAAAATGTATAAGAAACAAGAGTAAAAAGAAAAATAGTTGAGAAAAAAAATAAGAGTGAGAGAGAACATCGACTAGACTTTGTTGTCGCTCGTCGTATTAAGGAAAAAAAACGTGTGCTATCGTGTATTATATCGTAAACACAGGTACTTTCATCGTCGTGTGTCAATTAAGTGTATCGACATAAATATATAATATATATGTGTATCTATATATATGTAACGTGATTTCCGTAATACAACACTGGAAAGAATTAAGTCGCATATAGAAGTGTAAAAATGGTGCATCATTATTGACGTTTTTTTTTCTTTTTTTTTAATATGTTTGTTTTCTGTCGTTCTCGTGGCTATAATCAATTCGAACGTTCCGTCGTATCTGGCTGTTACAGACGTCACATCCAAAATGGGCTTCAGGTTGCTCGAGACAACAGGACATTGTCGTCGGGATCTCAGGGACTACTAGATTTATGCAAGTTTTGGGAAAACAGATAGAAACAAGGATGGACACACCAGGTGTTGCAATAAAAAAAACAGATATACATGAATGAAAACGAAATTATATTGAAAAATAAACGAATCGTTGGATATACGAAAAAATAACGGATGTTAAGGCCAAAAAACACTTTGGATTCTCTATTATTTTCGTTATTATATTTTTTTTAAAATAAGAAGAAATAATTATGTAATAATTATAAAAAAAACACAAAAAATCAAGGTAGAGTAGGTAGTAGGGGTGAGAGATAATAAAAAGGGGTCACGTTGGTAGGTTGGTGCATGCTCAATCTCTCTCTCTCTTGCACTAGGTCATTCTCCCGTTGATTATTCACAGCGGAATATATGATGGTCGAAACATCGGGAAGAACGACTCGTTAAGGGGGAGGATACACGCATGCACCGCCTCGTCCCAACAGCGACTCACTACTACTACTACTATTACCAACAACAATCGTCATAATCCTGCCTACTATTGAGGCGAGAAAAACCAAAGAGAGAGAGACGGAAAAAATTAATAAAAAAAAAATGATAATCATTAAAAAAAAAACAAGATAAAGGAATACGAGATCCGTGATACACGTGAAAAAAATTCAAAATTCAGGAGATACAGGAGACATAGACGTAGAAAAAATTCCAAAGGACGACGATGACTTTTTTTTTCCTTGACTGCGCGAGGAACAAAGGGCCGGGGGAGACGGAGGAGAGAAAAGGACATGTAGGAGACTAAAAGTCACTGGGTACATTTGGATAGCAGGCTTGGAGTATAGGGGGGTTGGGGGGAGGGGTTGTAGGGTCAGCGACGACAGGTGGATGCACTCACTGTTGGCCCTTGAGGTGCTCGCCCTGATCCATGGAGAGGCAGCCAGCGCCACCGCCGAAGCCGTAGCCCTTGGGACCGAATTTACGGCCGTGGCAGACTCTGCAGAAGAGCTCGCCCTCGTGCTCGCTGCAGTTTGTCGAGTCGAGCAGCTTGCCGCAGAGACCTGCAACCGAACAACGCCCGACACACGCGTGCGGATCATTCTTTAATATGCGTCTACTAGCATTTTTTTCTCATAACACCATCGCGACTCATCAAAATTTTCGATCGTCAGACCAATATTCATAGGAAAGAAAAAAAATTAGGTCTGACCAAACGGTGATATTTCTACTTGACAAAAAATTTTGCGTGGTTGGATCGTTTGATCCGCCGTTTAGAATGTCTAACCATTTCGAAAAAAAAGTATAGTATTAAGATGCAAAAAGTAAGATTTAGAATAAATTCTTGTAACACGCGGATAAAAAAAAGAAAAATGACGATAAACGTAAAGAAATATTGAAATGTTCCGAAACGACGAATTTTCGTAATCGTAAATATGCCAGCGACAAACATCAACAATACTCCGTCACTAGATGAGGAAAAAGAAGTACTTACCGCATTTGAAGCACATCTTGTGCCATTTCAGTCCACCGGCAACGCGCTCCTCGGCAGCGTAGACCGATTTGCCGCACTTGGGGCACTTGGCTTGTTCGACCGCTTTGTAAGGCATTTTGTGTGTTTGTTAAACTGAAAGCAAATCAATCAAACGGATACCCAGGCGAATTAGTAAACACATCGTACAGCTACATATATAATTTCCCGCTAAATCGCGTCTACTCAATACTCAATTCCCCTCCCCACATCTCATCGCTGCTCGAAATTCGTCTCATTCAAAACTCATACGACAATGTTCTTTCGTAGCCGCAAATTAAATGAGCCAACTATACCGCTCCCCCCGTTATCCAACAATAATGCCAGCAGCCAACAGACCTTTCATATTTATGACTAACAAGGTAGAGTGGCGCGCTGTAGCCCCGAAAAGACATTGCAAATAGAATCAAATAAATAACATTTATCTCGAGAGAGTGAGAGAGAGAGAGAGAGAGAGTGCCAGCGACCCGAAATCCCATTAACATTGATTCTCAAACAACTGTGTCGTACAACCGAGTCATATCGAATAAGCAAAGCCTGCATTGCTAAATGATCGATGCCGTTCGGAGGATGGGGTGAGGAGATAAAAAAAAAATGGCATTAGTCGCTTACGAATGGCCAATAGCCCGTTATACTCGATTCGATTTGTATCGGCGTCACGCGAGCCGTCTAAGATTTATCTGCCCCTCTTGAATAATCGACGAGCGTTTTGCAACGCGTTAAAGCTGCTCGTTACGAAAAATCATTCAGTCCCACTTGGCACGAGTCGTTGCTACCGCGCGAGAACCCAGGTGACATCGAAAATATGCGAGCCAAATAGATCGCTTTCTCGAAACGTCTTGGACGTTGAAAATTGTTTTTTGTTTAGTCTAACGTGTCGTTGCAATTTTTTGAGGAAAAAAAAAAAGAAATCTTGGACTTCTTTGGGGGGGAAATAGCCGAGGGTAAACAAGACGGGCTTGAAGGAGGTACACGCTGCGCGTTTAGAGGATGAGAGAGATGCTGCGGGGAGGGGAGGCGCGCGAGATGGGATTCTATATGTGGACCGCCCGTGGCTTCTCGGAGAGGACCGTATATGTCGAGCGGCGGCGGAAAAAGTCTTGAATTACCAGTTTTTCTTTCCTCGACACGCTTCGCTATATTGGGAATCGGACGGTTTGGCTTTTCGAAACACTTCGTTTTTATCGAACTATTAACGGACTATTTAAAAATTCATAGTCGCTCGCTGTCATTGGTCTTTTAAACCATCTGAAAACCACCTCTGAAATATCATCCCCTTGAATGATCATAAAATTATTCGCACATCGTCAACGTACTCATTCATTGTCAACCTATCCGTAAACTGACAACTTGAAAAAAAAATTTCTCAAACTACCCTTAACACATCTAAACTGAAACATCCTCGAAGCTCTTTCCATTCGTAAATCAAGCACGCAGGACGCGAGAGGCAAAGATAAAAATACATCTCATTGTGGATAAGGGCCGCGAGTATAAGCCGAAAAACTTGAAAAATCCGGCATGATCGTCCTTCTGCCGCTCGTCATTTCCCCCATGGCCGACTCTTCCTCCCTCTCTCTTTCCCCTCCCTCTCTCCCACTATCTATTCCTCATTTACAACCCCTTAATCCCTCGAAACTCTGCCCCCACCATATCGCCTCTAGCCCAGTTCGCCATTCTCCTCCAGTCCCCCTCTCGGATCGGGCAACGCCCCGATTGCTGCTCCCCCCACCACCACAACGTCCCTCCCCTACTTTCCAACCCCCCTCTAGAGCTCGATCCCGCCCTCGAGCTCTGCCCCTCCAGCTGCGCTCGGTCTTTCTACGCTTCTCCCTTTCTCTCTCTCCATGCTCCACGGATTTTCCCTTCCGTTTTCCGTTCGTGGCACTGGCAAGGGGGTGGAGGACGGGGACACACACGTTTTTTGTCGACTCTCGGCTTTGCAGTACGTGAGCGCGTAGAGAGAGACGCGCCGCCGCTGTTACGGGGGCAAAAGGTTTTTATTTGCGCCCGATCGGGATTAAAAAATACTTTATTTACCAGAGCGAGCTTTGGCCGTTTCACGCTCTGTATACGCGCGAGCGCGCAGGCCTATAGCGGACGCAACGCGACTCTCTCGAGCTTCCCCGCTTCGTAAGCCCTGTTATCTATATATCGATGCGCGTGCGTTGCTTTTAATTGCCAATCATGTTTGCTTCTTCGAAATGGCTTATTGCTCTCTTTTATATGAACGGCTGCCACATCTGCTTCTCTCCTTCCTGTTTCCTCCTATTTTTATTCAGCATCGATTCTTATGCCATTGCACGCTCGAGCTTTTATAAACCCCCAAGATGCTAAAGCTCATATCCCTCGTGCGACTATATACATTTAAGATGATCATCGACTTATAGGAGCATATCGCGGCGATCTCTCTCTTAGGCGTCCCCGATAACGAGAGAGCGAGCCAATTTGTCGCCAACTGCAGGCCCGATGCTCTTCGTAAGATATCGTATTACATGCCCTCCTCCTCCTCCCCTCCTTCGCATCATCAACGCGCGCGTAACTCCGGTGGGGCTCTATTAATAGAACGACTGACTTCGCCTACTTCGTCCACGGTGTGCGCGCGCGCGCGCAAGAGCTTTCCGGAGCAAATGCTTATAGACTTAGCCCGCAATTAATCATACGCAGCTCGCTCGAAAGAGATGGAGAGGGAGAAAGAGAGAGGAAGGGGGTCTCTCTCTCTCTCTAATTTTAGCCGACTCGACGTTGCTGCGCGCGCTTACGCAATCCCGGTAAATATTTACGCGGCCCTGCCTCACGGCTTCGTCCCCCCTCTCCCTCCACACCGCTGCTGCCTCTTCCTTTGGCTTAACTTTCCCCATTGGGCTTTTTCGACGGACGCTATGCAGGTTATGGAAGCGGCGCGTTAGCCGTCAGCCCGTTGCTGCCGCCAAATCAAAGTGGCATGTTAGACTGAAATATGCAGCTCTTCCTGCCCACCCTCGCTCTATTATCATCCTTTTCTGACGTCTTTTACCCCTTTATCCCTCGTGTGGCTGTGTGCGTGTCTATATGTTCAGGGATGATAAAGCAGGCGTTGTTAAATCTGGTATTGTTGCATGTTGCTATGTCTATCTTTTTTCGAATATAATAATTCCGATTTTTGGAATAAATCCAATGAATTCGATGCAATAAGGTTTATTAGGTAGCTCGTTAAAATCTATAGCGATCTAACTCGCTCGCTAAGAAAAAATACAAAGAAACTAAGGCCGTAAGAAGCTTAATGCAGAATCGCATTAAAAAATTCTTATTTACAAGTAGTAAACTAAGAGGTATCAATAACCGAGTCCCAAAGGTATACGTTATTCACACCGAAATCCTTGCACATCCACCGAAGCGACGTCGGTGCGGTGGAAAGGCGTTCTCTCATTTTATGCAGAGGATCGGCCGCGTACGATGATGGCTATTTCGAAATTATTAGATTTACCGGGAGACATTTACAGGATTGTACATCGCGCAGGTTGCCTTCTCTAGCTCTGCGCTCGCCTCGGAAATAATTGAGCCGCTTGAAAGTTTAAGTCAACAGAAAGCCCGCCTCCCTCTCTCGCTGGCTTCAGCTATTTCGGCAACAAAACCCCTTCCCTCCGTACATCAATTCTCCATCAACAGTCGATATTCCGCTGCTGTTTGGTAATGAAATTTCCATCGGCGCGCATAATACAAGCCCGTTAGGACCGGATAGATCGAGGCAAAAAAAAAACTTGATCGCGTATCGGTGTATCGTATGGAAATATAATCGAGCTTGTGTAAATGGCACAGAGTCTCTCGGGCACGCACGTATTTCCGAACGCGCGTATCTCCGTTAAAAGCCGCGTGCGTATGCGAAAATTGGCCGGCCAGTCGCCAAGCCGAGGCGACGCATCTAGGTCGGGACATAACTCACTCTCGCCCCCTCTTTCTCTCCACTCTCTCTCTCTCTCAACTCTCATCCCCACGGCGTCTACGAATTACATAATCCCGCGTCGCGAATATAATCTCTCTCTAGGCTGAATATCGTGTGGTAAGAAAAATATTTGTGCCGAGTCAACTCACCTCTCTTTTCGCTTAGCAGAAAATAAGTAGTCGGACCTGGGCTGGCCTGCTGGTCTGATGAAAGTCGAGTGGTTGCTCTTTCTCGTTGAACACGCGTGTTATGTCCCGTGCAAAACGTAGCAGCAGGGGATGTATATGCTAGCGTAGAAACTTTCTCGACTGCCGACGATAATTATCTCTTATCTCTCGTTCGTAAACTCTTTCTCTCTATGCGCGCCGCACTCGCTCTCTCTCTCTCGCTCTCTCCGACAAAACACCGCACACTAATACTGGATTTCGAGTGGCGTCGCGAGCCGCGCTCCCGGCCTAGTCATACAGAGCTTTGCACACGGCACGTGCAGCCGGCGAGGCACGTCAGCGTAAGTTCGACCTCTCTCTTCTACTTATGCCTCGAACAGCTTACCAAACCGAGAGAGAGAGAGAGACATGCTCAGATGCGCACCGGCACTATGCTGCTCTTTTTGCCCCCCTACACGCACACCCTCAGCTCTATCTCTCTCTCTCCCGCTCGCTCGTTTCCGTGCTACGCGTCGCGTGCAGCGCACTTCTTTTCTTGCCTCTTTTTCTTGCTGCCTCTCTCTATCTCCCTACTCGGCTACTATACCTTTTTCTTCCTCGCTTTTTACTCTCCCGCCCCCAGGCTCTTCTCTTCTTTTCTCCGTCTATCGTTTGTGCGTGTTACCCTGCGAGGGAGTACGCGGATCTCGAGATGCAGCAGGAATAAGTCTTGCAGGAAGTCGCGAATGCAAAGGTTGACTATAGCGTGAGAGGAAATAAGGAGCTAGAATAAAAACAGAGCTATGGATTTTATCATGCTTGAGAATGATTTTGTCGATTAGGTTTTGGGTTCAGGAAGATTCCGAGTAAATTATTTAATTTTACAAAGAACTACAGGCGGACGATGATGGTAGGGGGTTTAGGCTTAGCGCAGTAGTTAGAGGACGGCTCGAGTCAGACGAGCTTTTATTGAAACGCGATGAAGGATTTTTGAGATTACTTTTGGCTTTGTTTATGTTGCCGCGTGAAAAAATAAAAGAAAGATTTACCGCTGATGGTTGAATGTGCTGCACGACGAGTCTCTTAATTTATTGTTTTTTTGGTATAAAAGAAGCTTTAATTATACAAGAGACACGAAATACAAGATAAAATCGAAAACTCGATAAATTCGTAATTACGCAACGAGCTTCATTCTCGAAACTCGTCGGCTCTCCTTCCAACTTCTGTGTTTTCACGCTTCCGCTTACGAAAAAGCTCAGCCGTGAGCTTTTTTCTCTCACTCTCTCATGTCGCCAGGTCGTATTGTTTGCCGAACAAACATCATTATCGTTCGAAAGAGCTTATATTTATTTCGAATCCACATTGTCGAGTGAAGAAGGCTTTTCGTTCAAAGCTCGCCCGTTCTATTTTTTCCCCGCTGTTATTGTTTTCGCCGCTCGTCTCGCGGCCGGCAGTCGTAAAAGGTCCATGAAACAACGATGTGGGGAAATAGGTAAAAGGGATTCGTATAAACAATCAGCCCATTTCGACAATGACGAACACTAAACCGCGAGCGGTCGTAAAGGACTTGATAAAAAACCCAAGGAGCCGTTATATCAAATACCAGCATCCCCGCATAAACAGCCAACAAAACGAGCCTCCCCCCGTTTGTTGAGCCTGTACCCGACGACACTCTGATCTCATTCTCTACCAAGACGACGTACATACACATAGACGCAGCATAGCCGTAGGCCCGAAAATAAGTGGCTAATAAGCAGTCCTCTCTGTGCGCGTATATACCGGCGCACGGAAATAGCACAACTCATGCGCGCGACTTTACGGGGAATCTCGCGCGTTGCGTAATGAAGTTACGGGGCCGCGCGATTAATAATCCTCCGCGTTGTCTGGAGAGGCATTTTACAGCGGCTCGCGGCAATGTCCAAGAATACACCTCTACGCTTTCCGTCTTCTCTCTTTCTCCGCGTCGATAAACCTTCTTGTTCTTTTTATTGTCTGCTTCATCGATATTGTTTATCGAGACGATAACGTCGGTGTTGCTTTAATTCATTCATCAATCGGAGATACGGCTGCTTTCTCGACGCGACCGCGTGCCCATCGGCTTGCTCGTCTTCAAGACAATAGGGGCACAAATAGATCAAAGCCGTTTCAGACAAGCGCTCATACGACGAGCAACAGGTAGCCAAGTTAGCCGAGGAAATTGCCTGACACGCGATCAACATGTGCATCCGAAACGACACTGCCTCTCAAGACTAGACGCGAGGATCAATCGTTAAAGCTCGCGTGGATTCCGGGCGCGATCTCTCCGTGTATTCCATATACCTCCTCGCTCAGCATTGTATAACTCTCTCGCTAAACACGCGCTAAATTAGATTTCAGATTAAAACGAGATTTGAGGGGTAAGCTTGAACGATTGATAAAGGCATTAGGGGCCTGCTGTAGAAGGGATGGAAGCCGGCGCACATGCGATTCGACAACAATGATGTAATTCCAAGCCGACGACGAGTAGGAGAACGGCTCGGTTGATGCAACTCTGCCAAGTGGCGGCGATCGCGGCCCGATGACTAACGCACAGCCGAAATAGAAATACGGGCAGCAGAGAGCGCGCGCCCGTGAAAGCGACCCGTTAAAAGCGACCCGCTCTGCGCTCCCGATAAAATGGGCATATAGCTGAGGCTCTATTGCCTGCCCCTCCCCTCAAGGCACTTGTATAGCATTATATACAAGGGGGGTGGTAAAGTCAAAGGAATAGAAAAGAGAAAAGTAAAATTGTAGGAGTAACTTGGGGATGAGAAGGTGATCTCGAGCCGTATAAGATTTGCATTGTGTAGACTTTTGCTGTAGCAGGTTTGGAGGAGCGATGTGTATACGCGGAGCGCTTATAAGCGGCGCAGACAAGCGGAAAAGCTCGGGCGCGCGCGCTGTGCTTTGGAAACGAGTGCAGAGAAGCGTCGACGGCGTCGACGCGGACCGAAAATAAATGCAAGGAAAATGAAATTACATCGGCTCCTCTCTCTACGCGAGGGTCCGAGAACACACGGATAAAGAAAGAGAGACGGGGATAAAAGGGAAGAGAGAGAGAGGGGGAGGGGCAGGCGTGGAGAGAGATGCTGCAGGGAAATTATGAGGAGAATATACTCATCGCCTATAAATAGGCACTTGCCTCAAGTGCGTATTTTTAGGAGGAGCGCCGCTTCTCCGTTTGATATATACGCGCAGACAAGACGCTCTCTCCCTCTGCGGGCCTCTCTCTCTCTCTCGCTCTCGTCCAACTCTCGGACTGTATGGCCAGAGCGCGGATTCCGGATTTTGGCGATTATCGTATACCCTTACTCTTGGCGCTTAGCGCGATATACACGCGCGCACACACGCTGCAGCTACTCTAACAGAAGCGGCTCTCTCGAGAAATCATTAGCCCCGCGCCCAGCAAAATAATTAATCGAGGGGCTTTAACTTTGGATAAAATAAGAGCCTGTTTATCGAGGTCTTTATGTAGTTTTAGTTAGATTCCTTTTAGCAGTTTCCCTCTAGAATTGGCAAAAGTTGTAGGTTAACAGACGAAGAAACGTTGATCGAGTTAAAATTTATCACTTACTTTTGGAAATCGCAGCTTCTTTTTCTCTCTCTTCCTCCTAATCATTTCCTTTTTCGCGACTTAATGCGGAAGTCTTTTTTCGTAGCGGGGTTAATCGTGTTGATATCGTAAACTACGTTAAACAAGCGCGCTCCTCGATGCTCCGGTGAATATTGTAGCGGCCGCGAGCTCTTGGGCTTCTTCATAAATACAAGAGCATTAACCAATTAGACATCCGCTTGGATTTTTTCTCGGATTCGATTAACAGCAAATATCAAGTAAAATGATAATGATCACTTGTTGCGGCTCCGGTCTACGCGTACGTTCCTAACCTCAAAACGTGCGATGGCATACTCCAAGCAAGCTCGTAAAGGGATATGTTCCTGGTCCATCGCATCCGCATTGATTTCCACCAGTGAAGTTTCCAGAAATGGTCGTATCGAATGGACAATTCAATGCCCCTCCTGGAAAACAGAGAAGTAAGTACGAAAAGCCAAGCGGGCTAATATAAACGCTGGAGAAGCTCGAAAAATCAAATTAACTTACGCCAACCTCTGCATTTTTTTCCTGAGCGAATCGTCGCTCACCAAATTACACCTTCCGCGAATAACTCGGACGATTATTTTCGACGTTATTCGGGAGGTACGGCCGGTAATCGTCCGATAATTCGGAGCTCCCTCTCGGTGAGCGGCTCTCTGCTTTTTTGATGAGAGAGAGAGAGAGAGAGTGTACCGCCTCCCTCCCCCGCGCTCAGAGTCGCTCCGTGGTTTCCGGCGAGTGCGAGAGACAGCGCGCGATTTCGGCCCTTTCGTATTTTCGGCTTTGGCATTAGCGTTTCGATGGATATTTTGATCGCTTTTTAAAGAAATATGCTAAGTGACTTTTCCGATGCTATTATTGACGACCAGCTCGCTCCTACTCCTCGTCGGCGTTTTGTTCGTCCTGAAGATGAGGTGACTTAATGAGGTTAGTACCTACCGCTTGTAGATGATTAGCCGGATAAAATTACCAAGCTCCCAAAGGTTTTCCACTCGAATTAGCCGAGAAGTCGGCGATAATGCTAATAAGGATTTCGAGCGAGAGAGAAAAAAGTAATAACGGCGAAAGAGACGATACTGCATCAAAAAGCTCAACTGCAGTGGCGCGAGAGCCCGCGTAATTATCGCGTATAAAGTATAAACAAAGAGAGAGAGAGGGCAGTGTAAATTTCGTAATTACCTGAAATCCGAGAGTCCGGCGAAAATAAATATCAGCCACCTCCGAGACAGAGAGAGAGAAAGCGGTTCGTTGAAAAGCATCGCCGCTGAAATAGCATGCAAAGGGAGTGAAGAGGTTATGTAGGATAAAAGGACACTTTAGATTGGGCTCTCTCTCTCGCGGTTTTATATTTAATACATATAAATTGCCGCTCACTCGAGTGGCTAAGATAACAATACCGAGAAGACACTAGGGCGTTATTCAATACATACAAACAGAGAACTCCTTCTTGGACTGCACCCCCCAAAGAAGAGTCTCTTCTGCCTCTCCTCCCCTCTCTTTTCCTCCCGCCTAAACTTTCTCATTTACGATAAAAGTGCATCATTAGCGTTAAAAACGCGAAATTCGATGCGTTTTAACAATGACGTGTTTGCATTAGCTGCTAAATAATCAATTCCAGCGTTGCGCCGAGCGTTGCTATAAAATTTTTCATTCGACGCGTCAGTTTTGATCGACAGCAAATTTATATGTCAATTGGAGCCGTTTGTCCAAGCGCGTATAGCGGGGAAAAAAGATAAAAAGCGGACGACCTTATTTTGCAATTATTTCAGAAATGTACAACGCGTAATGCTCGTCGATAAAAGAATAATTGTAATTGAAAGTGTCAATTATACTTCTTTACGGCATCTCGTCTCCCTCGCCTTGCATAATCCATATGTAAAGGTTGATTAAAAATCAGGCCAAAAGCAAGCAGGTATACGAGCGTAGCCAAAAAGAGAGAGAAAAGGCGAGAGATGTATCTATAACAACGACGTGCATATTTTGACTTTGCCCAACGGACAGGCGCCAGGCATTCGACGACGATCGACGTCCAATAGTCTGTAAGAAGAAAAGGAGGAGTAGGAGGAGGAAGAGGCTCTCTGCCCTCGTGCATAAGTGCCGCAACTGACGAGTATATAGCCGGTATACGTAGTTGCGTGTTTGGCATAGGGACGACGATAGATCGAGAGAAAGAGAGAGAGAGAGAGAAGGAGAGAGAGAGGAAGAGCCTGGTCTCCGTCACATTGACCCCGCGACGTTTAGCCGTCAGCGCTGCTGTTGCAGCAGCGGTCCGCTTAAATATAAACGCAGCCGGCGCGGATTCTCCTATTCTCGTCGGCGCGCGATTGCCCTGCCTCTCTTCCTCCGGCCCGTTGCAGCGGTGCCGGCAGGCAAAGTAAGGGAGGTGCTTTGACCCGCGGATCGGCGACCGATCGGACGGGCCTTTGTCGCTTCATTGTCGCGTGAGAATATAGGAGGCTTGGCCCCGATCGCTATTTGGCTGATGAGGTCGATGGACCTCCCCCCTACTTTGCTCGGCAACGACAAGTCGCGGCTTTAACTTCCGGCTTCGTCATCGGGCTTTCTGTGTCTGTCTCGGTATAGGCTAGCTTCGAGGCTCTCTTGCATTGTTAATGTGCTATTCGAGCATTGCGATTTTGCCTTTGGATATTTTCAGTTTAAAATTATCGCCGATCTGTGCAGTGGGCTCTTCAGCTTTTGCATTACAACGTTTCAAATAATTAAATTGCCTTCGCTATAAAGAATAATATTAGCTCGCGAGCAAACCAAGTTGCGTGCGCACGCGATTGCGAAACGAAAATAATGTATGTCCTTATCAAATCGATCGTGACGCTGAATTTATCGTTAGCGAACACTATACGTCCCGTAGACCTGGGTGTCTTCGGTATATTTTACGGGCCGCGACTTAGCGCGCGCACTCGCGTGTATAATGACGAAACGAGCGTTTTATCTTCGACAAGTCAAAATAAAATTAATACACCGAGAGGCTTTGGCTCCAAGGTAATTTCGGTCGCGATTAGTCATAAGTAGGTGGTCCGCAATAGCTAATGCCCACGCCGCTCATTTCGCGGAGGAAGAAGGAGTTTCTCGTTCTATTTGCGAACCCGAGTAAAATATTTTTCTCTTTTTTTTTTTGTTTCGAACCCAGGCGCAATTTGCGCGCTATCCGAAAATAAAGTTACGCAGTCGAGAAGTAAATTTTTTTTGTCTCGACGATAAGCTTTGGTTGGATTGAAACGCAAACGTGTTACTTCGTCAGAGAGAGAAGCTCGATAAAAATTCCAAACTCGAAAAACACGAGCTTTAACATATCGAAATTTTCCGAAAACCCCAAGTGATCGAAACTCAACTGATTTGCCAAACCCGCGAATTTCTTCATCAAATCAACCCTTGGCGTGTATCGATCTCCCTCGAAAAATCTCTCTTCCGTCTCGCGAAAATCTTGACTCGGTCGCCCGAGCTCATCATCAGGCCTCTACAGCCTGGCCTAGTTGTTCTCTCTTCGGCCAGCAGCGAGAATATTAGACTATATATCCCACGCGCGTAACATAATCCGCCGGCCGGCGCGGCCGACCAAATTTAGCGGCTTGACTATTGCAGGCATAGAAGACGACACGCCGTCACCCTCGCTATGCCCTAGACTCTATGGAGAGAGAGAGGCTGTCGCGCGCGAGCGAGGCTCTCTCTTTCTTTAACGGCTTCGTGGGAAATGACGCGAGAGAATGGATTTCGGCTTGCCCTTTAGCCACTCTTCTTTTTTTTTAATTTATTCACGCTGTTAACTGTTATATTTATAGGCGCGTTTAGTCTCGATAGCCGGATTTTTTTTAATGAATACATCGAAAGATATGCGAACGATTTTTCTACGGCTCTTTTTTATTTTTGTACTTTTCGGATTTTCCAACGACGGATTGGAACGCGGCAGCTCGATAGCTCGGAGGTGGGCGACGTGATGTTGGTTTTTCTATTATTTTGTTTGTTTCCATTTTATTATTTTTTTTTCTAGAGAATAAATTTCGCTGGGCAAATAAAGTTTTCGAGTGCGGCCCGACTATAGTTTACGAGGACGATAAAATAAAAGCGTTTATAAATTAAAATAAGCTTTTGCCAATGGGACGAGTATATTCGTGTTTTTTGGAGGGAGATAGAGCTGTATGCATATACGTGCAGGTGTACGTGTACACACGAGCGCGAGGGAAAATAATAGAACAATATAGTTCTTGGCAATATTTATTTTGATTCCTGCCAAGTGTATTAGTGTTTACAGAAATATATCGAAAACAGAGAGGACGCTAGAATATCGTATTAATATCTTGCGTAATCCTGGCTTCTCGCGACAAAATTTTCGTGCAAATTTTATTGTTTTTTTCAACTTTTTTTTTCAATTTAATATTTTGTTTAAAAATTTTTAGATTATCAAATTATTAAAATACAGTATATGCGTATGTATAAAAAATTAAAGGGACAATGGAACGAATTAACAATGGACAATATTCTTAAGATATTTACGCGGTCGGGAGCAAGTTTAAAAAGCACGTCATTAACGACGAGATGTTGACATTAAAAGCGGTAAAATTTTGAAGAGCCGGTAACTTAAGCTTTTTGAAGTTTCTGCGCGAAATAACAGCATAAATTCGTTATTATATTTGGCATTGGATAAACGCGTTAAAAGTAGCGTTGTTTACCTTTTGATTCAATCGGTCCCCGAGGGAAATACAAAAAAAAGGGGGGGGGGGAAGCGTATCCATTTGTCAGGCACCGCGCATTGACGATAAATTAAAAATAATTGGGATTTTTTGTTGTAAAAATAGACAAATATTTCATAATGCCTGTTTAGAAAATATACCGCTCCCAATTCACGAAAAATGCGCGCGCGTATGTGTGTGCTTGCTGGCAGGTATGTGGCTTTCGTTCTACTAAATCTACAATAAAAAATGCGCCTCGAAAATATTTCATCGGGCCTACGTAAACACGTGTTCAAACTTATTACGATGAGCAAATATTATGGAAACGAGACGAGAGAAAAGAAAAACGAAATATGATAAATCGCTCGTGAGGATATTATTGAAATAGAACACAGCCAAAAATACGGGTTTTAACGTGTAGAAAAAAAAACTCTATGCAGTTTATGCTTGATTCATTTTACTTGAAATAGAGAAGTTTCATTGCTTTTTGAAAATAGAATATTCGAAATATACAAGCCAAACGTCGTTTTGCATTCAAAAATAAAACCTTCATATTTATTTAAAAATGTAGGCTATATAAATGTTTAAACGCGCGGATATTTTTTAAGCCTGCCCTTGGTTAAATATTTTCGAAAAATTTCTTCACGCTTCGATAATCCCCGAAAAACTCGCGCGAAATTCCCACCCCCCAACACAACAAACAGGCCGAGAGAGTCTCATCATACTTAAAATTATCCATCATCTCCCACGCTGTAGCTTTCGCCGTTAAATGTCCAATCTCTCTTTCTTATAAAAAAATTTCTCCAACGTGTACTACGCCGGGGCGTTGGTCGTTGCTGCCGTTACGCTTTTAACGCCGCCGGCATTAATTAGCCGAGCCCGAAGAATTACCTCATCGCCAATATAAATCCCAAAGCAATTAATTTTTTGTTTTCGCTTAAAAAAATTAGCAAGCCCCCTCTCACGGCGTCTCAGCCAAAGATTAATCGCTCGGGGGAAAAACCGAGTATTCCCGCCAACCTTTCTCTCTCTTTCTCAACGTTTTATCGAATCCAGCTTAAAGCTCGCATAGAGGGAAACGACGGTGTGGGCCAGCCAAACTATCGGTCGAGTTGACGAGGCACTGCAGTGCTTGTTATTTCTGACTGGACTCTCTCGCGTTGCTCGGAGAGTCGCTGGGCTAGAAATAAGATGGGCGTGGAGGGCGAAAAACGGGCGCAGCCGAGGAAGAAGATTTTTCCGTTGGTCTTTTTTTTTTTTGCTCTTTGATTTTCTTTGCTCTTCTTGGACGCGCGGATGAGAAAGGCCCGTGTGTGAGAAAGAAGTTAGGCCGGTAAACCTATAACGGCCGAAGAACGCGTGGGTATAACTTTGCTGGAAGGGGCCAGTAGTTCGGGCGGAATTTCTATGAATTCAAAAGGCGCGCACGGCCAGAGAAACGTACACGGCTGCCGAACTTTTCCGTAGCGCCGAAAATTTATTTAAGCACGGACAACTTGGACGTCGAGCTATTTATAAAATTCCGTGTCTCTGAGTCCCTCTTCCCACCGCGCAGACACATACGAGCGTGGCAGATGTACATACGCGTACGCAGACACTTGAGCTGGACGAAAAAGAAGGAGAAAAGAGTAAAAAAGAGACAAAGATGTAGTATTTACATTAAGCCGATTAATCTTTCTAACCCCCTCACCCCCATTACAAGTTTTCCTTGAGGGAGCGACGAGATAAAGGGAACGCGCCTATACATCAATCCACGCCCCCGAGAGCAACACAGCATGAGAAGATCAGCCTGAGCCTTATTGCCGTGGCATTGTCGTTTTTATTTTATTTATTATTTTTTTTTTCTCGGATTCTCTCGAAACACGTCGTTGTAACTCGAGTGTCGTGCGCCAAAGACGAGATCTAGAGAGAAAGAGAGGGCCGAGTTTACTCTCTGCGACCGTGTATTTTTAGCGGAAATCATATACGTTCCGCGATGTTAAATGATCAACGGGTAATTTTAGAATACGGCTTTTTTCTCCATTCGACTTAAGCGCCGGTTTAAAAATAAACTTTCACGTTGATTGCGGCTGTTGTATACACCTTGACGTGCTCCAAGATTGAGTTTGTCGAAGAAGAGGGTAGGACGTTATAGGCAGGCCGTGAAATGGACTCTTGTCTGAAAATTGAAATAACGAAAATTTTCCAAAGAACACCCACACGCAGACACACACCTGCACGCACACACACAGCCGGAGACACGCGCATACTCAATACCCAGGGTATTACTCAAACAACCGAGAATATTCAAGGCAAGCGCGGCTCGTAAATCAGGGGAAAAAATAAAATTTTTGCTTATTTTAATAGCGGAATAATCTTATGGCGAGCGGCCAATAGGCCAAGCCCCGCGCACTTTCTGCACTCGTCTTAGTATACCGGCATCAAAATCCAATTAATTTTAATTCAGACCGACTTTAATATAAAATATTTAATGAGCCGCGACCGAAGCAAAGACGCTATCTATATCCTAGAAGCAAATAATCCAGCGACATAACGAGTAACGCGCCAAAACAATATGAGCCACGGTATTTAAAAGAAAAAACACCTATATAAAAATTCCCGTCCAATCGCCTGCATCCACGCTCCATCAACCGAGAGCATACACGGGCGCACACACCATCGTGACCAATCTATCCTATTTTCGTCCCCGGCGAAAATCCCGCGAAACAGTGTACGACTAATGAGCGTGACGAGAAGTGGGTAAAGGGGTGGGGAGGGGAGGGGGATGGAAGAAGACACCCGCTCACCTGTTTGGGCGTGCGCGCGCGAACTATATTTTCCAGGGGCTGCTCTCGGGGGCTGGGATGGTGGACCGAGGAGGGGGAGGTTCTCAGATAAATTCATATATCGATGGCTCGGGGCCAAGTGAGCGCGCGTGTCTCGGGCTTTCGAGTGCACGCGCCACTCCTCCGGTGAGCAGCTGGTACCGCCTCTACGTGCGCCGATGACGCGCGAAACAGCCGTTCGACGTAATGCCGATCCGCCAATTGATTTAATGCGTCCGAGGATCATCGTCGTGTCGTCCTTGGCTGTATCCTCGGTTGATCGTAGCTTTCGCGCTCTTATGCACGTATGAGCCGGTTATCCTTTTAGTATAGCCAGCCAAATCGTCAGATTGAAGCACTTTTGTTATAGATTTAAGAAAAAAAGGATACATCGAAATTTTTTCCCAAGGGTACAATGGTAAATCGTGGCGACTGCAAAGTGCAATTGATCATTCGCGACAACATCCGGCCAAGCGCGCGCGAGGCTCTCGAAGCTTCGCAGAAGCTCTACACATATGCGACGTGTAAAAACAAGTCATAGTCAACCGAGTGGCAGCAACTTAGAGTGGCTAAGGGGGTAGAAGAGGGAGAGAGAGAGGATGTAGGCAGGCGTCGGGCGATTCGTTTAATAATCGCGTACAAGCTGCTAATGGCAGACACGCGGGCCGCGCGTGCGCTGGCCTCTCTCTCTCTCCCTCTCGGCAGCGAGCCCACTTTTTGCGTGCGCTCCCTCGAAGCGCAAGCCTGCACGCTGACGAATACTTTTTCAAGGCGAGCGCCGAAATATCCGCGCTTAACCAACCCCCCCTTACTACTACCACCTCCGCCTTTCTATAACGGCGTATTCTTTAATATCGAGCGCGCGCTTTATACGCTGGTATCGCAACCCTCCCCTCTGCTCCGCCCCTTCGCCGCCAATTTTGCTTTTGCACCGCTAGCGGGAGTATTTTCGAAACGCCTAGTTCTTGCGCTTGGCTGTGTGGAGTTTTCCGCGATTCGGGCGAAATCGATGCGAAAATTCATCCTGGAGTTCTGTAGGTGCACCTGAGTTTTTTAGCTGTTTTTAGCTGATACTTAGGGAATTAAGAAATGCATTTCGTGTGATATTGTGAGCAAGAGTCGCAAGTCATTGTATGAAAAATAACACTTTTGTTTTTTTAGTTTGTCGTTCCGAGAAAAATTCAAAATCAAAGGAAGACGAGAAAAACAACACCTCCGGACGACATAAACACGTATTGATTTCATCAAACAAAATTTATCTCCCAGATTCATCAAGCTTCGATTTTCACCCGCGACTAATTTTCCCATTAAAAATTAAAAAAAAAAAAAAAAACTGAAAAAATAAACAACAAATAAAAATAAAACCCTATTAAAATTGGAAAACCGAAAATAAAGCTGCTAAAAGCAATCGCTCGCCAGGTTATAGTAAAGCAACAGCGCTGAAGGTGTGTGTAGGTATGTATATATAGCAATCGGCACGCGACGTGTGCCGCTCGCATAAACGGCATAAACAGCGAAATAAATCAGTTGACCAGGTCCCCGGACTACACAGACATCTCAACAAGCAGCGACGCTGACTCTGGTATAAGCTATAGTAGAGTCGCCGCGTTGCTATACGCCGCTGGCACGATCGTCCCGTGTATTATACCGCGGCGTTATTATCCCGTGAGTCAGAGAGGCGGTATAGCCGGAGCGGCGGCGAGGGAGGTAGAGAGAGAGAGAGAGAGAGCCGGAGCCTCGAGGGAGGCCGCGTCGTGCTTGCGCGGGGCAGGAAAAATTTCAAGGCCAAGCCCGTAATCCGATACGCGCCGCGCGGCCGCGTAATGGCTTATACAATGACACAAACACGCGCATACGCCACCGAGAGGCACTATATTCGTACGCACTCACCCTCCTCAGCAAGTATTACCCTTTTCTCGATTTCTTAACGCTCCGGCGATCTTTTTTTTATTTTCGTTTCTGGAATCCAGCAAAATTTATGAGGACTGCGAGAATGTTGGTTATTTGTGAGCTTGCGACATACCGGCTCGGACGCAGGGTGGGGATTCGTTGTTGGAAAAGCCGGCTGGATGAAAATTTTTAGCGGGGCTGGAAGAATGCTGGATTATTGAACTTTATCATTGGGAGAAAAATAAGGTAGACTAATAGCGATGCTACGTAAACAGATGATAGTAAAATTTTAATGCAAGTTTGCCAAAGTTTTGAAAATATGTCTTGTCATGGTCGTTCATTAGTTTGATGAAACAATTCTGTAGGCCTATTGATTGTCATCTCTTTTGTAACTTGTTTAAGAAGTATCTTACTAAAAGCGTTATAGATATTTTCTCACTTATTGCTTGTCGATAAAATGAGTCTTCTAGTATTGATGCTGTAGGGATTGATGTAACCGATTGGAAAAGCTTGCAAGCTTCATTAAATAGATTTTCTTCGACGAATTTGGTTAGCAAACGTTGATAAGTACCTCGTCTTTCATTAGCAACGGATGCTAATGTTGAAAAATTACATTTTTTGTATAGCATGTGTAAGAACGTAATGCTTATTTACTTGAAATAAAAATAAACGAAAGCTCTATGCCAACGTACCAGGACAGAATATGATGAAAAACAAAAGTAGCTGTATCGCGATAGAGCTACACGTGGCACTGTTTAAAACGGACGTCAATAACGCGAAGAGCAGGAAAAAGATATTAGCGAAAAGGCTGTGCCAAACTATTCCATAAATACACCTGAAACATCGCGATATTTTCCGTGTCATTTCGATGACTAGTGTCAGGATGATACGGAGGGCTTGCGAAAGACTGACACTTCTTAGAACTTTATTTAGCAGAAAATTGCCAGTCGCCGTGACGTCGTCACTTATGCTCGCTGAATTTGAACAAAAGCTCCTTTATGCCAATCGTGAAGCATCTTTCAACTGCACAGCTAATTGCACTCTGATGTTTATTTTATCACAGAATACAGATTTTCAATTTCGAAAAATTACCGATTCTTTATTTGTAGATACTTAAATGTTCGCATCATTGACAACGAAAATTTTAAACATCGAAAAATAATACCACTTGTTTATTGTTGCCTCGCTGCAACCAGAATTATTTATCTTTTTAATAAAAAAAATTTAATGTATAATCCAACAATGTGTTTTCCTTATCCAAAATCTTTCTTGTGTCATCATTACAGATTATAAAAGAATCGATATTTAATTATAACACAAAGGATGACATCATCGTTTGTTTAACTGCTATAACCTTCATCATCGGAATGACCGGTTAGCTTTTCTTCAAACACATAAAGTATATATACACACATATCGCGTTCTAATTATAGCAGGGTTGACTCTCCGAATTCCAGGAGAATCCAAGAGACGAGAGAAAGAAATTCGCGTTTCGGCTAATTTATATAATTTTCTTTCTCCAAAGCCGAAATAAATGAAATCTTATTATTTAAATTATTTTCATAGCCACGGGTTGGAACATTTTCCAGAAATAATCTGCATTCTCTTCCAGTAATATAATACTCTGGACGCTCTCTAATATCTATCACGGGCACAGCAATAAAAAGGAAAACGCAAAAACTACGCATAATTCAAAAGTATATTAAAAATCGGGAAAACGTATCAATTACCCAAAGAAATTTCGATCGAAACCTCTCGATCGATCGAACCGTCCGAAAATAGTCGAACGAGCTTTAAGACACGTAGTAACGTTCGATGTCCTATAGATTCGAGTGATTATACGCTCTCCGCGTGTCACTGGCTAGTTACGAGATGCGAGTTCTTACTTGGCCGACCATATCGCGACTTGTTCTACTAGTTTACGCAACTCGATGTGTACGGTCTATTTGTTTGTGAAGATTTTTTGACGGTTCACTCATCATATTTAATAAGCAATATATCTTAACAAAATACTCAGAGAGACTGATTACATTACTGGAAGTATCGCTTAGCCAAAGCTTTTTCTATTTATAAAAACGAACAAAATAAAACCGTTAAAAATACCGTCTGTTTACAAACATTGAAATTTGCAGTTTGAACAAAGTATATTGACTTTTACTACAATTGTAACCGTAACATCCGGTTATTGGCATATCAAACAGCGTTGGTTACATTTACAAACGATTAATATTCAAATTGAAATGCCTATACATCATTCTATTGAATCATTATCCATTAGAAATCGAATATTCTGTAGAATCATTTCCTTATTAAATCAAACCGTCTAACCGCAGTACTCCTAAGAAATCTCATTACAAAAAGTCGTTAAAAAAATAATGAAAAAGAAGAAGAAGAAGAATCGAAATCAAACGGTTGGCACATCCCACATCTCCGAATAATCTGCAGCATTTCGCCGCGATATCATCATCGTTTCTATATTTATCAGCAGACTCTTCCCCTCCCGAATCCGAGGCTCGGCTATACAGCTCGTGGCTCGGGGCGTTCCTAAGAGGCAACCGCTTATCCCGGCATAAAAAAACACTCGGGTTGATCGCTTCTCGCGACCTATTTCCAATCGAGCTTGTCGCTCGAGCCTTCCCCAAGCGACTTATTGTGCAGCTAAATATATACAAATACTATAAGCAGGAGAGAAAGAGAGGGACTGGAGGCTCCGACTTTCCTTGGCTCCCGGAAATAAACAGAAGCGAGATGAGGCGAACAAAGAAAAGCTCACAAGCCAGTGTAAACTCGATTCCGCGTTTGCCGCGGAAAAACAAGTCGGACTCGGGCCTAAGGTCAGCTATTAACGGACACGCAACCGATGAACTCTCCCGATAAATCGTCCATTTGTTTTTCTCTCTCTCTCGTTTGCTCCAGCCGATTATATCTAGCTTGCTGCTTTAGCGCGAATTTATAACTCGCAACGTGAATGTAAGCGCTCTCGAATGCCGAAATGAGATCGCGCGGATAGAGAGAGGGGGGGGATTCTGTAGGCTGCTGCTGATTTTCCTAAATACCGCGAAAACTAATTACGCCGCAGCGAAAGTTCGGCTCGTTAAGCTGCGAGATTTCGGGGCTAATTGACACTGATGAGCGCTTTATTTGGCCGCAGAGACGTTTTGATTTTCGAAGCGTAATCTCTTTTGCGAGAACGAGAGAGAAGGAGGGGGAGGAGGAGAGAGGGAGAAATTGTGGGAGAGATTCGAGCTTGTGTGAGTCAGGGAGAGAGGGGCTAGTTTACGCTTGGAAATATACCGAATCGTCGCTTTTACGGCAAGTCACTCGCTGAAAATAGATTTTTCTTATCTTTTCGAAATATATAACAAACATTATTGGACGACTCGGCTGCGAAGCCAAAGAAATCAAAGGGACAGGGATTGCGCTAATACGAACTGAAAAAAAAAGTGAAACTCACAATGATTTGTCTGTTTGAATAATAAACAAAGTCTATATTGTTCAATTACAAAATGTTAAATAAATATAATATATGCATAACGTAATATAAATATATGTATAGCGTTTATACGATAAACGTTAAGTATGAGCACAGTTATACATACTTATATGTATATGTACATATAAAGATATAGAAATCAGCATTAAACGTACATAAATTAAGGTACACATACGCAATTATCGTCTGTTGCGTTAAGATTCGTGAGGGTCTTACGGGGAATGAAAGGAATGAGGATGAAGATGGGATAAATAAGAGGACAGGGATGGGGGAAGCGAAGATAAGAGAGGAGCTGCTGCATATCGATGACCATAATGACAAGTCGGGGGGAGGTCTGTCGCTGGCTTGCTGCTCTTACTTGCCGAGCAGGATTTTGCGCGAGGCACCGATGTTCTGGCCGGACTGCGTGGCTCCCTTGTTGGAACCGGCCTGCAGGCCGATCATTGTTTGTCCGGCTTTCAGCTTCTCATCCGAAAAGTCGCGCTTGTTCAGTTCGGAGGGCTTGGGGCCCAGCTTGGGTCCTGTGTATTCCGGGTGTCTGTACGACTGGAGAACGAATTGACCGAATTAATAATTGATAGGCGAGAGGATTTTTTAAGGGAACATCGTGTTTGCAATGGAAACTCACCTCGCGACCGAGAGCGAACAGGGTCGTGACGACGAGGGAAATGTCTTTCTTCTCCCACAGGTCGACCGTTTGGAAGACGTCGACGTCGCTAAGACCGTATTCCTTCGCAGCGACTTGGAACCTGTGCGTTCACAAATGTGTCGTTAGAACTATTTTTTGCTTTTTTTTTTATTTCACAGACATACACCTACACACTTGCGCACTCGCGTAATTCATTGTAAATCACTTGCATACCGTTGTAATACGAATAAATTGACCGGCACAATGTTGTTCTCCAAAAATGTCCAAGAGTCAAGTAAAAGCCTAAAGGTTAATACAATTTTCTTTCCTCGACAATTTGGCACTAATTTTAATAGTAACCGAACGTAATCATCAAACATAGTCCGCCGACTCGACTTTGCCAATTCGGATGAATATTTTGCGAACGAAACGATGAAAAGCGATAAGCCAGATTTATTTGTCCAAAGAATTATAAAATTAGCCGAAATTGATGATTAAAATTCTCTTTTAATACTCACTTGTTGATGTTCTCCATCATTTTGAACTCTCCGCCGGCCGTGTTGATCTTGGGGATAGCTCCAGGCTTGATCTTGTTCATGAGCTCGCAAAGGATGGTGCCGTCTCTCAAGATCGTCTCGATGCCAGCTTGGGCGGGGAACTTCTTGCCCAGCACGGACTCGATCCATTCTTTGGCCTCGCGCTCGCGTTCTGGGTCGCGTTTGGCGTAGATCTGCGAACAATCGTTTCTTTATACCATTTGCTCTGGGGAAAAGCTTTTCCGATGGAAAAAATTACAGGAAACACTTGGATTCAGAATGAGCAGAAAATAAAAAAATCGCAATTCCGACTGCAGTTGCTCTACTACCTTAGCGCGGACTGAACGTTCGAGAGCCATCTCGTGACGTGTGTGTGATGTGTATCGCGTTATAGGAATATATACGTGACGCCTGCGTGGAGTCGAAAACCAAAGTGCCCGGCAGCGATCGGCCGGCTTGGCTTTATAGAGCGCTAGCGCGCAACAGGTCGACCCGCTCCTCTACCCACGCGAAAAATCAAGCCCCGATGGTTCATCCCCGGCGACATTGGTGGGGGAAGGGGGGATGTGCGAGTCTTGGAGAAAAGAGTTCAGTCGCGGTGAAAGGAGCGACTTCTAATATTGGCCGAACGCGCAACGCAGGCACGAAGTTCGGAAATCGAGCGGAGTTGTTAGCCGACGCCGAGACTCCGAGAGAGACCTGAGGGCTTCTCTCGAGAACATTCTGCCGATCGTCGGCTTGGAAAAGCCGTTGGGTTTGCTTTATTTACGGAGCGACAGAAGACGGGAGCAAGTAGGTTGCGACCCCCCCCCCCCCTTCCCTGCTTTAGGAACGATGGAAGTAGGTCGGACTCCGATTTACGCACGTTCCAAGGTCGTGTTTCTTACAGCCCTTATGATCCAGTTGATTGATTCTGTTTTTTTTTTTAGTGCTGGAGAAAATAAGTTTTTTCATTGAATAGTACTCGCACAGAAGGATCTGTTTTTGATTAAATTACTGCGTTCAATTTATTTTGTTTTAAACCTTACCAACTACAGTATATGTTGGCCTTGAACTTTCTGATAACAAAGCGGGAATTACCATGTACCTGTAATAAGTTTATTTAATATTTAAATCATTGTTTCGTTGCTACGGAAAATCTGTTTATGGACGAAAATTATTTTTTATGATTCACATCTAAATTTAATTGTCTCGGTGATAAAATTCTTTCAGACTGAAGAATTTGTAAATATACCGCGATACGATACGATAGACTTGATATATAAACAACGCATTTGATCTTAAAATATCCGTTTTATCATCGAAAAAAAATATTGCAAGTTCAAGAATTTCTATGACTAATTTTACCAAGTTTGTCTTTGAAATATTTTCGAGCTTATGATGATGTATAAAAAAAGCTCTTACAAAGCTTTAACGTTTCCAACGGTTTCGTGAAAAAAAATATTTACGATTTTAAATTTATCAAAGTGTAATGGCATGCGATCTATACATATATTTGTAAACGAAAACGTGTCACTGTTGTACACAAAATGGGACTATTACAAAACTCGTTTAAACTGGTTTTTTGTTATTTAAGCTTTTTTTGACTCTCGATTAGTGATCATCGAGAAAATTCGGGCAACGATGACTAAGCCTGTCAATTTATTTTTCAAAATTATCCCTCAGGTGCTACTCTAATTAGCCGTGTAAATTAACTGACGAAATCACTGCTATATACGACAAGGCCGATTTCATAAGCTAGAAAAGAAAAGGCCAAAATTATATTACTTGTCGCTAAAATTTATTAAAAAATTTTTTTAGGAACGACTTTTACCATGAAATAACTTGCCAAATTAATGCGCAACATTTTGCCGGCCGTGAGGTAACTCGGTCTTGAACTTTTCATGAGCATGATTAAGAGCAGCTTTCGAGTTTTCGTCGGATAATCGTACCATCTGAGGTTATATCTGGAAAATCGATTAATAACAATGATCCAATGCCAAATCAGATATAAGCCCAAGTCGGAAAAGTATTTGCGCGCCGGCTTACATCAGCTCTTGTACCTCGGCACTGTGATCAAACAGATATTGGCCTGCCAAGGATATGTAAAATAAACGAAAAGTTATGATAAAGCAGATTAATCCGAAGCAGGCCAATTTTAAAGGCTCGTCGATGTAGTTTGTCGTCTGAGAAGAGGAATAAAGAAATAAATGTTTCTGAATATACTTCGAATCGACGACAACAAATTTTCACTCACTTGGGTCGCCGTTATGCTTATGAGAAATGTGTTTGAAAATAGTTGCAGGAAATAGGAAAAGCAGAAGGTGACTTCGATCAAATCGGCGAATCTAATTAACGAATCGGTGCAGCAATTTAGTCTATTTATTTCAAAGCTCACTCTTATACATGCTTGTCGCCTACCTGATGCAAGACCTGTGGTATTCGACGCACTCCATTATTCTTCGGCTCATGCGAGAGTTGATGTTCTCGCGTTGGTTCAGAGTAACGTCGGTCAGCTTGGCAACGTTTTCGTCGAGTTTTCTTAATCGTCCTCTGAAATTCGACAATAAAAAACACTTTAATGGGTCCAAATGGAATTAAACGATGTGGTCTTACCCAAGAATAGCAAATATACTGCAGGCATGCTGGACGAGCATGAAGAAATAATGATCCGTACTGATTATGGAGACAATTGTAAACAAGGTGGCCTGCATATTGTGAACGAATATCAGAGAGTAATATTTTTGGTGATCCACGTAGTATTGGACCTCGAGCAAGTTTGTCAAAGGACGAGAATTGTTGAGTGGCATAATGACATTCAAGATGCAGGGCAAGAGCTTCACAGTGGTAAAGAGAAACAATCCTACGACGGCGAGAACTACAAAGAGGGTATGGTATACATTTATGGAACAATTGCTTTCGACAATCTATACTTACCGGTAAGAGTCAATGAAAACCGTTTCGCCTTAGTTGCATAGTCTTCGAGAGTTTTTTGCTCGTTCTTGTCCTTCGTGTTTGTCCAGCACGTGTAAATTAATTCGAACATTGTTTTTATCTTGAAAAGCCAAATTTTTATGTCATTTGTATATTGAATTCGCTTGAATTAAAATGGATAGAAAATTGTAAATGTTAAAGCGATCGTCGTTACCGTCCTGCCATGATAGACGCTGTTGAGAACCATGATCCAAGCGCCGTAGGTGAAAACAAGGGGCAAACAGCAGTCGATCGTTTTTTTGAAGTCACCGAAGACTTCAAGTAAGTATGTCACCTTTGCTTGTAGAAGATAAATTTTATTAGTATTTTTGAGGTTTTCATGAAAAAAAAAAACAAACAAATATTTAGCTAATGTTAGTATTTTTTTTATAAACGTAATAATTCTGAATAGTTTAATAATAAATAGGGACAACCTCAAATATTACGACAGTACTGATACCCAAAAACATCGTAACAAGGATAAGAATTTGCATATTTGAACTCTGATAAGGCCATGTTCCGGTAATATACAAGAAAATTTTAATGTACCAATAGTGAGACAGATCGTAAAAATTATCGATTGATTGATCATCATACGGATCGTGAGTCTGCATATTTTCTCTATATGACGGCTAGTTCGTTAACTTTGGCAAATTCAAACGAAAACTGCACGTAAATCGTGTAAAAAATATGGAATACTCTTTTTTACATCCTAATTTTTAAAATTCTTTTTCCAAGTATTATAGGCTATAGGCTATAATCTTTTTCATTATAAGAAAATAATAGACTTTAGCTATGAACACTTACAAAAATAAATCTTGATTATTACTCTGTCATGAATCTATAAAAACTTATAAAAATAAATAAACGAAAATCTATCTTCACATAGAAACCAAAGCTTTTTGCAAATTTCATGAAGAATCTTCGTATAGTATTCAATTTGTATTTTATTATACATTTGATCAATATACCAACGCTATCAAATTAATTGCCGAAATAGTAATTATCGGAATACTATAAAGCAATTAATTTAATGGTGATTACCAGTTTCATTTCTCGCGCGTAACAAAATTCTCCGATCCAATAATCCAATAATAAATTTTGCAAATTATATCGATGGAAGATAGGCAATTAATTATTGATCTCGTACGTAGCCGCTAGAGTAAATTGATGAAGATTAAAGTGAAATTATTATGTAAAGCCTCTTCTGCTATTCTGATAATAACACTTACTATCAATAAATCACATAATGCATTTTTTATCAATTATAATGAAAGAAAAGAACTCATCGAAAATGCACATCACGCATATTTAGATTTTCACGTTAGTTTTATTGAAATTTAAGTGTAAATACGTTGATTTCTTAAAATATGATATTTATTAAAAAGAGTTTATATTACATTTTATTTATAATAAATATGTACGTATATATTACATCTGTGTGCTATTAAATAACAAAGTCAACAGTTCAGGTTGTTGCAGATTGCGTTTGTACTTCTGAACCATATCCTGAATTTTCAGTCGTCTTCTCACATGGGGCGGATGATAACTACAAAGAAAATAAATTATCGATGATATTCGGTTAGTACGGCCCATTTGGTATGTCTTCAAACACAACACGGCTTACCTGTCATTGTCAAGCCTCTTCCTGCGGCCAATGTTGAGCGCGGTCTGGCGTACGAGAGAGCCAAGAGCGCGCCTAGAAACAACCATGCCATCGATTAACGGTGTAGCGAGATTCATGCGGGAACTTGGGCCTTGTAGCTTAACACGCATGAGCCCGTTACTCAAAGCTTGGAGAAAGATTACGTGCACGTCGCTTGCTAGGACTGCACGCGAGTGCTCAAGACCTGTGTGCGTGTATGGCAGTAGTCCAGCTGAAACAAAACAGCATTAAGTCTGTGTAATACCATGCCTTTCCATTCCTACGATGTTCGTAATGATATTTACATATTGGAAATTGTACACCATCCTCGAGACTCTCCAACCATACGACCATGATTTTTGTGTCGGTTTGCGCGGGTAATGAATGTTTGGTCGTCCTACGTGGCCTCACTGGCTCGGCTTGGGACGTACCAGCCGAAGAAGCCGCCACTGCAGCGGACTGTCTCTCCAAGTCGAGAGACATGGCACGCGTCTGACCAGGCGTTGGCGAGGAATTGACGAATGTGTGCGCCGCGTTGTTTCCACTAACGCATCTATCGAACCAAACTACTTGACCAGAAAGATTTCGACATTAATATGGATTTCAACTTGTCATTTTTTGAGAACTAAAACTATAAATTACTTACCATTATTCGTCTCGCTGCCATTACTTTCGGTATTGGCCGGTTCAGAAACTGGCGCAACATTGGTCGATAAGGTCGGCACAATAAAAGCTACTTCTGAACTTACATCCGCCCAATAGAGTACGTGGCTACTGCCATTGAACAAGGCTCCACCATGATCGCCGTCTTCGGGTTGAGGAATGCTGGTTGGGGCGCTTGGCGATGAACGCCACGAGGTTTGAACGTGTCCTGTCCAGCCAGCATGAGACGACACTGACACTGGCCATCCAAGCGAGCTAAGAAACTCTAAGAAATTCACCGACACGCTGCTCTCGTGCAACTGGAATTTTCATTGACAATTTAGCTACACTGATTCGTCGTTTGCGATAATTAGTTTATAGCAATTGTAAAGAATACTTACTACATTGGCAAGAATTGATTCTGGAGTTGTTTGACCAGCCTTGACGTAGAATACATGTACAGTATCGCAAGTTCGAGCGCTGATATGATCAAGGTTTTCAAGATCCGCAGCGAATCCAGCTATCGTTGGATCAAGGGCCGTGAGGCCGCCAGTGCCAAGATCATTTTGTACAATTGAGTCGAGATTTAGAAATCCAAAGTGACTGAGAAAGAGTCTTGCTGTTTGGAACTCGTGGCAGATCTTGGGCGGAGCGCACTCACTCGTTTTCTCATTATTGACGCGATTGGCACTTTCTTCATTATGTTTAGCCTCACTATTAATTGCGTAGTCGAGCAATTGATGAAGGACTTGGTGTTCATTTTTAAGCGTGTCATTCTCGTTCATTACCGCTTCGAGACTTGGTATTGATTCATCCCTAATTAAGAATCATTCAGTTTAGTAAACAATCTTCCAAATTATTAAAAAATGCGTGAAATTAAAAAAGCTACTTACACTTTGCAGTGTGGTATCTTATCAACATTATCCGGGAAAAACCGGGGTTTGTAGTCGACAGGTGGTTGGCTTTCCTGTAACGGCAATGGTCTGCCAGGATTTGCATTTGAGCTGCGAACAATCGATCTATGGCGCGGCAGATGACGAAGCTGCATAGTCCAAGCGTGTCGGCCAAAAGGCCCGCGTATCAACACAGTGACAGTCGGCTGAGGATCTTGATCGTTGCCAAGCGGTTCCTCGAGCAGCGCCAGCATCGTCGCATTGTCAGCCACAAAGTAACGGAAACGCTCGACCGCCTGCTCGCGGGATACTTGACCTCCGTTCGTTGGCCAACTATTACAATGCCGCAGCAGCGAAACCTCATCCAACAATGAGGACAGTGACTGTGCGCCGCACACGCTTGGAAAATAACCAACCTGAAGTAATATTGAAAATTTTCATTAAAATCGCTTATATCATATTTAACTGTGATTACAATTATTTTATACAATTACCTGTTCGAGAATGATCGTGAGTAAAGCGTCGGCGGCATCTCGCACTCGCATGGACGCCGGCTTTAGCTCTTTTGCATCCTTCATCTTTATCGGCTCGCCAGGCTTACCTACAGATTTTGATCCCGATACGCCCAATTCAACGACCTCCAAGACAGTTGCTAAGCATTCTTTATCCTGCACATCAGACGCAATATTTTTTATAAATCTACTAATTAGCATTAATTGCGTTAATAATTATTATTTTCACAAAAAATTACTTGTAAAAGTTGTGGATGCGCGGTAAGCCAAGTAGTTAAACAAGCAAAGGCAGCAACAATAGACGAGTGAAGATCTTTTGAATGCGCAGGAGGCGGTCGCCAACACTGATAGGCTATGTAGTCGCAAAGCCATTTAACAGCTCGTTTACACTCTAAAGCATCTGCAATTAAAACGCATACATTGTAAATAGAAACCATTTCGTACATTAATAAAATTTATTTGTAGAAAGAAAAACAAAAACAAGTTAAATGTTTTAGAAATACTTCAAAAGTACGTTCAGTATCTCGAACCTGTTAATTTCCTTGCTGCTTGACAATACACAAATAAAAGTTAATCGACAATTCTCATTATTACGTTTATATTACTGAGGTTTACCTGTTTCACGAATACGGGTTCTTGCCAAACCAGAGAGCATTTCTAGAGCCGCCAATGAAATATTGAGATCCGTTTTCCAGGAAGAAATAAGTCGATGACATACCAGATACGTTGCTCGGACGAAAAGCGCGTGTGCTGAATCTGCAATGTCAATTATCAACTATAGTTGGCCGTTACATATTTACATACATACATTGAAACACGAAAGAACATTCATTTTTTTATTAGGTCGTTTGGATTTTGTTAGATTAATAAGTACATTGAATGAAATTTTTTAAATGTTAAGTTCTGGAAAGTGTAAAATCATTACTATATTCACATAAGTAATCTGAAAAATAATTTAATATATATTAATTGTATGAATAATTTACTTTTTTTAGAAGTAAAAACCACAATCTTCCTTGTAACTTAATAGTGTGAAAATAGGCTCAACAATAATATAGCAAGTTGTAAGCATGATAAAAATGCTGTGTGATTTAAATCCAATAGGCAAAACTTTGAGCGTGTGATAGATGAGAAAGTAGCAACGCAAGTAGTACAGTTGAGACAAAGAAAGAGACAGCGATGTACAAAAACATAAAATGCGAAAAAATATTTACCGAACGAAACGCTTTCTTCTTGCAGCATAGCAATATCGGATGCATCGCCTAGTGAACGCAGATCACTGGATATGCTTATCTGACTGGTCGTGTCGCTGGTGCAGACTATCAAGTGATCGAGTAATAAAACGTAGACCAACAATAGCAGTATGAAAAAGAAAATGCGCAATGGAGGCGACAAACAAAAACAAGAGTAACAGAAAAAAAACGGACGCCAAACCAATGAGGCAAAACAAAATAATCAGTGCTCAAACACTTAACTTAGCAAAAAAAACCTTTAATCCTTTTGTTCCAAACTTTGATGTATAGCACAATTTGTTATTTGCATTTGAAATAATCGAAGTTTTTTATTCTTGTATTAAATAATACAAAAATAATTAATTTTTTTCTTCTTTAATGCAAGAAACACAACTTATGCAAACATTACTCAAAACTCAATCTTTTTATGCTAAAGCAAATGTAAAATTTTTTTAAAACTATATGTAAACAATACAAATAAATGAAGCTCAAAATTCAAAAGATGAAAAGTCAGCGAAATGGAATAAATTTAAATGATACTGATCAGAATTAATTAAAATTTCCAAAATTTACCAGACGACAATAAGTTAGTGGCAGTATCATTTGATATTGTGCTATCGGGTTGAGTCACTTGTTCAGCTTCTTCTGCAGCTGCTGAATCTTGTACGCTTAATAATAAACCACCTGCAATCAAACCACGTTAGCAAGCGATGATGAATCTTGAAATAATTTTATGTATTGATATTCTTACCTAAAAGCATGTGAGTATTTTGAGGGTCTACCTCTACCTGCAGTGCATTAATGAGCAAATTCATAAGCTTTGGCTTCAACTGAGCAAATGTAGTTGGTACTTTTTCTTGTGTTATAGAAGTTGCAGTTGGTACTTCTTTAATTTGAAGATTCTATACAGTTAATTAATTTAATGTTTATTTGAAAATTTTTATATTTGTATCATTACAAAGATAATAATTTAGAATACTCACTTGAAAATGCAGTGGTAGTGCTAGCATGGACAATAACAAATGTATAGACGACCTGCGCAATTCTACTTTTGATACCGAATTTGACTTAAGTCTCAAGTCTTTTTCTGGAAGCACAATTTCAAGAGCTGCTAAAACTGCTGGGACTAAAACTTGTACTCCATCTAAATCTAAACGAAACAGATCAGCAGAATTGGTCAAAATACTAGCAAGTGTTTCCCCACATTCTTTGGTCTAAAAAACAATTAAATAATTAAAAATCATTTCCGGCAAGTTTAAGCTATGCAAACATTGTACTTATATCTATTTACTAACTTCGATAAATTTATTAACTTTCAATCCATGATTCATTGCTTGATAAAATCTAGCCAAATAGGCTGGTAATATTTCCTCCCCAGTCTTTTTAGCACAGAATATCCGACAAAGTGTACCCATTGCTTCTGCTCGACCAGCCTCATATCTATCAATGCTAAGTGAAGCTGGAAGTTCTCCGATGTTCTCTTGCAGAGAACTTGGTCCATCGACAAGCACCGACGCTGGCCGTTTTGGGGCATTGTTTGTCTCTGGGAAATCATAACATCGATTTATTTACAAAATAATTTTTCTCCCTAAAATCGTAAATACAGAAATAGATACTAACGAGGTAAGCTTTGCGACCAGCCGTCTGTGCCGATAAAAGCTGCTTCGAAAAGCCACTCTCCAAAAAGGTGAAGTATACTGTTGCACTTTGGTCGCCCTGGCGCCAAAGGAGGTCTGGCATCTTGACTCAACGAGCTCATTGCTAAAAAATCATAAGTATCGTGAATCAAAACATTTCTATCAAAATCCTTGTATGATTATAAAACTACCATATGATACTCACAAGCCGTACTAGAGGTGGATGACGGTCCCGAATTTGTGCTCATCAACGGTGTGCTTGTAACTCTGCTGGTAGTCAATCCAATAAGCGACGCCTTGGGTATACCTAAACGAATCAATCAGCACACGTGTTACAGTCTAATCGTAAGATATTCGCAATGGTCTAACAAAAAAATCGATGCAAGACCGGTTGTTCGGTTAGTCACAAGGGAACAAACAAATTTACGTAAACACATGCACTCGCTAATGCTCTGTGCAACGAAGGTATAGGAGAGGAGAAACGAAAAGAGAAAAAGAGTGTGCGTGTGTGTCTGTGCATGAGAAGAACGTGTACCCTTGGTCACAGCCGAGGGTGTGACGCTGAAGCTCTTGGCGAGCCTGCGCTGGGTGGGCGGCGTCGGTGCCGAATGCCCCGGCTGATGATCGCGACTCGCTCGGTCGCCTATCAAGCCTAGAGGACCGGAACTAGATCCGCTTACTCCGTGAGTGCTCGCACCAAGTGGCCCAAAACTCGTGACGCAGCACTCCTCCCAGCAGCAGGCTTGTGAGATGCCTGGAAAAAGTGGCTATAATGTCACCCCCACACCGACAGCCCCGCTTGTTCTTGTTTGACTGGATCGTTGCTCAACTTCGGATTTGCTTTAAGTTTGCACACGACAATTTGTTTGTAGATCATGTTGAAGATTTTTCGTAAGGTGTAGGCAAGAAAGCCGTTTTCAATAAGTTGTTAATTCTAACTTTTTTCTTTAAGTTTGTTAAAAAGTAACTTTTTTGTTTACTCTTTACTCCAAGTTATTGACATTTCACGTTTATTAACGTTTTTTTTTTAATTTCTACGTTGATTATACTGAGCTTTATTACACAAAAAATTTGCAGTTTCTAAACTTAATTACATTACTTTAACTACGTCAATCCCGTTATTTTACATATACACAACAATTCCTGAAATATTCATGTTAATGGAATGTATAACTTTTAACAATATTATATTACATATGTACACAATTTCATAAAAGCATTTCTTAGAAGTTCCAAGCTACATGCCTGTGCTTTTGCAGAGAATTAGAGTAGTTACAGTATATAGTATTTAATAATAGTTTATAGTAATCAGTATTTGATAATGAATAGTATCAGTGTGTTGTGCAAGTTTGTAATCATACCCGAAACAATAAATGATGTACATACCAAGAAATGCATCAACTTGGCCTGCAATGCCTTTTATTGCTTTAAGAAATATGTAGGGTAACTGTTGTAGGCACGGATGTTGACAAGGGTCGACAACGTTTGGACTGGCAATAGCGTATCTCAGAAAGGCTTGTGTTTGCGATATAACAGCTGGACGGCATAGGTCGACAGGATCACCTATAGTTCGTAGAAGCCTATACCATGCTTGAGCGACGGCTTCGTTGGACATTGTACTTGGTACCAATTGCGAGTCCTCCTCGCCTGCAAATCATCAAACGTGTTAATTCGTTAAAAATAAATAGAAATTATAATATGATTTTTAAAATATTGCTTTTGTCATACTTATTTTAAGTTCAGGAAACATCGGCCCATACATTATATGTAAAAGGCGTGCTGTTAAAGCTAAGCAGACACGATTCCATTGTTCGATCAAGGACAATCTATGGCGCCATCGAAGACATGACTCTCTTAAGGTTTTCCAGAGTGGTGGAGATGGAAAATTGCGTTCACATGCCACTAGCCAAACCTACATTTATAAAAAATAGTTTCAATAAAACTGAAAAAAAAACTGTATAAAAATGTATAAAAACTGTGTACCTCTAGAAGAACCCCTAAAACTCTTTCACATAACTGTTCACCTGTATCCTCTCTTATTGCTGGTGGTGCCAAAAGGGCATCATTAATACCTATCAGAAATAAAAGTAAACTTTCCCAAGTATCTCTTTCCAAAGTTGTAGAACTTCGAGCTACTTGTTGTAGAGTTCTTAGAACTCTATGACATAATACTGCTTGTTTATTAATTGTATCAGCTCCTAAAATATAGAAAAATAAAATACAGTATTTTAAAAAAAAAATAACATTCAACTACAAGCCTCTTATTCATGCAAGTAAGTGTTAAGTGTTACCCAAGTCCTGGTATAAAAATGGCCAGACTATGAAAAAAAAGAACTACATTGAGATTATGAAACAAAGTTTGTATTAATATGTTTATTTAGTAACAACTACATAATGTTAAGACACAGATAAGTTGTTATAAGAAAAACTACTGCAAGTAAAGATTCCATCACCTTTTAAGAAGGAAGAAAGAGTAAGATAGTTTAATACAATTCTAGGAAAGTTATTCCATTAACTGTTTTGCTGTTGTTTTCCTTGCAATATTATTACCACAGTATAAGCCAAATATTGTTGGTTAATTATTAGTTTTAAAAATTTGTAATTACCTTCTCCTTTTCTTGGTACAAAAAGATTATGCAGATGACCAATAATTTTTCTCGCATAATAATTTGGATCATCAGCGATTGGTTTAGGCACAGATATTTTTGGTGATGTATACAAAGCTGACAGCCATTCGCAGTAAACATTGACGCAGTCTCTGACCGCATCATGCTCTGTTAATGGCAAAGAGAGTCCAAAACATATAACTTCCATGCACCATTGTACCTCCTTGTCCGTTATCAATGAGCTTGGCTCGGCAGCCTGTGCAATCCCAAGATTCGATGCTAATTGTCGAACTATGGACAGTGTAACTTCCCTTCCGACGCCAGGTGCAAATTTCTCCAGCACACTTTGGCTATCCTCTGATCCTTGCTGGATCAGAATACTCAGAGACGCCCACTCTGAGTACATGTTGTCCCCTATGTCCTAGAAGTAAAAAAAAATCCACAAAATTAGCAAACGTATCAACAATTGTCCTTTTCACATTCACAACACCATTCAAATCACAATCAACAAGCATTTGACAGGAGAACACACAGGTGTCAACAATACCTTGTTATCGCTTCATCTGTCATTCTTGCAGTTTTTCGAAAAAAAAAAGAAAAGGCCAACCCGCTGGTACAAGCATGAAGCAATGTAAAAACGTGTTAAAAAAATAGCCAAACCCAGAGCAGCTTGCGTTAATTCGTGGTAGAGAGAGAGAGAGAGAGTCGATAAACACAGAGAGGTGGCAGAAGCGTTAGAGTAGGCGGATCGAGAGCTTAACCTCGTCGCTCTCGCTCGGTGTGCGTGTGTAAACAATATTAGAGCTCGCGCGAAGCCGAGTGCTGATTATAACGGACATAGCGGTACACGTTATACCTTATGGTTAACGCGATTGAAGACGCCTAGATTCATAGATTAAACATCTGGGCTGCGGGGCGGCCGCGACAATTAAGTATCAACCATAATCGGAGAGGCGCTCCCGCGGTCTGAGACAGTGAGAAAGCCAGTCTTTTTGACACATACGCATATATACGCGCACTATATAGGTATATATATTGAGCAAACGCGTTCTTTCATTCAGATAAAAAAAAAATGCAGCAGGCTATTGGGCGCGAATTTCAAAAACGAGTAACAGTCAAAAATATTTGAGAAATGGACTTGTTGTAGTAACACACGATTATTATTTATTTATACGATTTAAAAACTTGAAGTGTTATCTGATGAGAAAAGTTCTCACTCATTGTGCACTCTTTTTTTCTCTTCCCATAAATAAATTCTTTCCCACGGGGTGAAAACAAAGGGCCATGTTTGGCCCTTCGCGCACAATAATAACTCTATCTCTCTCTCTCTCTCTCGCATCAGTGTTTGGACCGTCACAGACGCGCAGTGCCAATGGTTTGTTTGAACATTTTTCTTGGAAAGCAGTAGTAATGGTTTTTAAATTTCTCGCTACTCTTCGCGTACCTTTAAACGCTGCCAGTCTGGAGTTCGCTATATTGATATCAAATAAAAACACCGTCAAAGTCGCGAGTTTGTTAATTTATTTCATTTCTTTATGAAAGTCTACACTTAAAAGTTTAAACAATTGTCAGCGACATATTAAAGCCATTGTGTTTTATTGCCCCAATAAACTTATGTGTGGTATTAAACGAAATAGCGCACCGTTCGTATAAAAAAGAAAATGAATTAATCCAACAGAGAACAGCCCACGCACTTTCTTCTCAAAAGAGAGTTCATTGAAAAGACGATTTCTAATTGGAACCTCCTTAAACGAAAAGCTTACGAAACGGTATGCCGACGGTCTTGCGTCTTGGAATACAGGATACGTCATAAAGGTGTTTCCGAGCAAGACTAAAAGAGAGAGAGAGAGAGAAAGACGCGCATATACGAATGAGTAGATGCCTGCTCGGAGGATAAGTAGCCTCGGCAGTGAGCTGTATTCTCCGCGAGAGCAGGCCATATAGTAGCCCGGAGCCGAGCAGTAGATAGATCTGTGCTTGACTCCCCGACGAAGACGAGGGTCATGGCTGAAGGCCATTAGTGAACGCGTCCAAGTCAGCTCGTGTCCAGGCCATCATCATCCGCCGGCACGCGAGCGTTAAAATACCCACGGCGCAAAGTGCCAGCCCGTCGACGTCGGCGAGGTTAGAATTCTCGTCGTTTGCCGAGGGAGAAAGAAAGAAAGAGAGAAAAAGCGATCAAGGAGAGAGAGAGGGACTAGTCATCCGTCGCGCTCGCTCACCCACACAGACGGTGCGACGAAGGCGTGCGCGTGTGGTGGAGAGAGCCGATCGAAGAAGAAGTGGGTGGAAGAGACTGCCGCCGCCGCCACTCCGCCCGGTGCCCCTCGGTGATAGTAGCAGCAGCAGCAGCGGAGCAGCGGCAGCAGGAATTCGTGAGAGAGCGAACACGCGCGCGCCAGCCAGCAACCGCGGCTCTCTCTCTCTGGGCGCTCTCTGCACCGTTACGCGGACGAGTCGGCTTCCCGGAGGACCAGGCGCGCCGAGTAAGGTGCGCTTAGCTTCTGATTAACCCTCCCTCCCCTCTCTCTCTATCTCTCCCCCCCCCCCGCTGCGTCACGGATTTTCATCCGAGCATCAACGACCCTCCTTCTGCGCCAAGCCCGGAGGCAAAGCGGGCCTTTTCCTTTTACTTTGTTATTTTGTTTTGTTTTTTTTTAAATGCCGCGAGGCTGACGGGCTCGCTCCCTTTTCCACTGGAGCAGGAGGTCTACGGTGTGATCGCGGTAGGGCTTCCGTACTCGCGATGACAGTCCGGGGGGTATGTTGGCGAAGGGTCTGTGATTCTTGCGAATACCGTCGCGGTTTGCAGTGTCGGTGTTGCTTGCTCCCTGAAATCAATAATGTGCATGACGAGGCGCGCGCGCGCACACGCACGCAGGTGAACAGCAGTAGGTGCGCGTTTTTGCATTCAGGTCCGCCCGCGCGACTCATTCACACCGCGTGATGTAATATTTATGGGATTATTTCAGAGTAAGAATTATTGTCGTTGGTGAAAGTTTTATTTTAAAACATTTGGAATTTCTTTGGGCTTGAGGAGCTGCAAGTGTTGGGTTTACGGGTAATACAATTGATGAATAATTAATGTGGAATAAGGATTGGAAAATGAGTATTGTTAGAGATTATGATTAATTGTGATTTTATCAGAATTTTATTAAATTGTTTGATACCAGTGTACCAAGATTTCAGTGATAATTTTTATCTTATTTCATTAAAACAGGCACAGTAGTTAACCATGATGTCTGATCGGAAGGCTGAGTTGGAAAGGAAAAAGGCTAAGTTGCAGGCTATTAGAGAAGAAAAAGAAAGGAGAAGAAGAGAAAAAGAACAAAAAGATGTAAATTATTTTGTAATTACTTATTACCAAATATAAATAGATGCATATTTTATAACCACTTGATACTGTTGATAGGTGGAAGAAGCAAGGCTTCGTGCAACAAATACAAACAGAGATCAACAGAAAGAAGTTGATGCATTATTGTCGTCATTTGGTGTAGCCCCAGTTTCAGGTGATGAACATTTACCTTAGTTATGTTGGTTGTTAAATATTATTTGCCACAACAATTATTAACAAATATCTTCAATTATTGTTACAGAAGTGTTATCAAGTTTGTCTAGTGCAAATTCTATAGCAACTCCAGATCAGAGTATCAATGCAACTCCAGATGCCAGTCTGCAACCAAATAGTATTAGCACACCACTTAGGTAATAAATATGTTATATTCTACATAAGTAAACAAAAATGAATTATGCATTGTGTAAAATGTCATTGTTTTTAAACTATCAATTATTGATAAAATAATTATTTTCAAATGATAGTTTAAAACTTTTACATACACAATGCACAATAAGAATAATCAAAAACATAGTATTAACTCTTATTATTTGACGAAACGGCAGTGCGTCGAAAAAACGAAATCGCGAACTCACGATAGTCTCGGTAGCCCATACAAACATTCCACCCAAAGAGCCGGTTGTCTACACAAAGCAAACGCAAACAGCGCAAGTTGTCCACGCGAGCCACGACGGTGAGTACAGATTCTCTTTAGCTCATATCTTACAATCTTATTTTCACTTCTTAATTACAATATATACACTCAAGCCCCCCTACCACATTAGAGGAGTGCGATTTTTGTTTTTTGACCCAGTGTGTCTAACTTGAATCTTTGACTCTTGATTAATGATTTGTGGCTTTAACAATTTCATTGACAAGGAATTCAATTTAAATTGAGTTCAATTGTACAAAGCAATAATAACATTGCATATTTGTTTCTAAAATATAATAATTCATCGCGTAATCATTGATACAATGAAAATAAATTTTGTTACGCAGCCATGCATCGCACAAAGTGTTCCAAGTAATAAAAAGTTTTTTTCGTGTTTTGTAGAGTTTTTAAATTTATTAGTCAGATTTTATCTCGCATATAAATCTTTAACACGTTTTTTTTATTATTTGGAATATATAATTTAAACTACTATCACAAAGTGATTGGCAATATTTTTTCAAGTAAGTAAAACAAGTTACATGGATGTTTCCATCATTATTTTTTTAAATACTCTTTCTTTGTGTCTATTTTTTAATTTTCTTACTTTTTTTATACATTTAAAAATGAATGCTGGCTGATAGGCGTATGGCTTTAAAAAAGAATTAAATTGTTAAAATTAACGACCTTCCTTCGTAAACAAGAGTAACTACGTACGTATATACATAGTCGTCTGATTAGACATCACTTTATCTACTTATTTAAAGCCTGCACTTTTTTATTTTCAGTTTGAAATTTTTATATTAGAATATTATCATCGGCAATCACGATTTTCAAATTTTTATTCTTTTGATTTTTACTAATTAATAAAAACCTTTTGTTTGCCAGTTACTTTGTTTAAATTTCTACATTTTATGCTACATTTACCTTTCATTGGCGAGGAAACTTACATATTCGTATAAAAATAAATTTAAACTTATAATAAATTAATGTTATTTTTAAAAATATTTGTTTACACAGATATTACTAGATGTTACAATTATAACATTAATTATTTATAAGTTTTAACGATCAACATCCTAATGACGCATGCGTCTTTTCTTTCTTTTTTTCTTTTTTTTTAATCGTTTCACCATACTTTGCGATCTACTGAATGTTAAAATAAAATTTAAAAACGGAACTTACTCAGTTTAATATTAAACGATAAACTCTATGAATAATTTTAATTTCTGCGTCGACTAATGTAACATAAACAAAATTCATTTATTAACAAAACAGAATAATTAAACATAAAATCGTCACTAATAAGCCTCTTTAACTTACTATCAACTTCACACATGATATATACTGTTTTAATACATTACCTGATCTTTAAATAAATAATTGAATAGATTTTAGCCAAACATTAAAATTTGTGTTTAAATAAATTATTGTTCTTAAATTTGAAAGTTGATATAAATAAGAAAGAATTTCTCTTTAAAATTTTGCATCGAAGATCATCTAATTATGTGTGACAGTGTAGTACAATTTTAAAAATAAACGTATTTATCTGTCGCGTAAATCATTTCGGTTCTAATTCACCATGTCAACATATTAATACTTGCACCAATTTGGTTTCGAGGTAAATGGTAATTAACAAGGTCAATTGTACGACACTAAATAAATATGGAAAGTATATGCATGATAATGGTGGTGAGAGTAAAAACAAATTGCATTACGGATTGGCACTGAACGGAGTCCGAACGACTTAACAGCTCAACCAGCTGTAATGTTTGGGTTTTTATGTTTTAATTGTTAAATCAATTAGACTAGTTTAATTTTCCAATTTGAAAAGCTTTAAATTGCTGATTGGTTAATACATTTTATTTTTATCTAATTGATTTAACGAAAAGTTTATGTTTTTTTTTTATTTATATATAATTGTTTTAACTACTCAAAAAATATTGTCATTTTCTGTGTAAATAAAATCGCCATTGACTTTTAAAGACAGTATTTTTATCATAAAAACACTAGTCTTACGTTAAAATAACACAATTGCGGTATTACCAAAATATTTCTTTACAAATCAAAGGCGAACTTGTGGTTTTGGTATTTATGATCCTATTGAAACTAACAAAATATTAATAAAAGATCAATCTTACGACCTTTGGTGTGTGGTGTTTTCCTCCTTATAATTAAAATGCGCATACGCGTGTCTCTTCCCTTATTGCCTTGTGATTACGACTGACGGTTGAAAACTCAACTACGGGTGTTGGATAACGATAAAGGACTATCCGACTCCTCTTCCACAAACACCAACTACTCCTCCTGTTCGACAACAACACCAACTCATTCTTGCTCCGCAGGCTACTTTGAGACCGACTGGTGGCGTCCCAGGAAAGGTGGGTCTACACCTAACTACCTATGTATGTTTCGTCTTCTTTTCACTTTTGTTGTCCTGTGATTTTTTTATGAATTTTCAACTGTAATTCTGTTATGATTATTTATAGATCGATGGTAGTAGATTATCTATTGTTATGCATTATATATAATATTAAAAGTGTAACGGCGAAAGTATTTTCAAAGTTCTTTTTATTTAAAATTTTATATGTTTTACATTGAATTATAAAACAAGCTTAACCCGTTCAATTTAGAACGGCAACGAATAATTCATCTAAAATACTTTCGTCGATGTAGTCACTTATTTAAAGGGATTAAGTAATCAGCTTGAAATTTATCAAATTTAAGCAGTTTTTATAGCTTTTATACTAACCAATTATTAATTTGTTGATATATATATATTTAATAATTTTGTTGCAATCATCGCATTACTAAACATTTCTGCTGTAATCTGCAACTGACAATTGGCCGGAAATTTTTAAATCTATTTAATACGATTTCTCAAGTCACATTTATTAAACAACGTATTTTGATTTATGCAAGTCTCTTAATGACGACAATGTAAACAAGAGGGTGCCGAAGCTAAAAACAGATTTTTAGCCATCCTCATTTGTTTTCCGGCCTTTGATAAATCAGCACACGCTTGCTTTGTTGTGAAGGGATTTCAATTGTTCTCTATATGTATTAGAATAAACATTTATTCAACTAGTAACTCTGACTTTTTTTGCTGTCAAAAGTGCTCACTTGCTAACAAAAACTAACTCATTTCAATTGTTACACATAATTAACAAAATAAACAAAAACAAAGAAAAAGAAAAGTTCGAATGGACTGAATGAAGTATAAAATAAAGCAACGAATGAGATACAAATCATCTGCGTACTCATCCTCGCCAAGTCAGCTTGGCGTTGGATTAACAACGGTTATACGCTACTGATTTTTCGTAAATACGCGTATGTAGGCCAAACTTTGTGAAAACGGCAAGAGTAACTTAGGGGGGGTGGGTATAAGTGTGACAAGGCAATTTTTTAACTGCGCCGTTAATTTACTCGCGCGTCGTGCTTAAACGACTGGTATTTTAAATTCTGATATACAAATATTTAAAGGAATAATACCAAGCGATTAAAATAATCAACACGTCGCGTTATGCTTTAGATATATGCGTATCGTCAAATGGAGTTGATATTCTTAACAAAAGTCTTACTACTGACGTTTCGTACGATTAATCATAGGAATAATTTTTAAAGAAAATCAATATTATACAATTTCAGCGTCGGAATATATTAATGCATGCGCAATGTTTTTGCTGCAATGGTGTAGCATGAAGGTCAAATAACAGCAGAAAAAGCTAAACATTACATACCTACTTTACATTTTCCTTGTATTTTAATATACAAACAATATTATATTATTAGAAACAAATTTGAATACATGTACCTCGGAGGAGATAGAAAATTTTCGCACTATTTATTTTTATACGTTTTTTTATGTTTTTTTATTTATTTTTTTTCCAATTACATTTTGACGTAGGAAAATATTGGCATTGAATATGTACGTTTCCTCCGAAGCGCTGATTTTATATCCCGGCACAGTAAAAAGCAAAAAGTACTGCACTTTTTTTGTACCTACCTACATTCAACGTATCAAAGTGCTATATGCTGTTTTTATAAATTCATACGAGTGCTAGTTCGACAGAGTGAACCCGCACAATTCTTAGAAAATATCCACCTCAGATGGTCGATCATTAGAAACCAATGTTGATATATCTTTAAAAAAAATTGAGTAATCGCAAAATATTTTGCTAAACCATGTACATTGAGTGTAGTTGTAATTAAATATGTAAACGCGCTAAGAAAAAGAAAATTCTAATCAAATACAATTTTTCCCTGTCCTTCTTAGCTCATGCATTCGACTATTACGGTAAGTCACATATTTTACTTGCTTATTGCCGAATTAATAATAGATCGGTTTAGTAAAGCACAGATTATTAAGTAACTTTTATTTGCTGATATTTATTTATTTTATTTTTTTTTTACTTACGTATATTTTTATGACGATTCAAATATAATCGAGGGGGTTATTTTTTCGTTTAACGTGCGTTGTTTATTTCAAGCTATAAAATAGGAATATTATCCAGCGAGAGGAAACGTACGGAACACAATTTTAGTTATGATAAAAAAAGAAAATTAAAAGAGAAAATTATCGATATTTCAATCGAAAAGTTATAAATTTCTCCACATTGTCAATGAAAACATTACTATGTCTTCATGAAATCGCGCACAAAGCACAAAAGGTTTTCGAAAATTGATAAGGAAAAAATGAGTTAGGAAATGAAAAAAAAAAGATACGATAATAATATTTCTCGCTGGCAGCTTAAAATAATTCAGCAAAAAGTAAACTCTTGTCACTACTTAACGCACCTTCCAGAGTACTCAACTATTCTTACGTCTACTTACGAGCAGTCATTTTTATAGACTTTCGTGTATGGAAACCTAATAACCGCCATGGTGAGGAGATACTAACTCTTGAACACGGGGCATTTTAATTGGGTGTTGGCTTGTACTCGATCGAAAAATCTTTGATCTTCGGGCAACTTGTTGTACTCGTAACTATAAACACAACGGCACTTTATTTTTGGACTTGGGCTTAAAGACCAAGGAATACACGAGACGTTTCAATCGATGACTAATTTATCCGCGACAAACAAAGTCGATTCGGAAATTGTTGATGAAATTTTGAAACGTCGCTGGTAAGCTTTGGTTTTTAAATGCCAGTGGTGTGTAACGTCAAAAGCAGCAGCAACAACAAAATAATGAGAAAGTTAATGCGGACATTTAATTGAAATTGTATAATCTGATGAAAAAAATGAGATTTTGTAATAATTATAAAACGATGGACTGTTTTATGTGCATTTCACTTCGAGCTTATAATCAAAATGTGTCCTCATTGTCTTGACTGATAAATGTATTTGTTACAAAAATTAATCACGATCACGCTGAGAATATAACAGTCTCAATATATATATTAACATAATAAGGGAATAACGTATTCGGTAGCCACTCACAATGTGTTTCTACACAGTTATTACGAGATTTTTCTTTTCTTTCGATGATTTATTGTTTGTCTAGGAGAGAGTGAAAGAGAGTCGAGTGACGTATGCAGTTTGCTTCATATCGGGGATCTTTTTTTTTTGCATGTCATTATGTGTTTCAAAGGTTAATAGATGTATTATACACGTACAGGGTGTTAATTCTTAATGTGCACTTATTAGAATTGGTTTTGCCTAACATTATTGTCTATAACAAATTAAAATTTTCTCGGGTTTATGGATACTAAAAAAAAACTTATGACAAAAAATTCAGTTGAAAATTAAAAAAAAAAGAAGAAGAAATATTTAAATTATAAAACAAAACTAAAGTTTAAAGTATAAGAAAAATATTGAGTTGGAAGAAAAGAATGAGCACCCTCTATTTGATATAAAACGTGACTTAGTCTTTTATTGTAAAGTACTAAACCATAAACTAATATTCCTATCTTCTCAGTTTAGTATCGATGCATAATTTGAAAGCTATAGTACTGTTGTATCTGTCGTATAAAACGTTAGCTTACGTGCCTTACTTCTTTATACACTTGCATACTATTCAATAGAAAATTTAACGCTTACGTCTACGTAGTAAAATATTTGTTCGAAGCATATTGAAAAAAAAGCATCGGCAGTACTCTGAGAACGATGAGGATCTAGTTTTTAAATGAAAACAAAATTATAATGTCGATTTGACTGACTTTTTCTTTTCCTTTCTTCAAGACGAGTACAATCTAAACCCTGGTTTAGAATGGGAGGACGAGTTTACAGGTAGGTGAATCTCTGAGAAACTCGACATAATTCGTCTTGTTTGTTGCATTGGATATTAAAAACTGTGGAATGTTTTGTATTTATTTTTGCTTGATTTCAATTGTTGCCATTTAGTGTCGATTTTATTTCTTTACGTCTTTGTTATTTGTAAACTTTTGGACTGCGTTTTTTTTTAAATTTTATTTTTCAACAAAATTAGCAATTCAAAGTTGATTAAAGCATTTATTTTTCGTTGAAATATTTCAATTCACGACGTCCGTAGTTAGAGTAATTGAACGTAATATACGGTAACATTAGAGCTAAAATTATGTGTATGAAGAAATCGTTATGTCTCTAAAGCCCGGAGTTAAATTAAATTGCTTATAAAACGGTAACAAGTTTAGCCCGAACTTTTCAAATTCTTTAAAAGCAGCTGTATTATTTAGAAAAATTGAAAAATAGTTTTCTTTAACGCTTCTTTTATTTAGTATTTTTATGAATAAAAAAAAGTACCACGTAAACGCTAGCAAAGGTATTTTAAGCACAAAAGCTTGTTTTTATTCAATTTTGTAACTTGAATTATTACTGCATGTGCTTGCGCTAGTATTATTATTATTTTATTATAATTATTTAGTAACTCTATGCAAATTTAGTGCCCGTACAAAGTTGTCTTTATCTTTGCCAAATCCTCGTAATCATGTATAAATACACGCAAATTTATTTCATCTCCTTAGTATTTCTATAATCTACGTTGTTCGATCTTTATATATCTATACATCACAATAGCAGCACACACACGTCCCTTTCATTACACGTCGTAAATTAGCACTGTTGGAACGTACAAGAATGTAATTTCTGTATAGCATGGCAGTTTCTGTAATTTTTATCACCTCCACGAAGAAAAAAAAACTCTGTCGATCCTCGCAAATAACATCCACTTCCACTGTACGTCACGAGACTCAGGAAGTTGCGTTAATTTTCCCGCATTTTAACTATTTTATTTTCATACCACCTAATCCCTTCTATTTTCATTACTTTCTTTTTTTTACCCTCACCATTACTGACTATTCCTTTATTATTATAATCTTTATTATTCAAAGCGTTACTCCTATTAATCCAAAGTTATAATTTCCTTTAAATTATTAAGTTCTGAGCCTCTAAAAAATCTTTTACACTTGTTATCCACCTATCCATGCACGAATTCCCACCATTTACAAGCCTAACCATCAACAACCAATTGATATATTTGTGCTCGAGCTTGAATCTTATTTGACGTACGTTTCCGTAGTTAAATTTCTGTCATTGACATATATATTTATATACAACCCCCTATATTATCTAGACCATACGTCGCCACATTATACATCTATAAATATAGCACAATCACGCGTTTGATCATCCAATTTTTTTCTTTATTTTCTTTTTTTTTCAAAATTGTAGAAAAACCCCGCACGATGTGTTTAAAAAAAAATTCTTAAATGTCATTGAACGCGCAAGAGCAAGCAAGAATGAATTAGCCTTAGGATATTTATATATAAATATAATTAGCTAGTGCTCGTGGCAAATTAGATTTTATAAGATTAGAAGGGTGGGGATGGGGGGGGGGAGTACAAGCCACGGCTTGCTCGTGGACGAGGCGCCCGTGGGAACGACTTATTCACCACAGTTTTGACCTATGACGATGGCCAAGCCGAGGATGAAGAAAGCAGCCTGCCACACCTCGATGGCTTTCAGAGCAAACTACCACCGGGCATACTGCCCCATGGCCTGCCCCAGGTCAAGGAGGTACAGCCGGCCATCACACAGGTTGAGAAGGAAAAGGAGAAGGAACAGTTGAAAGAAGGTATAGCTGTTTTTTTTTCGTTTTCTTTTTTCACCCTTGTTTTTGCAAGGCAGAATCAATAATGTTTGGTATTGTGAGCGCAGTAAGGGAGCTTAGCGAAGAGGAAAAGCAGATGATCATGCTGTCGGAGGACTTCAAGCGGTTCATCGACAAGTCAACGAGAATAGTCGAGCGGGCGCTCGCGGAAACCGTGGACATCTACACGGACTACACGGGCACGATGGACGGCGAGGACGGGATGTAAGTGCCGAGAACAACGCTACGTTTGACATCATTACGAGCGTGAAGAGCAATGGTAAATTTGCAGAGACGACAAGAGCCATCAGTGCCTCTGGCTGAATCGCTGCTTCCTGGACGAGCGCTGGTCGCGCAACCGTTGCGTCACGGCGATGGACTGGTCGGCCCAATTCCCGGAGCTCCTCGTCGCGGCGTACAACAACAACGACGACACGCCCCACGATCCGGACGGCGTCTGTCTCGTTTGGAACACCAAGTTCAAAAAGACGACGCCCGAGTTCATTTTCCATTGCCAGTCGCCGGTCATGTCCACGACCTTCGCCAGGTTTCATCCAAATCTCATACTCGGCGGCACGTATTCGGGCCAGGTCGTACTCTGGGACAACAGGGTGCAAAAGCGCACGCCCATACAGCGCACACCACTATCCGCAGCAGCGCACACTGTTAGTCCCTAGAACATAAAGCAGAAACCGATAAGTCTTGCTCTGGCGAACGGTAGATAACACACCTTTGCTCTTCTGTCTTTTCCCAGCATCCGGTCTACTGTCTGAAGGTCGTCGGGACGCAGAACGCCCACAACCTCATCAGCATATCCACCGATGGGAAAATGTGCTCCTGGAGCTTGGACATGCTTTCCCAGCCGCAGGAGGCGCTCGAGCTTCAGAATAAGCAGACGAAGCAGATAGCCGTCACTCAACTCGCCTTCCCCAGTGGAGATGTAAATAATTTCGTTATTGGCAGCGAGGACGGTGCTGTCTATTCTGGTAATTATCCCTCTACAAAGGAGAGACCACCCAGTGCAACACTGTCGCTCATCACTCGATGCTTTTTCTTTCCATCAGCTTGTCGGCACGGCTCGAGGGCGGGCGTGACGGAGACGTACGAGGGCCACCAGGGACCGATAACCGGAGTGGACACCCACGCTGTCCCTGGTGGCATCGACTTCTCCCACCTATTCCTCAGCTCCTCCCTGGACTGGACCATCAAGCTCTGGAGTCTCAAGGAGAACAAGCCTCTTTATTCGTTCGAGCACAATAGCGACTACGTGTACGATGTCGCCTGGTCGCCCGCTCATCCGGCAGTCTTTGCCGCGGTCGACGATTCCGGCAGGCTGGATCTCTGGAATCTCAACCAGGACACTGAAGTTCCTACGGCCAGCGTCACGGTCGACGGTTCTCCGGCTCTCAATCGAGTCTCTTGGACGCCCAACGGCCTTCATGTCACCGTTGGCGACGACAGCGGCAAGATTTGGGTGTACGACGTCGCTGAGGTCAGCCTAGTTTGGATAGATTTTATTTTCTTTTTTCTTTTACAATAACGAAGCTTCTTTGAGTGTTATATTAACTTGAACTTATCTTACTTTTAGCACTTGGCACATCCGAGGATGGACGAATGGAACAAATTCCTGTTTTGTCAGCAAGATTTCAAAAATAACAAAGCTGATGAGGAATTGGATAAGCTCAACCTTAGCTCGGGTCCATCGTCGTTGACGTCTATGACGTCGATACCGTCAGTCCCGCTTAGATAAATGTCAAATATATATATAAAAAAAAACAGCAGTAACTGAGAGAAACCAACAAGAAATCTCTCGCTTGTCTTGTCACTCTTTTTTTTTTAATTTTTTTTTAATTCATTTATAAAAAAGTTTTTTTCTCTAAACTAGGCTTATATAAAAAAAAAACATGCAAAAAGATTATTAGGTAAATATTGAGGAAATATTGTTAATAACATAGATTGAAATTATATAATTATAATCAAATACTTAAAAAGGCAAAGAATTTGCTGCTGCTGCAATGTACATCAATCTAGCAGGACCCAATTTTTTGCTCAACATATGACATGTAAAAAGATGTAACAAGCTTTATAAAAAGTTATCATAGTTATTATAATTTATTTAATTATGAAAGAAACTTCAGATATGTTGAAGTTTTCAGTGATTGTTAAATGCGATGCGTATAACTGACTTGTGTAAATTGCTGTATAAGAAGCTTTTTTAAAAAATATTCTTTTTTCGTAATATAAATAAAAAAGACAAAAAATCATTTAACATATTTATTCTCCCCTTCTTCTTAACATAAATATTACAACATTTTCTTTACTCTTGGATTTGATGAAAAATATACACTCTAAAAATCTGAATCGGGACTTCAATAATAAATAACTTATTCATTGTACAGTAACAAGTGATGATTTGTTACTCTTCTCTGTTATAGAAGACTCACCTAAGAATATTAAAGAATAGTAACAAATTAGATTTACTTTGAATCCACAATTTTTTGTGAATCAGTAGCTAAGCTACTTTTTTCAATTTCCTGTTGTACCCACTCGACACCACTTGATACATGTTCTGGCAATTGATACAAAAAGTTCACACTGGCAGAAACACCTTTATTCCAGTAACCAGCAACGAATCCTTTTAAATCTGAAGGTTTTGGCAAATGATTAATCTAAAATAAAAATAGAATTTATTTACATGCAACCATAACTTGATAAATTACTATATAATTTAACCTTAATTAGAACAATAATAAACTATTAGTGAGTTTACCTCTTCAATCACTTCTTTGGGTACATTTTGCTGTATTACCGGTCTTATATTATTATACAATTTATTATAAAACTGGAGTGCTTCTTCAGGACTAGACCAAAGCCCTTCTTCTACTGTGTAATAAAGAGCTCCACCTGCTATGCTGCTTTTAATGGCAAACCTAAAAAAGAACACATAAATTAAAATCAAGTTTGTGATCTATCTATGATTAACATATATTGTCTATATTAGACAATTATTTTTATAACCATACAAAAATATCTCAATTTAAAAAATATATAATTACTTTGTACAAAATAACCTTAAGTTATTATTACACTCACAAAGTTAACTAAATCATACACAATTGACAAGTAAAACTTTTACAATTTAAATAAAGAGTAATTTTCAAATTGATAAGGATTTTTACTAACCTCAACAGACCCATTTTAACAAAGTTTTTCGGCTATTTTCTCGTGAAAATAACTTATGCTTAGCAAACTCTAATCTTCTGAAAAGTTAAGACTTAAACTTTTAACACATAATTATGTTATCGTTCGAACGAAATCGGAGTAACCTCAGTTCTGTCAAAGTACGAGGTACGATACTGAAATACACTTACACGAGTATTAGCAGTACATCTGTTGTCCTTACGTAACTACCGCTGTATTGCCGCACACCCACACTGACGAAAGTAGTAAAGGTAAAATAAGACTCGTATGAAAAAATAATGGTTTTGAAGTTGAATTTGCCTTTTTAATAAAGTAAGGTTATTTCGGGGTAATTTAGTCATCTAAAAATAAATTTACAAAGTGTAAAATGTTTATAGCTCTTTTTTGTTTTATAGTGTTTTAATCAATTAAAATTTACATATATCTGCATACAAGAAAATTCATTTCTTTTTTTATTCATTATAATTTTTTAATAATATACACAGATAGCTATAGAAAGTTATTAAAAAATAAAAAAAATAATTTAAGTTTTTTTGGAACTCTACCAGGAATGTTTGGGACTAAAAGCGCGCGAAACATGCGGACAGTGTTATTGATTTGAAAAAGAAATACTTTACATTTCACCTAACAAATCGAACTTTATTTCTATGAATTTGTTATAAAAATTACATTTATTTATCAAATAAAAAAAACAAACAAATAAAAGGTATCCAATAAAAACTGGATAATTAAATTACTTAATAATACTTTGTTGAAATAAACATTAATATGATTGGTCAGGGATACATATTTTGTAAAAAGAATTAAAATGCAATTATATCAATACTTCTTTACTATCATTATATACAATTTGAATTGCAAGCAAAACGTGCAATCTGGTATTTAAGATATCTTGAAAAAAAAAAAAAAAAAACAAAGAAACGAAATTTTCTTTTTACAAAACGATTTTCTCCTGTACGTTCATAAAACGAAGTTTTACATAAATAGAAGAAAATTAAAGGAAATTAAATCTTTGAATAAAGAAAATGCATAATCGCATTGTTTGTTTACAAATCCCTGCACTCATTACAAACTAGCTGGTCTCGAGTGAACCAAGTCCCCTTATACATTGAGGTAGAGCCCAACAAGCTCAGCGCGAGCGACGTCTCGGTGATCTTCTGGAGCGTGACGACGACTCGTGTGGCGAGCGTCTGCGCGACCTTGATCGCCGCTTGCCGCGCCGGCTACTCGACGAGTCTCGGTGGCGTTCCTTGGATCGACGTCGACTCTTGGACTTGTCGTCGTCCCGATCGGCGGATCGTCTCGAGCGCGATGACTTATGCCGGTCTTCCGAGTCGTTGTGCCTGCTCGATTTGTGTCTGTCATTGGAACCATCGTGCCGGCTAGACTTGTGTTTGTCCTCCGAGTCGTTGTGTCGGCTGGACTTGTGCTTGTCATCCGACTCGCCGTGCCGGCTTGACTTGTGTTTGTCGTTTGCATTCCCGTGCCTGCCAGCCGACCTTTGCTTATCGTCCGCATCTTCGCGTTTACGTGGACTGCCACGCGATGCTCGCTCCCGCTTCGGTGTATTCTCCTTCTCCGCATCCTTGTGACTGGCTTCGTTCACCTTGCCGTTGTTTTGCGCCTCGTGATTCTCGATTTTGATGTCCTTTTTATCGAGCATACCGTCGTCGTCATCGTCGTCGTTCCTCTGCTGCTTTTGCTGTATCCTCTGAAACTCCGGATACTTGATGATTTTTTTCTGCTCCCGCTTCCAGTGTGGCGGCGTTATGCTACGCGAGCGGCTCCGCGATAGCGAGCGATACCGGCACACTCCTCTTCCCTTGAACACTCTGCCGCCCGGCGACTTTCTATAATTTTGACGCCTGTCTTGTCCGTACTTTCGCTGGTTCACGTTGGTATTGGTAAAGTTGTTATCGTTGCCACCGCGATACAGAAACTTGTTAGCAGGTACCTCGGGGATTTCATCCGGATCAATCTTGGTAACTGATACTAATGGATGTTGCATATCTTCAACCTTAGTCTTTTTTGGTTCCACTGCCTTATTCTCTTCAGCCTCTGACCACTTCTTCTTTTTGGACTTTTTCTTTTTGTTCTTATCAGATTCGCTGCTAGAACTACACTCTCCACTGTCGCTTTCTTTCTTTTTTTCTTTTTCTTTCTTCTTTGCCTTGTGTTTAGACTTGAGAACAAGTTCTCCACAATTAACAACCTTTGCATCCTGCAAGGGTCTGGACATACGATCTACAGGTAGGTTTTCAATATGACTTACTACCTCCTGACCAGACACAACCTCTCCAAAAACTACATGAATATTGTCCAAATGTGGAGCAGGTTGGGTAGTCACAAAAAACTGAGAGCCATTTGTGTCCTTGCCACGATTTGCCATAGACAGTAAAAATGGCTTTTCGTGTGTGTATGTAAAATTCTCATCCTTAAATGTCCCACCATAAATAGACTCACCACCTGTGCCATTACCGACGGTAAAATCACCGCCCTGTATCATAAAGTTTTTAACAACACGGTGGAACACAATGCCCCGATAACAGAGGGGCTTGCCTGTTGTGAGTCCCAAGCCCATTTCACCAGTACATAGTGCTCGAAAGTTCTCGGCTGTCTTAGGACAAACGTCACTGTACAGTTCGAAAACGATACGACCGATGGGCAGGCCGCCCACCTCGATGTCAAAGAACACTCTCGGTTTGACCTTCATCTTTTTTTTCTCTAAACTCTTGCTGATCGTCCACTGGTCGACTACTCTTCCCGTTATCTCTCTTTTTTTTTCTATATATCTCTCTTCCTCACGCCATCCGCTACAGTGGTGCACCGACGACTCGATATAACCTAAAACGCCGCTGTTAACTAAGAACTCACTTCTTGCAGCGACATTTCTAGCCGGGCATCTGAAATAAATATCAGATTGATAATTAGTTAATGGATTATATTGATTCGAGGGGCGCACAGTAGACGCGATCGTTCGTTTTATCGGCGGATAATGATTTGCATACGTGTGACGAGAGGCCGTTAGAAACTCACCAAATTCGGCAGGATATGAAGAACTTGGATGCTAATCGTTGCCAGGGCTAACCGAAGAATACTCGCCACTTGTCGATCAGCCTCCTGAAAATCACGAGGAAGGTGAACTTTATTTACAAGCCAAGTCACCGACAAACGCCTCGTCGCATTGGGCTATTTGGGCTGCTGTTTTACCACTGCCCCTCGACGCAGCCATCTTTGCTGCCTAGATACTGCCTTTATTTTATTCTCATGTGAACACAACTTCGCGCTTGCGTTCTCAAGCTCTCTCATTGGATGTTCGAAGCCGATCTCTTATGATACTTACCCTAACTTTAACCTTTTCCATTGCTCAAACTTCAGATTATTCGGCCTCTCGGCAGCGTGATTGCGGTGTGTTATGGTTTTTACAGAATTTTTCATCAAGAAACTCTAAGGAAATGTATGGTTTTCGAACTTGCGGTAAATTAGCAGCAGTAACACTTCAAAATTTCAGTGTGACACAGCAAGTGTGTAAGTTCATCTCTTTATTTATAGTATTAAGATCGACAGGTTACCATTAAGTTCATTGTTAATCGTTTATTATTTATCTATTTATTATTGACATGCACCAATAATTGTTTACTGTTGATCTTTTAGCACAAAGACACATAAAAAGATGGGTAGCACCAACTCTAAGGGTTTTGACAAAAAGAAAAAAGATGTGGGACAAGCCAATAAATAACCCACGTAAAGAATTTCTAGAATGGGACAGAAATGTTGAGTTGTACGCATTTAACCAAAGACTTTCTGAAAAATTTGACCCCGATTTGTTAGAACAAGCACTGACGCACAGGTCACATGTTATTCTAGAAGAAGAAAAACAGAGAAATGTTGGTATTACTGATCCTCAATTAGATATTTTGGATAATAGAGATTTGGTAGAAGAAGGCAAACAAATTGTACCTTTAATTATTGAAAATTATCTAAGTCAAGCCCTACCACTTGCTCCAAAAGAGTGTATTATGTAAGTTTTTCAATGCAAGAGTATATTCAAATTATTGTTTATTATTTCTAATCAGTATTTTTATTTTTCAGTGCTTTAAGAAATTACTTATTATCCACAGAAGTCCTTGCCAAAACGTCATCTGGCATTGGAACAACTGATATAATTTTATCAAATGTATATATTTCTTAATCAATTGTAATTTAAGTTTTAATATCATCCTCAAGTCAACTCACTAATAATTCTGCATTTCAATTATTATAGGAGCATCCTGTAGGAGAAGAAACACTTGTAAATACATTCTATGCATTGATATCAGCATTAAATCGCAGCGTAGACTTAGAACATGCTGGTATTTTTGTACGTGATATTTTGATATCAAGATTAGTTGAAAAAGATTTGATGGAAGTGTGGTGTCCAGATAATCCAGTTGAAATCTTGAATGACATACTTGACAGAGAACATAGAGAACTTGCAGAACCACGAATAATAGCTCAAACTGGTATTAATACAATAATTCCTGTTTACCAGATTGGATTATATTCGAACCAGGAATTTTTAGGATCAGGTTATTTATCTTTTTTCAAAATTAAGAAACATTAATATATAATTTTGTTAAATAATATGATCTTATTATTTTGTTTTTAGGTTTTGGTGAAACAATTGAAGAAGCTGAAACAATAGCTGCTTTAAATGCTCTCATGAGAATGTTTGGTTTATTAGATTCTAGTAAACCCATTAGATGTAATTTAAAAATAGATGATTCCGGGTCTCAAAATGCACCACTCAAGGAATGGAGTAGAAGTAATGTTTAAAAAAAAGTCTTACTTTATAAATAAAAATTTATTGTTATGAGCATCAAAACATTTGAAATTTGATATAAATAAAAATATTGTTTATTAAAATTCATTAAATTGTAAATATCAACTTGTAATAACGGATAAACTTATTCTACATTGTTAGCCTACTGTAATTAATTCTTCATTATATTAAATTATTCATCAAAAATTATTATTTCTTTAAAATTATCAGTCACTTGGAGATGAATAAAATTCAAAATATTAGTATTACAAATACATGCTAGATGTCAGCTGTCTTATAAACAGTGCTGAGCTCTACAGTTCCTTTTGGAATCGTTCTTTACAGATACATACACAAAGAAACTTTAAATTCTCACTTTTTTTTTGCATTCTATTAATTATGTACAATTACTCTATTTTTTCAAGTGTTGAGGAAATTATAAACAATCCAAGTATTAGAAAAAAAGTTGAGCAGTTCTGGCATGACTCAAAAAGTTCCTGGCTTTTGATTAATTTAAGCAAAGGAGGAGGTACATAGTAGACTCACATAAGGAGTCATACATAAAAATATTTCCTCCGACGTGGCATCGGCAATATAGACTGCGAGAGTAAAAGAAACTGGAAGGAAAAAAAGAAGAAGTCGCGCGGGTATATTACACGCACACGGCAGCTGTCTGAGGCGTTAAAGTGTTGGAGGGGGTCAGAAAGAGGGAGAGAGCATTGCGGTCCCGTTATCGGATTAACATTGGCGTGCGAGACTGACGGAAAGGTGGTGTGTGTGTGCTCGTTGGGAGGAGGAGGGAGGGACTGCGAGGGGCTCCCAGACACTGTTTGCAGCTAGAATTTTCACCACAAAAGCGTGTTGCGGGTGCACGCCTATAAAAGGCGAATGTGCCGCAGGATCGCGTCTCTCGCAGGCCCTCCTCCCCACCTCTTTTTCGCCGAACCTTTTTCCTCCGCGGCTCGTCTGATCGATCGGCTTCGACGGGAAATAGCAGCGCGCGTGCCTGGGCCTTAAAGTGACGAAAAGGAAAAAGTTTGCTAAATTTTTGCTTACTAAAGCAGCAATAGCTCTAACTTTATTTTCACGATTTCTCAAGCTGTACATGTATTTTTCGTTGGTAAACATTTATTACTTCCCAGCTATATTTAAGGGGCCGCTCTCTATCTCGCTCCTCTTCGTTTACAAGTGTATACGAATGGGAGCTGGCTAAGGAGTAGGAGTAGGAGGAGTGGCGAGCCAAGCGCGCAGATCATTTCCACGTCACGTCCGCAATAATCCAGGCTGCTCCAAAAATACCTTTAACACACAAACACGTACTTGGGCTTTGCAGTTATCGGCGACTCTCTGCAGAGAGCTCCTGCCATTCCATCTCTCCCTCTCTCTCAAATATCCCCCAGCAAATTGTTTAAAAAAAAAATAAAAGGAGCCCACAGAGACGCCCGGCTCTCAGCCGTGCCCGCAGTTTAAAGCGCGATGCATCGATTCGCCGCGGTAGACACACGGGGCGACTTCTCGAGCCCCGGCTATAGCTGTATAGATTTCCGCCCGACGCAGGAATAAAGCAATTGTTCGATCGATCCTGCTCCTGCCTAGATAGACCGTACCGAGACTGTAGTCGCGAATAAGTGCAGCTAAGGAGACACACGTAAGAGCTAGGAACTGCTCTCTGTTGTCATGGAAGAAGAACAATGGCTTGGAAATGAAATAATAATAGCAACAATAATGGTAATAGTAACAATAACAGCCATCCCGCTTTTACCACAAATTGTTGTTGCACGTATATATGGCTAAGGGAGCAACATTAACTTTATTTGCATCTCCCGACGCGATGCGTAAATGTGCAGGAGCAACGAAAAACGCGAGGCAGCTGTCGAGATATAGAGTGCAGAGAGGCACGCAGAGTGTAAGAGAAGGAGAGGCGAGACGAGTTCTCGTATATTGATTATTTGCGTTCGGTTCTATCCCCTTTAAGCTGGTTCATCCTTGCCCCTTCGCCCCCGCTCGCGCGCACCTACGCTCTCGCTCAACGGCCCTCCTCTCTTCTCTCTCTCTCTCTCTCTCTCTCTCTCTCTCTCGCTACTCGTTCGCCCCCCTGTCCCACCCTCGCACTGGCCTTATACTTGCCATCGCTCCACGCCCCCTTACTCCCCCTCTTCTTTCTCGGCTGTCCCGCGGCGTTCTAGTCGGCTACTTTGCGCGCTCGGCGACGTTGTTGCAAGAAAGGGAGAGAGAGAGACGGCGGAGCACTTGGAGAGAGCGAAGCTGCGCGGCGTGGGAAGGTGCCGGCTGTCTGTGTGTGTGTGGAGAGACCACACACTCTCTCTCCAGCTCCATAGCCAGCTTTTGCAAAGTTTCGCACATCTCGCAGCGGGCAGACCCCGGCAGCGATGGCTGAGCTGTGAAGCCTTATAGCATGCGCGTGTGGCCGTGCGCGCATACGCAGACTTACAGTTCACTGCTCAGAGAGTCAGAGAGTATTCGACGATTTTTCAAGAAGCCGAAAAATCCGCATACGCGAAGACTGAATGACCTGCCACACCCTTTCGTCCCCCGACGACTAATCAGTAGCATTGTTGTCGCATTTCAACTGGCTCATCCGCGTCGAGCAGCTCTTCCGTACCAACCGGGTGTTGTATTGTTATTACCCCTTTTCCCTGGCGTCTACTTGCTCAGCTCAATTGCATTAATAAAAGAGAGAAGGGACATTTTGTAGAGACACACGATGGCCAGCAAGGCGAGGAAAGGTCGAGGAGAGCTGTCTCATATGGCCGTCGCGTCAATAAGAGTAATGTTACTCGCTTCCCCCCAAGATAGTGTCTGATGGGTTCTCGCATAAGCTGAAGCTAATATTCATCCCCGGTTTCCAGCCGTTCTGCGATCCTATGCAGTTCTTGCAGCCACCCCCTTCCGCCTTTCTCCCGTGTTTTACCCGCAGCGCCTGAGCAAAATCGCACCTATCGCATTTAAGAGCAGAAGAAGCGTCTGGCACATAAGCATCTCTTCGAAGCTTTCAGCTCCGAAAGATCCTCTTGCTCCGCGTCTCCTCCGAGCCAGCGAGAAAACGGTATACGTTCTTTCTTCGGCTATATATTGTATACAGCCGGGAGAGAGAGAGAGAGCCAATCTCTCTCTCTTTCCCTCTCTTCCTTCGCCCTACCCTCTCCCTCTCTTTATTTCTGTCTCGCTCATTTTTTTCCCTCAAGAAAACAGCGCTCTTCTGGTGTGTGCATAAGAGAGCGGCGGCACAGCAGCCGGGGAAGCGGGCGTTCTATACCCGTCTCTCTGCGCACACGATGGTCGATTGCCCCACAGAGGTGTCCGTCTCAGAGGACAGAGTGAGAGAGAGAGAGAGAGAGAGCCGCCTGCGTTGCCTCATCTCCCAGAGAGAGATATAATGCGCTGTTGCCAAGTTGCTCAAGCCCCGGCCTCCCCCCGCCTTCATCGGACCGACCGGTCGCGTCCACCACCTCTCCTCCTCTCTCTCCTCTTTTATACTCTTTCTTCTTTCACCTTTTTCATTTTCCTCTCCACTCTCTTATCCTCCATTGCCGCGTCTGACTCGGCGCGCTTCATCGAGGATTTCTCCGCGTCTAGTCTCACTGACTCTTCGAGGTTAGAGCAGAGTCGTAGCCAGCAGCGTAGTATGAGAGAACGAAAACAAACTTCTACTCCTTTTGCTTCTCTCTTATGAATATTTTACGAGCTTGCGAACTTTTTCCTTCTCCTTTATACCTGTCCTTTTTACTTTGTTTTTTCAAGAAAGAGAGAAAAAAAAGACTTGGCAGATTCAAGTGCGTTTGTCTGTCAGTCTAGCGAGGATTACTCACAATTTGCCTCATTTCTCGGAATATTGTCCAAGGACTTGTTAAATGCCCAACGAACTGGAGTTTTCATATTAATTCGGCGTATGTGCAAATGTTTCCAACTAAAATCATTTTCTCTTTTTCTCTGCAACAGTTTATTAAGATTGTTTGTTAACTACCAAAGGGTAAGAAAAAAGAAAAGGCGCCGCAATAGCAGCTGCGGCTGATCGAAGTTGAAGTCAGCCATTGCTAAACAACAATTAAACTCCGAAATGTAAAAAGCTCATTTGCGTCATGACACATCTCCTTTAAAGGGAACAACACATCTTAGATCAGTATAAATTCCTTTACTTTTTACTTTTATTTTTGTTCGTGATAAGTATACTTATCTTATTGTAATATTTCAGTAGTCGCACCATCTTTAATTAGTCAGAAATCCTAAGTCATCCGACAGGCCTAAAAAAATCTATCACGCGACGATAAAGACGAATAAACGAAACACGACAAGCCTACCTACTGGTAATTGCTCCTTCTCTTCCTCCAAAACTACATCCTACATAACTATTTCTTACATCTAACCCAGCCGCCGATCTACTTGCTCTCTTTTTTCGTCTCATTTTCACTCTGGTTACGATCGCACAAGCAGCTAGATAGTGCTCCACTCGACTCCGACTTGATGAAAAATTGAGCGCCACCACCTTGTGCTGTCGAAGCTTTCTCACTGGTAAACCTGCTGCAGAAGTAAAAAGCACAGTTGTGCAGTTCTTTTATTTCAGTTCCGACGTTCTGAAGAAAATGTCGAGAAAAATCAAATGAGTATTTATTTATGATTTGTTAAGAAGCTAGTTTTATCTCTGTGATAAAAATAGTAGTAATAACAATAATGATAAAATACTTTGAAATAGACATAATATACACGCAATAATAAAGACGCAATGCTTCACAACAAACGAACGCGCAAAAGTTAACTGACAACTGCAGAAGCACAAATCCAAAATATTCAAATATTCTTACGTTTACTATCCAAGAACAAACCAAAAATAAAAATGCAAAAATCTCTATAATCCGCACAAAAACAAGCGACAATGCGAGAACGCGCGTTTAAAAAAAAGTTGACAATTAAAACGGTAACAGTACGGTAGTGCGGTAAAAGGAAGTCGACGAAGAGAGCAAAATTGCGAGCGACGATGCAGCAGCAGCAACGGCACTAGAGCAAGTGTTTCCAACCGAGCCCTGCTGCCTGCCAGCAGAGCTCCGCGGTGCTGTTGCTGCCGCTGCTAGTGGTGCTCTGGTCGCTGGCGTCGGTGCCGCGCGCGCACCAGACCAACGAGAGCGAGACGGAGCCTCTCTCTGGCCCGGCAACATTGTCGCCGCCGTTGCCACCACCTCCCAACGACAGCGCCGCTCTACCTCTTGCCGATATTGCTGCTGCTGAGTGCTGAAGCAACCCACACTCTTCTTCGAATGCTCGACACAGTCGACCCACCTCTGTACAGACACGGCTTTCCCGCTTTATGCCCCGGCCGCTCCCACTCCGCTGCCTCTGCACCAGCAGCAATTCTCTCTCTCTCTCTCTCTCTCTTTTATACATATATATGTACGTATATAAAAAGTTGCCTCCTCCACCCAACGACTTGACCGCGTGAGGTGCACGAACAGTCCGACGCCTGCGCGTCTCGTGGAACACCCACTTTTTTTCTACTATTTTATAGCAGGGAGGAGGTATGGCGTTAGGGGGATAGAATAAAAAAAGAACTTGCAGTCGAGCTTTATACTATTTATGTGAATATAGGTGTGTATGTGTGTACGCAGGCATATCGTGCTTGCAGGCTCTCTGGCTCCGAGAACTCTGAGAGCGCATTGCTCGCAAACCTCTCCCGTGTTTGTCTCGAGGCTATATACCTATATACATCGCCAAGCGTATACACCATACCTTCGCCAACCGAGCGAATCGTCCCCCCTTACCGTCTTTCTCTCTGCCGCTTCGTTTAATGCATGAGGAACAAAGATAGAAAGTGCGCTTGCAACGCGCGCGCGGGGCTTCAAGGATAAGGAGCAAGAGAAAATGAGCGAGTGGCGCTGCTAAGCAACAACGCCGCGGAAGCGCAGACTGTAGCGTACGAAAGGCGCGGGCGCGCATTTGTGTGTGTGTGTGCGTCCGTGTGTGCAACACACAATACATACAGAGACGTGCACTGTAGAGTAAGCTGTGCTGTGCTGCTGCTGCAACGGCAGCACGAAGCCGAGTGCCGTCGCCGAGACCCGACGGCCTGACCACGACCAGCGCCGATACTACCACCACCTCCGCACCCAGCAGCAGCGCACACAAGTATAGGACGACCAAGTGCGCGGGGAGACTTGCGCTCTCTCTCTCTCCAGTTCGGCTCGGCTTGTAAATAGTTATTCTCTCCTCTGCGGCGGGAGGAGGGTCGGGCTCCTCTCCATCTCTCTTTCTCTCTCGAGTTCGGGGGCACTCTCGCTCGGGCATAGAGAGAGAGAGCGTCTGTCTCTTTCTCTCGGCGGCGCTCCTCGCCACAGACGAAAACTGGAGAAAGTATTATACGTGGACGGGCGCGCGGAAGGAAAAGTAACGCGTTACCGTCGTCGCCCGCTGCCGCCGCCGCGCGACACCGTGGGCCCCCCTTCCCACCCCGTTCTCGGCGGCTCTCCTCGGCAGATAGTGCAGCATAGCCAGCAGTCCTCTCGTCGGCGCGATTAAACAATAAACGTTGGAAAAAAAGAAGAGCGAGAAAAACGGCCAAGAGGATCCCCAGCCTGTCGCGCAGCGGTCTCTCTCTCTCCTTGCTTTTCTTTCTCCCACTCTCTCGGGAGGGAGGGAGAGAGAGAGAGAGAGCTCGACTGCTCTCTGCCGAGAGGACGACTAAATTCGAGAGTACTAGCCTGCTGGTGCTGAAGCAGCAGCAGCCTCCTCTCCGTCACTCGCGCGGCCTAGATTTAATCGTCATCGCCGACACGCCACAAGCTGCTATCAAGTGTGTGTATTCGTGTGTGCTCTCTCTCTCAACCACTGACACGTTGGCTCTTCGTCGACTCCCAGAAGCAAAAAAAAAAGTGAGTTTTCCCGCAACGTTTTGTCAAGTTACTCGTGGTGTATACGAACCAACGACCAGCAGCTTCACCAGTGTATTACGATAACCTGGGGAGGCGCACCAGCTCTATCTCTCTGGGACGCCTCTATGGTCTGACAGCGGTACACAAGTGGCTTTATACAGTTGCTGCAGAATCGCAGATTTGCAGACATTGCTGCTGCAAACGTGTGTGTTGTGCCTAGTGTGCGGACTGCGGCGTGTGCTCTCTTGTGCTTGGCCTACGTGCCCGCACCGAGAAACGGCAATGTCGCAGTCCGTTTATACGTACAGCGTTCGGGCGACGTAGCTGTCTCCTCGACCTCGGCTTCCCGGTAAACGAGGCCTCCAGAGAAGCCAGCTACGTTTCTACCGCGAACCTATTCCTCTTTTTCTCTCTTTCTTCGTCTCTGTGGTGTGCATGTGTGTGTGTGTATGTACGTGTTACTTCGTTCGACTGTTCTCTCTGTTCATCTCTTTTTTTTACAGTGTATTCGTGTTCCGTATGCCCGCGTCCCCCTCTCCTCCGCAAGCTGACTAGCACATCCGCGGCTAGGGTGTTTTTTATCATTGCTACTGCTGCTACAACTGCTCCGAGAGCAAACTCGTAAATCAAGCAGCGCAGTGTCGTTATATATTTGCTCGAATCGCGGTCCAACGGTTAAACGGTGGCGGAGTCGCGATATCCGAGATGGCGAGGTGGATGGGTGGCGGTGGCTTAGGAGGGGGATAAGGGGGAGGGACGAGCGAGAGAGATAAAAGGGTCATCTTTAAGCTTAAACACGGGCGCAAGATCGTTAGCACGCGTATATGTCGCGGCGTCTGGGTGTCTCTCTTTGGGCTGCAGCCTCGCCACTCAACGGGGCCCGCGCCTCGTCTTCTCCAGGAGAAGGTGCACACAAGTTGTGGCGCGAGTGCAGAAAAGTGTGCGGGGCGCCTGCAAGTCGAGATATACATAAAACAAGTGCAGGGGGGATGGTGGTCCGAGGAATCAAAAGGGGGAAAAAAGGTTAGCGATAAAGGTGTGTGTGAGTTTGTGTGTGTATGCGCCAACGGCCGCCAGAGTTACCGACCGAGGTCATACATGTGTGCGTGAACGAGCTGCGAGAGTGAGCGAGAGAAGCAAAAGCACCCAGTACACGTACATCACACTCTCGCGGATTCTCTCCACCTCTGTCTTTTCCTCCGCCGCCTCTCCCTCGTCCATCGCTTGCTCTCTCTCTCCGTTTCTCCTATATCCTTCGTTTGCTCTTCTCGCTTCTGCATTTCTTCCTTTTACCTATTTAACTTGCACTCTTCTCTCTCTTGCTCTCTCAGAGACTGCAAGCCGGGAAGCGCCATTCGCCTTTTATCAGCGTTGCTTTTACCAATGCGTATACAGACGTACGGAGCACATCGTCATCAATAGCATGAGTTTCGCGCGCGCTGGGCCTGGAGAGCACATACACACAGACAGTGCTGTAAGGGGATCTTCACGATTGCAAAAGCTTGCCGCGCTGACGTTGGGTCGTTGAGCCTCCTCTCCTCTACATGTATATACAGCAGTAGCAGCGACAGCAATGGCAAAACACTATCCTTGCACGACTTTGTAGACGAGACGCGGATGTCGCGTTGGTGCGCGCGCGGGGTTGTTCTTCTCGCTGCGTGTGTGTTCAAGGGCCTCGAAATAGCCCGGGCTTATTTATAGGCGTAAAGAGAGCAGCAACCCGTGTTAGCTCTCTGTGCCGCTGCCGAGGCTCCGAAAGAGAGAAGAAGGAGCGAGCGCAAGATTTTCGCGGAGCTTTTACTCTCGGGGTCTCTCTCTCTATCTCGCTCTCCCCCCCTTTCTCTCACGCAGTCTCTCTACATCTCGGATTCTGCACTCCACACTCTACACGTTTTCATCGGAGGCTGTTTTCGGAAAAGCAACAGAAGAAGACACCGGAGGAATTAAAGGAAACGGAGCCGAAGCAAAGGAACTACCAGTCTTTGCAGAGCTTCGGCCAACCCAGCGGAGTATATTGTGACTGTGAGTAAGCATTATTATTTTTTTCTAATCTCTCTGTCCTTGCGGAGGTACAACATTGCAGTCGAGTGTGTGTGTGTGTAAGCTCGAGTTTTTCACGACGTCGCGAAACTCTTTTATCTCTCTTGACTCCAGAGCCGCTCTGCTGTTGTTGCTGCATATGCGGTTATAGTCTAGCGAAACTCTCTCGCGAGAGCGATAGAGAAATGCGTGTGCGACGAACTAACGACAGCGAGTAGCACACCGGAGGTTTACCGTTAAATACAGTAGTTCGTCCCGTCCCTTATTTTGCCCCGGCGTCGCGTTGTTTTTTCTCTTTTTCAACGGTTTTAAATTTTATCTTGTCGAGCCTTGGCACAAGCAATCTTTTTTTTTCTTCCCATCGTTGCTTTAACTAGCGCAAGTGCATGCAAGTTCGATTACTATCTTGGCTCTAGCGCAAATGCGTAGCAGCAAAAAAGTCGGTTTTTTGTGTTATTGTTGTTGTTTGCAGTTGATTCTCTTAGACCGGCTAAGCTCCTCTTCGTCTATTTATCTCTTCGCGACGGTAGATTTCTCGGAAAAAAAGATAAATATAAGCGGTGCAGATTTGCTAGTAGTGCTATGGGCATCGGGCAGCAGGGAAAAGTACAGGAAAGGGGGGGTCGGTTTCCAGGATCTTTAGGGACTGCGAGTTTGTAGAAGACCTATGAGCCGGCGCCTTCTTCCGATTGATAAAAAAACAGACTGCTCGCAAACGGTAATAAGAGGCACGGCAGAGAGGGCAGAGTTGAATTTTCACACAATAGAACAATTATCGCACGCGCGCCGCGGCATGCTAATTGCCTAAGGCTGGATACGGCGAGAGATATGCTCTGCCGCAGGCTTCCACGACCGCATAAACGTGTGCTCGGGAGAAACGGAACCGTTGTTAAATCTTGGCTGGGCGCGCACTTGGTTCTGCTACTGCCGCTGCTGCAGGCCCAATTATCTCCATCCAATTAATTTTCGCGGTCGCGCAAACGCGCTCTGCTTACTACTCCTGCAAAAGTTCTTTGGGTTTATTTCTCCCTTTTCCCGCTAGAATCTTCCTCTCGCGCTCGATCTTTCATTTTCTTCTTTTCCATATCCCCCGTGTTTATCCGTCCCTCCCTCTCACATGCACACTCCCACCTTACAGGCGTATATGAGTGTAGCAGCGCGCGAGAGTAAACAAGCAAGAGCGTACAGACACGTAATCAGTGTCTTGGCGCGTACGCACAAGGACAGGGAAAAATCGATACATCCGTAGCAGCGCTGTTATTGCATCACGCATTGTTTCTATCTCGAATATTATTCTGGATGTAGAGTAGCTCTTGCCGGCCGAGTAGACGTATAGAGAAAAAGGAAAAAGAATCGCATGGTGACGAAGATGGGAATATAAAGAGGTGCGGGCTGCGAAGAAGGGAGTGCAGCCGGAGAGCAGGTGAAAGGTGAAAAACCTCGGCGAGGTTCGAGGCACTCAACGGAGCGCGAATAGCAACGACGTTACGCTATTACGCGCTCTCTCCCGAGTGCGCACTCACACGGCTTTGGAGTGAGCATTTTTTGTTGACAATCTCGTCGATAGTTTAATGTCTCAATTTTAATTCACGTAGCTTCGCTACTTTTACATGTCTGGCACTGTTCACCTCTCCAAAACTCAAAAGTGTAACTGCATTTTGCGTGGTCTACTTGACCCTAGACTTGAATCACTGACGCAAGCTATCGCGCATGACTCATAGACAGGTGTCTTTGGAAATAGCTCATTCTCAGTCGAACTCAACTTGCGCGCGCGCGTGTTATTTTAGAGGTCTATACCGACGAAAACAATGTAATTATCGATTTTGTTATCAGAAGTCGGTTTTTTTTCTGTTTACGTTTACACGTCGTAGTTATTGCTTGCCGCTTATCTTCTTCTATCATAATTTATTGAACTCCTGATTAATTGTAAAATTTGCATCGCTTCTGTAACTTTGAGGCAACAGAATCCACATGCGCGTGTAGACAAGCACACACGGAAGAGTATGGCAATCGCGTAAAGAGTAGTAACAGGAGACGTAAGCATCGAGAGGTTGACCAGAGTATGAAGAGCGTCGCCGATAGCGTTGTCGGGGGGCTCTCCACGCGAGCTTCGGGCGTGGCAATGGCGTCGCAGCTGTATAATAGTCGCGAGAGCGCGCGCGCGCGAGACCGTGCCAAAGCAGGACAGAAAGTTCGTGGCTAGTGCCTCTCTTGTCTCTTGCTTTAAAGGGGATGTCTCGCCGAACGGCCGATCCTCTCGATTACGCATTTTCCATATAGACAGCCACGTTAACCAGATTAATTAACATACGCAATGTGATTCAATGGGTTGTTGCTAAGGTGTACGTTAGAGAAGCGTTAGAGGGGGGTGGGTTGAAAACTCAATTTCGACATTTCAACGCAAATGCGAGGTTGCTCTTACAGCCAAGACGTAGCTGTCTAGATTCTGAGAGTTTGTTATAGAAGAGTCAGCATGGCAGCTGCTGCTGTTACCGCGAGCTACGTCCCAATGAGCGTGTATGATTTTTATGGACCGTAAAAAGTTTTACGCGCGAAGCGGGTCAAGACGGCTTGCTTTATCATAATAGTAACTTCCTAGCTGCGTGCACTTATTACCATGAATTTCTTTAAACCTGTAAACTTCAAGCGGAATTCGTAGGCAATGGAGTTTAAACAAGTGGAGGAAAATTTCATCTGCCAGCCTTTTTCTTCGTCTAGTTTATCCTCGATAGGTTTAAAAACAATGCGTACGGTAAAAGTCAAAAGAAGCAAAATACTTCAGGAGTAAGGGAAGAGAAAGAGGGTGGAGGAAGAGTAAAAACTAAGAAGGGAAGAAATTTGCGCGGAATAAAACAAAAGCAAAGTCCGTTCATGCCAAGTGAGAGAGAGAGAGAGCACTTAGTCCGTCAATTCTGCCGCGCGAACGCCGCTGCAGCTGCTGGCTCTCGCTCTTACCTGTCCTCCTCCTCCCTTCTATTTTCTCCTGCGGTCTTCGTCCTTTCCCTTTTTCCTCCTTAACCACCTTCTACAGCAGCAGGAGCCTTAGGCGTCCACGTGTGTCTCTCTTGTTGCAGCGCACATAGCCGCCGTGGGGCCCTCTCGGTCTGCAAGACTTTGTCCGGCCGGCCTTATCTTCTCTCTCGTGGCCTCTCCCCCGCACACACTCTACCACCTCCTCCTCCAGCATCTTGCTAGGCCTTTGTCTGGCTCTCGCAGTCCGGTCTCACCGGTTCTCTCTTATTCTCTTTCTCTCCTTCACTCGCTCCTTCTTTTTCTGCAACAGATCTCTCGGCTGATCTTTGCTGCTGCTGCAGGACGGTCAAGTCAAGACTGCGCTCTCCCTCCGCATACACACATACAGAGCTATCCGCGTCTTTTTCTCGTCGGTGTTGTCCGCAAGCTCCAGAGAGTTATTGACCGAAACCAACGCAACGTATGTGTTCTGCAAAGACTCGCTGTGTCGCTATATACACCGCGGCCGGTTTACGCTAACCTGTTCTACTCGCTTCTCTCCCTCCTTGTCGTCGTCACCGCTGCTTCATGAGACCCAAATCCCTGCGCCCCTTTCCTTCGTCTGTGAAACTAGTCTTAACTACGTTTGGTCTTATAGCTTCTCATCTATCCGCTCTTCGGTACACTACGACTATAGCAATCTAGTCTAAACCACCTTCGCCTGTACCACGTTCCTTGGTCAAAATTTTAAATGTAAACTTCGGAAGACAACAGAGACGGAAGCAGAGATATGGTTATGACTTGGATATTATTTTGACGTTAGCTACCTATATATATCTATCAATCTTTCGTCTGCTCTTCTTGCGCTAGTTTCTTCCGTTTGATTTACACTGCAAAGATTTTGTAGACTCTCCGTGCGTTAGGCCTGGCGTTAATAAATAGGCGCGCAAGAGCTAAAATCCCGTTATAGGAATAATTCATGCTAATTTAGGCATATAAAACGGCAGAAGATGGATAAAGAGGAGAAGGATGGTGCTATTTCATGATTATACAGGTAAATCGTTAAAAAAATAAATCCTCGGCGACTCTCCTTTCTATGTCATGTGTTCAAATGTGGCAAAATGTTTGGGGTGCTAAGGGTATAGATGGATGTTGAAAAATAGTGCCACGAAGCTAACATTCGTTTAAACAGAGAAAATTAAATTTTAATCTTAATCATCATTATGCCTGAAATCACAACGAGAATTTTTAACTGAAAAGTCTGCAACGCCTATACCGCTGCTGCTGCTGTGACATTCGCCCGATTACTGTTTTTTTCCTTCTTTGGCTTTTCATTCTTCTTCTCTCGTTTGAAAATGCCAGGCGACGTTTTTCGCTGCCACCGCGCTCCAGCTTTAAAAAGTATTCAAAGGCGCTTGTATGCACGAATTCCGTCCCCAATTCGCATTAATTTTTATTTTTCCTTCTTACGCTTGAAGAGGCGCTTCAAGCGGCTTATTTTCATGTTTAGGATGAAATTTATTTTTAATCTTCATTAATGCATTGGAATTTATTTAGTGATGAGTGGGTAAATACAAGGGATACCGGAACTAACTTTACAGATATCAAATGCATATAGGGATTAGACAACTGCAGTTTCCCTTTACTCCTATCGTGAGCTTTAGCAGCCACCAGCAAGCTGTCTGCTGAACAAGTGCCTCATCGAGACAGAACAGCATACCCTTACCAATTCTCTTTTCTTTATTATTCTTACCATTTCTTTCTCCTACTATACATTTTTCTTTTTATTTTCACATGTCGCTTCACATGTTTCTGATCAAAATAATGACGAGGCAAAAGTACAAAACTTTGTCGAGTAAGCTTTAAAAAAATTAAAAAAAAGAAAAGAATAAAATTGACGAACAAGTGTCGAGAGAGAGAGAGAGAGGCACCACTGCAGAATGTAACATCACGACGGCACGGCATTATATTTCCTATTGCGAAAATAGTGCATTCCAGGAGGCGAAAGAAAGACGGATAGGGCAATAATCGGAGCGCGAGTGCGCGAGAGAAAGCCAGACTAGACCGCGGGGGAACACATAAGAACGACCCAAGAGTTGCAATTCTAGCAGATAGTCTAAACGATCGTGCAAAGTAGCCTTTCTAGACGTGAGTAGCGCGAATGCTGCTGTTGCCGCGACTGCCAACCTACACACCGCCTCGCATCCTCAGGATGAGAGAAGAGCTTCTTCTTCCGCTTAGCAGGCGCGTTCTCCTCTGGCCGGGAGTCCTGCCGCGGCTCTGTCGATGAAAAAAAGGAGAAACTCATTGCGTCGCTACGGTGGAGCGCGAACTCGCGGAGAGCCAGTCTAGCCGCCGAGCACCGCTGTTATAACGCCGCCGCCGCCACCGCGAGCGCTGCTGTTGCTGCTACTACCACTACTGCAGCTGTAGCCTTACACACAGCCGCGCCGTTTGTATTTTATAACGAAACGGAGCTGCGGACTCTCTTGCTCCGCGGCTGCCTCTCTGCCGTAGCCCCTGCTGCTGCTATATAGTGACATCGTTGTCGGCCTCGTGCGTGTGTGTGTGCGCGCCTCGTAAGCCCAGCGCAGCAGTGTTGGTCGGCCCGGTCCGGTCGCTCGATTGCCGTGAGCCGCCGCGGAGCCCTCGCGTGTCTGCCACTCTGTGCCCCCTGCGTGCGCGTCTGTGTATAAGTTAGTGCTCTGTTGGTGTTTCTCTCCTCTCTCTCCCTCTCTTTCTCTCTCTCTCACGCGCGCGCTCTCTTGTGCGTGGTACACGCAGGCGAGCGGAACGAATGAACGAACAAGAGAAAGAGAGTGACGGAACAAGAACTAGTGAGAGCGACGGAGAAAGAGAGAGAGCGAGAGAGAGCTAGTGGGAGAGAGGGAGAGAAGAATCCCTGGCGAGTGACTCGTGCGAGGCGCCGCCAGCGCCACGCGCGCCTTACTCTATACGACTCTCCTCCACCATCATACGGCCCAGACTTTCCGTGTGTTACCTAAAATAGTACTGCAGAAATAGGTAATTATTCGGTATTTTTTTCTATCTCATCCGCCACCCATTATCCTCCGCCGTCGGTCCACGACCAATTCCTGCAACTCGCGAAAGTCCTCGTCTTCGTCCTTGTCGTCGACGTCGTCGTCGTCATCGTCGTTGGTAGCAGCAGCAGCTCTGTACTACTGCTACTGCTGGCCCCGTCGAAGCTGACGGTGCACGAGGGGGGCGAGGAGCGGGGGGAGCAGCAGCAGCAGAAACTACGAGAGACCTGTGCTCCGATTCGAGGTCGTCGACGAGCAAACGAGACGACGGAGTGTTGAGTTGCACCAGCAGGCCACCCTTTCTCCATTTTGTATCCCTGTTATTCTCGGAGAGGCGGTTTTTAAAGGTTTCCACCGAGACTGCTCTGTCTCTCTTTCTCTCTTTTACTTTAATCAAACCGTTCGAGAAAATTTCGAAGATACGTCTCGCAACAGCCTGCAGAGTTGAAAAGAGCTAAGCCAGTCGCAATAGCGATAAGCTTGGTTTTCCCAGTGAATTTTCCTCTTTCTCGTCACATCGACGTTAACGACGCGTGTGTTGAGCAGTGCTACAGCGAGTTTTTCGTGTGATCGCAACATTTTTCACCATACCGTGCAAGTGTGACATGTGCCGATAGGAAAATTTTGAAAAGCTTATGTTCCGGCTCGAAACGACGAAATAATGAAAATCTAGCTCAGGCTCGTCAATTAAATCTATTTTTCGCGCGGAAATTCCCAGGAGAAGCATTGCAAGTGATTTTTTTAAAAATAAGCCGTTTTAGCGACGACCGCCGCTCGGCGCTACTGCCGCCTATGTATTTCCGACCTGATTGCTGCTCCGAGAACAAGTGAAAAGTGCCAAGAATAAGTGCTTTAGTACTGCTCGTGTGACGGTAAAGTTGTTTTTTTGACATGCTAAAATGTGTCCCGTGAGTTTCCGAATTTCCGGAGTTTGATAAAAATGGAAATATTTTTTTGTCCACGGTTTATTTAATGACGTCTAAATGGCAGAGGTGTAGTGTTCACGAAAAGTCGAGAAACAGTTTTTTTTTTTAATTATCTTCTATGTTCTATCATTAGCTGCAAAATGTGAGCATAGAGAAATCAAGTGATAACCCTGCAAAAGAATTATTGTTTCTGTAGAAAAGTATATGTGGCTCAGCGTGGTACTTATGATATTGTTTTCTGTTTCTTCTTTCTGTCTAATCTGATAGCAGCTAACAGCTTTTGATTAATATTGTGCTTTTTCGTTACTTCAAAATTGTGACCAATTACTATAGATATTTTTTTGGGAAACACAATTCTTAGGCTTTTCTCAGTAATACATCCTGATTAATCGAGAGATAGATAGAGCTGGTTTAACATATAAACGAGCGTTGGTGGAAAGAAAAAAAAAGTGCCGTACGCGTAACCGAAGGAGTGTTTGTTGTGTGCGAGAAAGAGAGAGAAGAGAGAGAGAGAGAAAGAGCGAGCGGTACGTGGCATAGTCGAAGAAGAGGATAAGCGAAAAGTCTCAAGTTTCGCGGAACCGCTCTCGTTCCTTGAGACCCGCGCGTACATATAACTTCGTCTAGCGTGGCGGCGGTGCAAGCGGCAAGCGACGACACTGGATCAATAGCAGAGAGCCGCGGAAAAAAGGCGCGCACGGCAGCGGCGCCGTCGGTGCGCGGACCTCGGGGGAGAAAAAAAAGCACACGTCTCTCCTGCCTTTCTTGCGGAATTATGATTTATAGTAGGCATCGGCAACGTATAAGCGACAACCCCGCTACACACGGTACTCCCTCGTTTACATGAAAATCTAGCGAACGAAGTCTCTCGCTAGGCCCTCCTCCTTCACCGTAAACCCCTCCGCTCTGATCCACCCGCCTCGGTTACGATCCATGCTGTAGCTCAACTTTGCCTCGCTAACTTTCAAGCTCAAGTACCCGATAGAAGCAAACGCGTACAACACACACACTCGCGTTCCCGTGCGTATTGTTTAGTTTGCCCCTGCGAAATAGGCGCGTTACAGAGGTTGCGGGCAAAGTCTTAAAGTAGCGACTCGCCGAACTGCTGGCGCAGCGCGAGAGATAACTGCCTCGAGGATCTTGATTCTGCGCGACCTATACGGCCGGCTCTCTGCCTTCGCCGCCATTTCGTGTTTCTTTTCCACCGGCGTTGCGAGTCTGCCTCTGCCGTATAGCTTCCCGGATAGATCCCCGGATGATCCGAGCGAGATAGACCGGCCGGCCGGCTCGAGTACTCAAACGCAATTTTAGTACCCCCATTAAGAGCTGGGCTATTGACTTGGCTTGCTCTCTCTCTCTGCAGCGCGGTGTTGCTGGCGGCTGTGGCGTCAAGTTTTACTTCTATCTCGTCGCAGTGATTTCGAGCGATTGTTTCGGTTATATATGGTAAAACAATGGTTTTTCATTATTTTCTCTTCTTTTTTTGTTCTCTACACTTGCTGTAATCAGCTCTAATGTTACAACTTTGCATAGTAAAAGTTGAATTTGGTAAAAACTGACCAAATCGATCTAAAAACTTCAGATTCGCAAATTTCAAGTTGGGCTCGACAATTAAATCTATTTTTCACGCGAAAATTCGGCCAGGAAGGGGCACTAGCGATTATTTCAAATTTAAGCGTTTCTAGCCGCGCGACTTGGCAGCAGCGCGCGCTCGAGGTATCACCGCCTCGCCGCTTTCATCCGACGTCGCAGTTTTGCACTGCTGCATTAATTCCACTCTTGCTGAATATTCCAAAATTTCTTAATTTTTTTCAACAAATATCAATAGTTCCCCACATTTTCAAAATTTCTATCCTCATTGACTGTAGGCCGTATATCATAAATTCACGGCAAAATGAGTCGCAAAATTTTGGGAACAGTTTTCTTAAAGCAATAAGTTAGATCGCGAGTTTTTTTTTTTTTTTAATAAAAATGTTATAAATGAAAAATGTGTTGGAGAAAAAATTGGCAGCACATCAAATGTTTTATGCGTCTTGTTACAGTATTTCCATTCGTCTGCCTTCTTTGCCCGTATTATCACTCTTTGTGTCTAGATGATACGTTTTATCGTCACATACAGAGAGTTAACAGGGCTTGCTTGAACGAGTGAGTACTCGATAGAAGAGAAAGGACACGTAAACAATGTTTTTTTACGTACTCTTGTTATATTTAATTAAATACGTTGTAAAACCTCGGAAATTCGTTCGAACGTACATGTGCAGAAAACGAAACAAAAAAACTTTTTTTTAATAAAGTACTCGTAGTAACCTGATGGATATCCAAAATTGTTTAAACTGCACATATATTTTTAGCACTCGAAGATGAGTCGTATCGGTAATAAAAATTTTAGCGGGTAAAAAAATGTCGAGATGAAGCCTGCCTCATGCTAATGTGAAAGAGTAAATAACAGACATTTATTTAGCTTTTCGGGTATACAGAAAGTGAGGGGAGAGATAGAGAGAGAATGAAGATCCCCTTGGCGGCTGTTCTTTAGAGTCGTCGTTTTCGGCGCGAGGCAAAGCAACAAATGCAGCGCGTACTCGGTCGTTCGGCAGACTTGGTCTTTTCAAACACAGCTCTCTTTTTACAATCCTCTCGCTCTCCCGTGCGTTTACACTAACATCCGCATCACTGCTGCTGGAACGCCGCGGCAAGAGCGTCTGGCGTTGTATCTCTTTTTTTTTTATTTCTCTGGCCTTCCAACGAATACGGCCCTCCGTCTGTGTGTGTTTACACATCCGCGTCTCATACGCGTTACACGTCCTGTATATAGATTCTTTAAAATTTAGCTTATTTTAAAGAGAAAATAACGTTTAAAGAGGTTTGAGATAAACACAGGATTTTTGCAAATTTCAAAGTGTTGTTATAGAGTACAGTACATGTTTCGTATGCGAGATCGGTCGGAGGAATGATCTTTCGATAATCAGCCAGAGGGAAGCGCGAATGCGAGTGTATAAGAGAGCGAGTGGTCGTCGAGAGAAAGAGGCAGATAGGGGGGAGCCGCCGGAGGAGGGGGAGGAGAGACATTGAAAGGCGGCATTGAAGGACCTTCGGCGCGCGCTCTCATGACGCGCGGGGTATATCGTGCGGAGAGCAGCTCGCTCTCCTCGCTTGCTCTTTCGATTTCTCGCGATCTTGCGCCTCCTCTTTTGCGCTACTCTCCCCCTCCCCCCTGCCGGCCCTCACCTCTATGGTCTTGTGTCTCGTATAGGCTGGCCGAGAGTCGGAGTTACGTCAGCGGCTGCGGTCGCGGCGGCTCCATAGGCGCGATAGAAGCCTCGAGTTCTCTCTCGACATGGCCGCCCCGCCGGCCTCATTAGCATAAAAAGCCTATCGGCTCCGCGAGCTCTCTCTCTCTCTCTCTCTCTCTCTCTCTCTCTCTCTCTCTCTCACTCGCATCGCTATACTTTTCTCTTTCTCCCACACGCTCGTGCGATTCATTTCTATCTATTGTCAGTTGCAGTATCAACATCAGCTCTTCTTTCCGACAAAGAGCGCATTTCTAGCGTAGATGAGTGCGAACGCTCGGCACATGAGGATTGTCGAATTAGAAAGTAGACGGAAGGTGCAGCCTAGATTTGTCGCGATCGAGACACGCAGTTGGTCCTGTACTGCTTTTTTTACTATTGCTGGATTAACAAGAGTCTCTTTATAAAACCAGAGATAGATTAACTTTTTGCAAAATTTTCAGCAATACCATTGCGCATTAAAGTGTTTTGCAACGAAATAAGTCGAGGCGCAAAAAACGAGCTCGTTAAGATGTGGCTCTTGCTGCCAACTGATGAAGGCGCGCAAAGGAAGCTTCCGTTTCCGCTTTTTTTTTTTTACTGCAAGAACCGCGCGGCTTAATATCAGCTCTATCTGTGGCTCCGAACGACAAGGCCGCGTTGGCCACGCGTTAACCCCGGTAACCTCGACCTCGTCTAACCCGTTTCAACACGGTGACTGTGGCAGTAACAGCAACAGTATCGTCCTCTTCAAGCTCTCTCTCTCACACACAGTAATTTTCTATCGATTATGTGACAAAATCACTCGAGTTTTCATCTCGCGCTTTGCTTGGGCTGTGTGGATGATGTAGAAGAACATTGCGCAATACCTAGTCACCGTCAGCGATAGCATGCAGCACCTTCCCTTCTCCAAAATCATCGATTCGATCAAATTTGTTTCTTCTTCCTTTCTCTTCTAACGTCTCGATGTATTCTCGGGCGTATAAAGCAGTAGCCGAGCACGAGGCCAGATGTATAGGTGGCGCAGCGCGGCCGTCCGAAGATATCACGAAAATAGACAACCCGGCTGGCTATCCTTCCGTTACTATGAAAAAGTGATGCCTTCTGTTACAGTCATTGCTGTGCTGTAGCTTTTTAACTGTCGGTCGCTAAAATTTGTCCAAGCCGAGGGATGGTCGTATACGCCTTGCAATGACGAATATCTTTTTATCTTCGTCGCCGTTAAGCGTTGAATCGAGTTGAACGATCGTTAAAAAAAACTGGCAGGAAACGCGGAAGAAGGTTATCAGCGGCTTTTTTTTCATCAAATTATTGTTTTCGTAAACCTTTATCAGCATCTCCTTCTCTCTTCCTGTTCGCCGCTGTACAAGAAGTCGCGACGATTCATATAGCTTTTTATATGGTTTCAGCGCCGCCGTATATACGACTTCGGCTATTCCTAACGAAAATTCGCTCATGAGCGTGATGCGAGAGAGCCAGCGTTGCGTAGTCTACGAAATTATTACGCTAGAAACTTGTTGAGCGAGTTGTACGGGCGTTTAATTAACCTCTCGCGCGCCCCTTTAAAAGTTCTCCCCCCCCTCCAGCACCACTCGGCGTGTTAACCGCTAATTAACGAATTCATTTGCGTTTCATTCTTCCCGTTTTTTTTTCTAAATTTACTTTTTTGCTTCGTCGACTGAAAAATATGACATTGTTTACTTAATTTTTGAAAATATTTACTTATTTGAATATTTAAGATATTTGACTGAAAACAGATAGAAAATGTTGTACCTCCATATTTTTTTATAGTATTGGAGAATATTGTAATTGGACGATTCATATAATCTGATTACAATATATTTTAATACGAACCAATGACAAATACTTAAATACAAAGTAATAATATTTTGCTCTCTGTTTTTCTTTTGCAGATCCGTTGATCAAGAGGCCTGGAACCAATTTGAACTATGCGTCGAAGGATGAAAGGAGAAAATAAGAAGTTGCGCTTGGCTCACGGATAAAGTAATAGTGTTCTTAAAAAAGACAGAGAGAAAGACAGGAAAGCGAGATATAGAGAGACAGAGTGTAAAAAAAGACAAAAAAAAAAAAAGAAGCGTTTGGCGATGACAAAGCCGGAACAAATCTCGTCAGCAGCATTACCGCCGTCCAGCGGCCGCAGGATGAGACAGCCGCCGTCGCGCAGCTCGCTTACTATTCTTGCCGGGAGTAACAGCTCTATCCCCCGAACGTCAATGAGGTGCTGCTACGTGTTAAAGTCGACTGGTGCAACCAACTTTTCAAACTATACTCGGATCTTTTTTTCAATTCTGCCTTCCCCCTTCTCGTTACACCTTTAGCTATCTTTTCCTCTTTTAGCCTTGTCTTTTCCTTTGAAATCTCATTAAGATTGTTTAAATTAATTTCCTAACGAGTCTAATGGATAGTGCACACAGATAGAAGCAGCAATAGTAATTATTTCCTCTGAGTAACGTCTTTCAAACGATTTTTTTTTTACTTTTCTGTTAATTATTGGTGTGCGCCTTATCGCAGAGCTTGAGGCGGAGCTTACCTTAGCATATAAAATTATTGAATTTACTATATAGGAGCGTGGATATTAATGAAGCTCTTCGAGATCTTAGAAGTTGCAGAGATTCGGTAACTGATGGTGTCGAAATAATTACTCCAGTAACGTGGCTCTAATTTTCGTTTTTAAAGCATTTATCACGTAATAAAAAAGAACAAAAAGAAAAATAAAAAATTGTGAAATCGTGGCATCAACTTATCAGAAAAATATAAATCAAGTGATAAAGTTTCATTCGTGTTGTAAGATAAACGTAAATAGAACCGTATGAAGAAAATAGTAGTTGTTTAGAGAATTAATTTAATGACTTTGACCGACTATTATACTATTTAAAAAAAAAAACTAAAAGTTTATCGGTTGCTTATTTATTTGCGATCATTCCGAAATTGGTATTTTCTCGAGTAGCTGACTTAAATTTTGGAGATAACTAATATCATAAATCTTTAGACAAACGTCATAAATACGTGTGAGTGTAAGAGGAAAAAAATTTACATTTGATAAGCGTAATCGATATATGTTTATGAGTGTATGATTATTCGAGCCAACCTGGCCGCAGCAGTGGCATAAGCACCCGAAAAATATTTTGAAAAATCTTAAATGTTATTAACAGAGGAACGGAGAAAGAGAGAGAGAGAGAGAGAGAGAGAGAGAGAGAGAGAGAGAGAGAGAGAGAGAGAGAGAGAGAACAAAAAAAGGGGGGACGAATAATGTGGGAAAGGGAAAAAGAGAGTTCACGCTCATTCGAGTTTTTCGTCTCGATGAACGTGAATAATCAAAACATTGGGTCAATGGTTATTTGGCCATACTTCTAAAATGTCTGTTTCTTTCAACAGCTCCAGTGAAGAAATGGAGGGGACCTGGTGAACAGTACTGATGTTGGTGCGCCGCTACAAAAGAAGTGAGAAGCCGCCGTTTTAATCGAAAACGCCAGCAGCCGAGAGCAGATGCTAAATCATCATTATCACTCCCACCCTAGTGTACGCCATCATCATCGTCAAAGTCGTCAACGATGTATTAAGTGTACAGTGCGCGACAAGTTTTTGTGTTAATAAAAGGCATGCGAATAAGAGCCGTGCTGACGACGCGAGTGCAGTGACAAGGCCGCGGCCAAGAAGTAGACAACCCTGAAGATAAAAAGAAAGAGAGAAGAAGATTTAAAACAAAAAACGAGTGAGAAAGAGGTCAGAGAAATAGTAAGAAAGAGAGAGAGAGAGAGAGAACTCTCTCGGAACAGTGGGTGCTGGCGCAAAGGCGCGTGCGCGGCGAGCTGAAGAGGATGTGGCTGTAAGAGAGGCATTTGGAAGTCGTGCGCATGGAAGTCATCAGAGGATGGAGCTGCTCTAGGAGGAGGAGGAGAGTGACCTAAGCAGCGACAGACGCCTAGACGCGACTAGTGACACAGAGATACATATTCCGATGTATACAAATGTATAAAGCCTTATCATCGGGGAGCAAGAGCTAGCAAGGCTTGAGGCTCTCTCTCTGTCTCTCTTCTTCCCGAAGCGACGAGGAGTGCGCTGTTGGTAGTGCTGCCGCTGCTGCCTCGAGGAGTTTGTGAGCGGCACGCGGGCCGCAGCCCAGAGACGCATGCACGTGCAGGAGCGCGCGGACCGGCCGTGTGCGCGCCCGGCACAGATCGGCGGCCAGCAGCAGCACAGCTATTTGCCAGCTCGTCGTCCGGCCCACGCGGACAACTCGGCTTGTTGCCGCTGCCGCCGGCACCGCATGATTTTTAGCCGACGTTGGCGAGACTCGAATTCGACGCGGGACTCGGGCCGAGCCGGCGAGCCGGTCTCCGGTTAGCAGCCACCGCCGGACAGCCTCCATTTCGACAACACCGCCGACGCTTTTCTCTTTTCCTCCTCCTCCTCTTCCTCCGCCGCCACCACCTCGACATCTTCCCCTTTCTCCCACCTCCCTTTAACTATTGAGGCTGCCTGCTACCATCATACAAGCCGGAACATCCTCGGACTTTCTTCACGGCGCAACCAACGTCATTACGTAAGTATCGTACATCTTACGCTCACTACTGTTACTCTCATTCATAATATTCATTTTTCCCCTGCCATAAGACTCTAATCAACGTTTTAGAATACTCTGAAAATCTTTGAAATCAATGTCCTAAGATAATATCAAATATCATAAATGGGAATCGAAAGTACATACGTAATCAATTAGACTTTTATAATTAACAGCTTTAGACAGTGATTTAGAACACTATGGAAGAGAGTAAGGAGAGAGGGGATAGAAAGAGAGAGAGGTTGCATATAAATACATTGAATTGATAATTAGTACAGTGACAGTGAAAAAACAAAGTAAAGCACATGGTTGACTAATCAAGGTCTTCCTTCAAGGTGTCTAGTTAGCAGCGCATGTATCGGCTATTAACATATACCTATAGTTTACTGATAACCGGCGTTGATAAATTTTTAAAGCGATTCCGCAGGGTTTGCTGATTTTTAAAAGGCATATGCAGCCAACAATAGTCCCAAGTCTAACGTCAAGGCTCAGCCGGTCTCGACTTAGATTTTGCTCGAGTAAAACAACGTGGATAAATTTTACTTAACGGATCTACGACTCGTGAAATATTTAATAGCGGCAATGTGCAGACGAGAGAGAGAGAGAGAGAGAGAGAGAGAGAGAGAGAGAGAGAGAGAGAGCGGGCACGGCTGCCGTGCTTGTTCGTGTGCGTGAAAGTGTGCCGCGGGGTTATTGCACCAACACCTGCTTTCAAGGCTTTTTTCTTTGGCCCATAATGTCTATAGGCAAGTTTTTTCGTATCGAGGTCAACGCTTGCCTGATGAATTTTTTGTTTTTCTTGTTCTTTTTTTTTGGAATTTGCTCAGGCATTGCCCGCACCATCCCCATTCCCTTTCCGTTTCACCGATCAATCACTATTCAAATTTTCTACTACTACAGCGCGCCAATTATCCCTCTTTACCTCTCAACCTCGAGTTTTGGCAAAATTTTCATTTTTCTTTCGACAATTTGCAGCCCTCCAACTTTTATTCGATGAACGTTTAACAAATATATCGCCATTTAAATTATTTCAAGTGCCTACAAACGTAGTATTACGATAAAGTGAAATATATTTTGAGGCAATAATTTACGCGAAAATTTTATTGTCGGAGAAAATAACCGGCGGAAAATTCGCATGAGCGTCAAAACAGGCGAATACGGGCAAACGAGAGAAATGAAAAATATAACCGAAAGGTATAACGCATAAAGCTCGAGAACGGGTATAATCTGGAGCTGCGGAGCAGCGAGCAAGGATTTCCAAGGCCAGGCCCGGGAAATGTCGATCTATCGGGGAGCTGCTACTGCTGCTGCTGCTCCAGCAGAAAAGCTGCGCATCTGATTGCGCACAATTTTCAGACCCAGTTTCTATTCAGGGACGCTCGTCGATGTAGCGCGCTACTGTTACTTCCCGGGCTTTCTCCTCCTCCTCCCAGACCCTCAACAACCAGTTTTTTTAAATATTATACCAAACTAATAATGCCACTCATTCCATATAGGCTTAACATTTTTTCAAAATTTTGAAAACTTATTACCTGTTTTAACAGAAACGAACTCTTTGATCGTTTTTCTTCTTGCGTTATTTGCTGTTTTTCACAAATATCGCAAGGCCCCAGCTTAAATATGCACTAGAGATTATGTGCAATTTTTAAATTTATTTTTTCGTTATCATAAAAAATATGACCATTCGTAGTTATCGCACATTCAAATCGAGGTGTACTGTAAAATTGAAATCTTCCTTGCATAGAACTACTTTAGCACAAACGTAAAATATTCGTCGTCAAATGTTAAAGTTGCGTAATGAGCTGTGCTTTACAGCCAGCTGCTCTTTGCGAATAATGCTCGCGCTGAAGGTAATGAACGAGTCTTGAAAAAAAAATCTATTTTGTTTTTTTTTTTTTTCGTAAAAGAAGAAAGATTGAGATAGAGGGAAAGATGGCGAAAGGGGGGAGGGGAAACAATGAGACCCGCTGGAGTTCCGGAAACAATAAATAGCCCTCGCGCGAAATTGCGCAACATCTCGGCAGTGTCGTGTATAGTAGACAAACAGATGGACAGCCCAGCAAGCAGCAGTCGGAAAGGGGCCAGGGTATAGGGAGACAAAGAATAATGAGGTACACGATGAAAAGAGTGAATTAGGCAAATAGTAACGCACAAAGAAGTTGAAGGTAGCGTTTCGTTGTACTGCTGTTGCTGGAGGCGTCGGGGTCAGAGAGCGAGCTAAGGGGGGAAGGGCAATAATTCAATAATGCAAAAGAGATGAAACAGAGAGAAAGCCGTAGCGACGAGTAGGATAGCTTAAGACTGCTTCTCTTTGTTTTTTTTTCCAATACGTTAGCTGGTTACACTTACACACGCAGCCACCGCTGCCAAGTATTCCGGGGGCTGTCAAATCGAGCGTGGAATGGCTGCTGCCACTATACTATATGCCATACATAGGTATGCGCCTACATCGTAACAAGTTGCACTTTGAAATAAGCATCTACAAGGCGGTATTCCGCAATGTGTTTCACTTGCTTCGCTATTGTGCCAGCCGCAGCATCTTCCCAAAAGCATATCGACGTTAGGAAGGTGTGGCCGGCGGACTCTCGTTCCTTCGTCCACCATGGGGCTCTTCCTCATTTCTAGCCAAAGATTTTTCAACAGCCTTCTTTTTTTCTTATAAACATTGCTCGCGAGAAATCTGTTAAATTAATTGATATTCAATTCTCCGCAAGGCACATAGGCAAAACGCCCACGTTGACGTAACTCGTTCGCGCTTAGTTAGAGGCGCTTAGTACAGTTATTTCTCCTCACCTACTTGCCACTCGAATCGACGTCGCGTTATGAAAGACAATTGAAGCGCTCGCCAAACAACAACCGCAGCACCAATTCGTGAGTACACTCGCGACTGCAGGATCAATGGTTGGGCGCGTTTGACAAAATTGCTCATCGCGAGAGAGAATTTCCAAAGGGTTTTTAGTCGGATCACTTTGGGAGTGGCGCGGAGATCGCGCGCGGCCACGACGATTGTATAAGAAACTCCTCGTGCAGGCTTCATTAATTAGTGAGCCACAGGCTGAGCCGCACACAAACACTCGTTGCAAGACACACGAAGTCTATATAGCAACGAAAACAGCAGTAGTTTGAATTGTAGTTAGCTGTGGCTGGGCGTACAGGCACTACTCCTGTCAAAAGTCTCTCGGCATTTCTTTAATTTTTCTCTGATACCTTACTGACTGTATTAATCCGGTCATTCGCCTGCTTCTATTATAATCGCGCTTTTTGCAAACTACAATGCGCAGTAGGGGCGCCAGCATCAGCGGCAGTATAAATCAGCCAAGCTTGAATCGAGTTGACTGACTATCGATATAGGCGCAACGGACTCCTCGTCATCTCTCTGCGCTTTCTGCTATTTATCTTTCTCTCTCTCGTATGCGCGAGCAAATAACGCGTTGGACGAGCCTAGCTATTCTCTCCGACTCTGCCTTTCTCTCTCTTTCTCTGACACTCTGCTCCGTCCGTGCTGGTGCTTAACAATACTCTCTCTCTCTCTCTCTCTCTCTCTCTCTCTCTCTCTCTCTCTCTCTCTCTCGCGGTTTCGCTATCGATCGCGCCGGCGCGCTGCTATTGCCCAGCCGCACGTATAGTGTGTCGCGCTGGTATATCGCCGATTGCGCCTGGGTGGTCTGCCTTAAAGGGGCCAAACGTACTTACGAACACGCGTCGCGCTCTTCAGCTTCTATAGCCGCCGCCACTACCGTTGTCACCCCCACTCGAAGGCATTCCCCGACTTTTTCCCCGACCGAATACCCTCCCACCCTTGCCTTTGTCCCAGAATCTTTATAGCGTCGGCCACTGCCCTTCGAAGGCTGTGTTTTGTGAAATTAGCGACAACTCTGTGTGTGTGCTGCTGCTGCTTATCTTGCGCACCAGTCGTGGAATGTATTTCCTCATATCCCAATGAGCTGCACTGAACTTCTTGCATGCGTGCATGTCTAATGTATGCGTGTATGTATCAAAGAAAACGATACGAGTTTTTAATCCCATTCGCGTTCTAAACAATTTCTTAACCCATTCTTCCGCTGAGTCGAGCCGTGTAAACAACTTTATTGCAACATATTCGGAGATAATTATTTGCTCTTTAGTTAAGCCTATTATCAGTATTGTGATATAAATTGTCGTGAACTATTAGGAAATTTGAATTTTTTTACCTCTGGCTTTGACTTTTTCTTCACTCATGCGCGGATCAATTGAGAAAATCTAATTACATATAAAACAAGGCTACCTGATTATTAAAAGGTGTAATTTTTAAAAGATTAATAATGATATTGAACGTTTAAACAAAACATGATATTCAACAAAAAATTCTGCTAAATTATTAGTTGTACAAATAGGCGGTTAATTGACGAGAAAAAAATTCGATCGATTTTCAATAATTTATTTTAGTTCTTCGTAGACTCCTATCAATGTTGATATTGGTAACCGGGGAAAGAAAAACATAAGCATCAACAGAGCTCACTTAGAGAGGCTCCATCCGTCGAGACCCCATGAAATAACCATTAGCCAAACATCGTACATAGGTTATCAATTGACAAGTGTTTGAGAACCTCTCTCTTTCTCTACTTTTTCGTCATTTTTAGAAAACTTGTTGTCGGTGAGCCCCTCCTTTTTTCTGTGTTTTTTTTTTGTTTTTCGAAAACTGGACCCCCATCTTCTATCTCCTTGCAAGACATATTTTCCAACTTTGTCTCGTCTTTTATATTCAGCTGCTTTATTTTACATATAAATTTGCATTATGCACGTATATAGGAGGCAAGTACGCGATATGGGGCTCTTTTAGCGGCGCGTTCCTCGACCCTATTGCTCTGTATACTTTCGCCACTCCGACCCCACCTCCTCCTCGTCGTGCGTTCCCGAGCCTCTCTCGAATCGATAATTCAAGAGACCGCTGACGCTGCTGTCGTTGCTTCCAACTTTGTCACGAACAAGGAGGGGGATAGTCCTTGAAAACTTGGAGATTTTCGTTCTCTCTCTCGTTCTGATGGTAAATACGTTGCTGGCCTTTTCATTCACGCTTTGTGCTTACTCAGAATAAGCGCAGTACATAGAAGATAGGGAGAGAGAAAGAGCTTAGCACGAGAGAGAAGCTTAGCTTTTCGGGAATGTAGCTCTTTAAATTTAAAGAAGCAAAACATTTCTTTGCTTTTCATCCTTCTTTATCAAAAAGCTGTTGTACGTTTACGAGTATTTTTTATCAAATAAAATTGCGTATTATAGTGTCGTTATTGTTGTCAAGCACAAAATTGTCTAGGATATAGAAAGAGAGAACAACAGCAGCAAATAGAACATCGTCGTCGAGGAAATGTTTGCTTAATGAGATGACTCATAGGCAGTTGAGGATGGAAAGGCAAGTTTTAACGGACCTTGCATGGCATTGTCGTTGTCGAGCATATCAATATTTTGATCACGTTACCGGGCCCACTAATAATGAACTGTGCGGCAAAATTATTAATAAGAAATAGCAACATGCCGTTATTTAAACAAACCCGCCCGTCTCAAAAAGAACAAAGTCTTGTCAAAGGCAAAAACGCTGAGTTTTCGCTATCGGCAGTACAGCCCTCCCCGGTGATAGCGGCAGCAGCGTTTTGCCAGAGAAGATTTATCGTTTTAAACAAGCTGCACTTTGGCTGCTCTCCAATTAATTTGCATTTCCAAGTTCAACAAAGTAGCCGGCTGAGTGCGGCTGCCGGCTTCGAGTCGAAGCACGCGTATGTACACTGGGGCTCTGCTGTCCGGGGGATCGCAATTATGGAGCTGCTGTTACTGCTCAGGCCGTTGATTAATGTTTCAATAAATTTCGCCAAGATTCCTCGGCGATCGTACGGATACGGCTTAATCGCCCCCGATCCACCAAAACCTGCAAGAAATTAGTCGAAAAGAGCCAAGCTGTGTTTTAACCGAGAGGGCCGCTTTAATCCAGCCTTTAACGGAGTTGTTGCGCAATCGTCACCTCTGCCGCTTTTTTTTCTCTCTCACTCTATACTTGGCTCTTTGCTTGGCACAGGTCTTTGCGAATGAAAGTCTCCCTGGGCCGCACAACAGCTTTACTACGGGCTCCGATTAAAAATGCACGCTGCGCCGCGCGATGGAAAAATGGAATCCATTGGCTCTTGGGACTCGTCTCTCGTTCGACGTGCTTAGAAACGAAAATTCACATTTCGCCCCCTTCCCCCGCACGCCTCCTCCCTCCCTCCATCATGACTTCCAGAGTAGCGGCAAGAGGGCAAAAGCCTCCACTGCTCGGCGCTCGTGCTCCACCAAATTGTACCGCATTATGACTTTGGCAATACTCTCTCTTTTTCTACACACACTCTTCTATTTCTCTCTTCGCTAATCTGAGCTGCTTTCGATCAGTTCGCGATGATCGTATACATGTAACACATGCTAGAAATTTTCTCCTTGAAGACTGAGGCAAAAATAAAAACAACGAGCAATTATTGATTTTTAACGATTAGCCGTATTTAAAATACGAACTGCTCTCGCATCTTTTCTCGGTCGTATAGGAAAAACCTTGGACAGTCGCATATAATACTTAATAACATTTTTTTCTTAGATCCAAGCAGCCACTCGATTTTATGTAAAAATTTTCTATTTCGATACCGCATACGGCATAAGATATTTATGGCATCAGTGCATCGGCACTGCGGCTCATGTCGTCTCCATGAAATTTTATTCAATTTGCCATTCTTTTATTTTCAAGACATTATTTTCCATCAAAGTTTCTTACACGTACATAATATAAATATCTAATACGCTCGTATCCGGCGTTGGAGCGTTGATATGCGCATCCAATTAAGGGTTAACAACACCTCTCTCTCTCTCTCTCTCTCTCTCTCTCTATCCGTAAGTCATGCGCGCCTGCTTTGTTTTGGAAGGCTTGGAACAGTCGACTCGCTCTGCGGCTACTCGTGGCTATTTATAAAAGACCCGAGAGCGCCGGAACCGCATTGAAAGAAGCGCGAAATGAGAAATGTAGGTCAACCGGCTATTTCAACCTACCGGGTTGTGTGCCCCTGCATTACGAAGATGACGAGAGACTCAAAGATTCATAAAGTCGGGAAGAAAGAAGGGGGCAACGGAGAGATACATCGATCGGATTGGACGTTGGCGTTGCTGACGTGCTACTACCGCCTCGCGCCTCTCTCTCTCTCTCTCTCTCGTATCTCGCTCTCGCCAACAAGGCAAATTAAAAAAAAATTTTAACTAATCCCAAGTATTCGACTTTTGGATCCTCTATTATCATCTACCTGGCAATTTAAGCTGTCAGTTAGCGTACGAGTTCTCTTTCTCGCTTTCTCCGTCGCCAAGTACGCGCGCTTCCAATTCTTCAAAGATTAGGCTACTTATTGTGCGGGTGATGGTGGTGGTGTCGTAGGGTGAAGTTGGTATAAAGGAAATGAAAGAGGGAGAGAAAGAAAGAATAGAGTTAACGAGAAAAACAATACAAGATAATAATTGTCCAAGTACAAAAAATAGCTTATTATCAGTTTCATGTTTGGCAACATGACACGTATACACTAGATAAGTCGCCTAGTCTTGTATTCACGGCCATAAACTGCGGGGAAGAGAGGCCACGTGCTCTATAGGCATGTCCCAAGCATTTCTCGACCGGAGAGAGAGAGAGTTCCCTTCGCGTAAGAGGCGCCGGCAATATAGCGCTCCGGGATGTATCTGTATACGCTGCTGTATTGCGGAGCAGCAGCACGATTTTGGAGCTGCTCTGGGGTGTATACTTGCGGGCAAAGGCAAGGAGAGAGAGTGTGGGCAAGCGAAATAGCGCGGGCCACGCGCGCACAACGCGCAGCGACTGTGCCCGAGACCCGAGTCACGACTCGACGACTCGTCGACTCTTACTTACTCTCGGCTCTCTTTCTCTCTCTCACTCCTCGGCAACTGTCTCTCTCTCTCCTCCGCTCTCTCTCCTCGGGTTGCCGCGCATGCGCGGCTGATCTGTGGTAGCGAGTGGCGGCCCTTGCCGCCGGGCGCCGGGAGAGCCGACGAGGTGACCGACGTCTCCTGCGGCAGTGCACGCGGCGTGCGCGGCTACCTGTCGATTTCTAACCTCAAATCGCGCACCACAAGCGGCAGTGTAATCAAGCCTCCCCAGGCCTCGCTCGCGTGTGTATGTGTGTGCGTGTGTATCCGGGTAACGCCACGGAGAGCACAAGGCATCGGAGCAACAGCGAGGCGAACACAAAACGCCGAGCAGTAGCAGAGAGCAGCATCAGCAGCACCGGCGGTGGCGGCGGGGCAACGCTGGCTATACGGCAAAGCGGCGCCGGCCACTCCCTCGTGCTCTGGCCTCGTCTCTCGGGGGACCTCGGGGCCAACGCACGCGACTCCGCCTCGGGATTATTCCTCCAGGATCAAGCTCTACACCGAAGACCGCCCCTGGCCGAGCTCCTCTCCGGCTCTCTTGTGCTTGCTGCTGCTGTGCTCCAAGTGTACATGAGTGTGTGCGCGCGTGTGTGTCTGCGTCGTGAGAGCGCGCGTGGGCGTGTGTACGTGTATATCGCATAACAGTGTGCCTTCAGTGCCCCGGAATCCTGGCTCTCCTGCAGCAGCAGCTGCTGCTCTCGGCCATCACTCGACCGTGTAACGTCCAGCAGTAGGACACGGCAGAGCTCTGTAGAGGGAAACATTAGTTAGAGAGAAGCATCGCCATCGCCCGGGGGGCCGAGCGAATGCGCGGGCGCAACCGGCGCGAGGAGGAGCTGCTGCTGCTGCCGAGCCCGCGTGCGCTGCTCCGGAGCGGCACCGTCACGGCAACGGTGGCGGCGTCGGCGAGGTAGTCCCGGCGTGATTATTCGGCCCCAGCAAGCCTCCCCACGTTGCGTGCATGGCGAGAGCGAATCGTCGAGGTTATGCGCCGGCACGATGCACAGACACACGTAAGTCCCTCTCCTAAGCAGCGCCATTACACGGAGACCCCCAGTGAGAGAGAGAGAAAAAGAGAGAGAGCTTCTCGGAAGCCTTACTTTTCTTCCTGCAGATACTGCTGCTGTTGCTGCCGCTCTACTTAGTTTCTCTTCCTTCCTCGCCGTTTCTGGCTCGAGCACCTCTGTCTGTGTAGCTCTGCAGTAACAGCAGCAGCAGCTATTCGGTGCGGAGGTACAGTAGCATGCGGCGACTGCGCGCACGTGGGAACCCGTGACCAAGACGGCAAAGCAGTCGTAGCTCGTTGCTGCTGCCGCCCGCCACCAGTTTTTTTTTTTACTTTTCTCTCTGTTGCCACGCTGGAACGATTGCCAACTCTCCCGCCGCTTTGAGTTTCGTCTCTCTCTTTCTCTCTCTCACACACACGAGCGCGCTAGATTGCTCGCTCGCTCAATCCGTCCGCGTCTGTCTGTAAACTAAGGAGCGCGTGAGTGTTTCGTTCGCATATAGTTGGGCCAACTGGACAATAGTTTCTTTCTGTCTTTGCGCTTTTTCGATAGCTTTTTCTTGCCACGTGTTTGTATACATATGCGTACTAGTCCTTTGAATGCGAGAATCCTAGTTATTTTAAGGAGATGTTCTCTTTTTCATTTTTATGTCTACTTTTCGTTTTTTCTCCTTTTTTCGAAATTCTCTCCGCTACATTAGCTTTATCGTAGATTGTAATCTTTCTACAAAATCTGTATTTTACTATCTATAAAATTGTGTTTACTGCCGCCTGGTTGGATAGGACTTGTAGAAGTTCTACATCTTTTATAAAGTCCAATTCTATCGTTTCTCCCACAGCTCAAGGTCACTGTGTATTTATATTTTTGTTATTCCCCTCTAAGTCCTACGGTTATTGACCTTAAAAATTCTTTGATCTTAGATTCTATACGACGGCCTATGACTCATTGTTAACGACTAAGCGTTTTGTAATGTTTACAATTATTCATTTCATATTCAATTTACCATTGTCCAACTTTATATTGTAAGTTTTGCTGGTGCATTATTTGTATGTGGAAACATCTTACATTTTTTGATACTGTATCCGGTTAGATCTAGCGAAAAACGTAAAGTCACTTTATGTGAGCATCATTTCTACAAAAACAATTTATGTGTGCCGTATGTTTAGGCAGTTATGTAATTTATTACAAAATTAGGAAAAAAAAGTAGTTAAATGATTCCTTTATAACTAGGTTGTAGCTCGAAACACCTAAAAATATCATCGCTTACTCATGTGCATAGTGACTATAATTTTATCAATGAATGGCGAACGGTAAAGACGAAAAAACAACGCTCGGTTTATTAATTGCATTCAGAATTGCGATCAGAGTGACGTGTCATATTTTATTTACAAACGACTGCTGGGCTCAGTCGGATTCGATCACGAGGGTTCATTAAACGCGTCTGTTAAAATCTGGCGAAAAGAGAGGGAGGCGGAGAAGGAGCGTTTTTGCAGATGTCGCGTACCTCCGACGTACAATAACATGCAGCAACTATTTCAATTACCATTACATAAAATTTTATACGTAATTCGAAATAGTATCTTTGAGTGCCGGTGATATGAAACACCTGGTGATGCTCAAAACGTCAGATCGACTCTTGCTTGCTCTGGCAAGGCTCTCTGGGAAATCCCTCACTTTTTCCTCCGCTCGTTGCAACGAGCAATCAGTATTTGCAACTTTTATATATTGGATATTTAAACTCGTTAAAGTAGGTTAACAAATTAGCACAATTATTTTGTTCGATTTGAATAAGCTGAAAATTCATTTATCAGGGCACAATTCGTCGGATTTTTCCAAAAGACCTAAGGCTATTAATAAAATTACAATCATAGTGGGACAATGTGTGCGCTCATTTTTAATTACACAAGGCGATTGATTGAGTAGACGTTATTTGCACCTACTGAATTTTCTCATTTATAAAAGAGATAACACTATCTGTTAAACAAAAGCTGTCAACGAATGCGCGCTATCGATGTTTCTGTATCAGCATTATTAAAAAGTACACTGATAAAGTTATACTAAAAACACCGATAAATCAATAAATAATATATGTAATAAAAACGAAGCAAGACAAATTTTTTGGCTTTTTGCGTTGAAACAAAGAGTTGGGAGAGATATATTCATACTATGCGAGATTTCTTAAAAAATTATAAAACTTGAGCCTAAGAAAATTATGATAACTGATGCCTTAAAAAATTTACAAATACGAGCTCCAGTTTCTGACGACGCTCTCCCTCTATCGCTAATAATAACTATTTTTTCATTAAAATAATAGAAAAATGCAAGTTAAAAACGAGACAAACCAAAATTTCCACATTCATTTTACAAATGAAAAAAGTAAAGAAAAGGTTATATAAAAAAGTATGCGTGTTTAATTTCGTACGCCACATGCTAACGAGAAAGACGGAGCGAGATATTATTGGAATAGAAAGAAAACGAGCGAGAGAGACTGGAGGGGGCAAGGGTAGGGGGAGAAGAGTGCGAAAGATAGAACGCGCGGAGAGCAGTTTGCTGGCTCCTTGAACTTGCAGTTCACTTGCGCATGCAGTCCGAAAGCCTCGGGAGTGCTCGAGCCGAGCGAGATGGACGTAGAGAGAGAGAGAGCTAGCGAATTTCCTCTCCTCTTTGCCTCGCTCTTCCCTCTCCATTTCGTCCAGTCTGACCAGTCACCATCACCAATAGCTATATATGCCAATATCTATCTCTGTCTTACTATATGGCTAAGTCTGACGCGCGCACTTGTGTCCGTGTATGTGTTGAACAGTCACAAAAGCTGCTCGCGTTCGCTCAAGGCACACTAACCTAACGTAACGCCTGTGCATCTCTCTCTCTCGCTCTTTCCCTTTTTCAGCGGCTCTCTGATATAGATAATGCAGCGGTCTTTCTCCCGCAGCCTCTTTCCCTCCTCTGCTTCTTCTATTCCCCTCTCTGCTCCCATGCCCCTCTCCTACCCCCCCCCCCTACTCCCTCACCTGCCTCGCTCCGTCTTGCTCTTTTCTTCGAACACAGTCTTATGTTGGCTGCTGACTCCCACTGCTCTCACAACCGTCTGTTTCTGTCTGCCTATTAATAGGACAATGCCATGCGATTTTGCTCTCTTTCTTTCCCTCCTTCTCTCATACTCTATCTATGTATCTGTCTATCTTTCTTTCTCGCCTCTCCGTTTTCCTCTTATTTACTTCCTTTGGATACGCACGCTTCTAAGCTTTTTCCTTTCTTTTTTTCTTTTCATCGGTTTTTATTACGGTTTATCTTATTTTTATTCCAAAAAGTTATTTTCGATTCACCTCATCGCGACATTTCAAAACTATAGGATCTATTTCGTATTTGATTCATTTTTATAGTTTACTCGAAATGCGCTCGTATCAATGAACCGATTAAAACGTTTCAAAATTACAAAGCACTAGAGTAATAAATATCACCGACATTACGTATTAAGAGTTCTAACTCTTCCACAGTTCCTGGTTCAATCAATTAACGTTAGAAATAGAATCGTTATTATAAAACCGACAGAGAGAAGGAACTGTCAGAGTTTTAAAAGCGCGCGTTTTTATTAGAAACTTTCTGGATTGAACTTATAAAAAGGAAAAAATATTTCACATTCTGGGGGGGGGGGATAAAAGGCAGGCCGATAACGCGAGCGAGCTCTCGGCCAATGTGCGCTCCTCGTTATCGTCGATATAGGCGTCGCATTGATAAACGACGTAAACATTATATCAAACGACCTAGAGCACAGAGAGCGCGAGGAGAGCACAACTCGTCCGCGCGTGATAACGTAAAAAAAGATGACGGGACAGATAACAACAACGCAGAGAGAGAGAGAACCACGGGAGGGAGGAAAATAAAGAGAGAGACAGAGGTTTTTTCACTCTATATGTGCGCAGTCCATTGAGACACGCTCGCTCTTCAGTCTGAGGCTGTTACTTCGTCTTTCTCATCTTTTTCTCTTCGCATTATTGGCGAATTGATCGATGAACAACAGCGCAATGACGTGTGTTTTTTATACGATGACTGTTAACCTAGCGAATAATCACTTACTTCCTTTACCGCCGCAGTGGGCAAATTTTTCAAAATTTCCCCCTCGTATCGTATATAGAAAAGAGGAAGCGAAGGCACTTGTTAGTCCATCGCAAGCTAAACGCATACATATCGTGGCCGTTTCGAACGACGAAAAAAAAGGCATGCAAAAGCTTTATTAGAAGTTGTGTCGTATAGGCGCGCGGGGGCGCGTGCTCACGAGCACGTCTCTCTCGGTTGCCCGCGCGCGTGTGTATATAAGCTCCATAGCTCTCTGGCAGAGGGAGGTCAGTGACCGTTACGTCATCATCTGAGGACATTCGCGCACCGCGCTCTCGCAGCAGCATCGGTAATAGTAGCCATACTCCCCGGCGACATCGCGTAACCTCTCTCTCCCTCTCGCTGTGCGCTGGTAATAATACTAAATAAAACTTTTTTGCTCCCCCCCCCCCCGCCGACAGCTCGAGCTTTATGTGCCACAACGGCCCTGCCCGTCTCTGACTTTTCCTTCATTGTCAACGCACATTTGGCGCTCGCTCCGACGAAATGCCGTCGGATTATCGTTGGGCGGCGAAATGTGAAACAATCCCGCTGTCGGCAAAGTGCAGCTATAGTCGTTCGGCATATACAGCGTGCACGCGATATAAAGCGAGCAATAATTTTTATTTAGCCAGCGTTCTTCACTTGCTCTCCACGCCCCGTTGCAAAAGGCAAGGGGCTCGATAAATTCGCATTAAATCGTTAAACGCGGCTCCTCATGCGCCAATCTCTGCGGCAGAAGAGCCGCAGCTGCTGGCTTTCCGCACGGACCAGCAGAAAATGGTCAGCGACTGCGTCTTGATTAAACTCGTTTGTTTAGTTTGACTGTAAATTATCTTTTCTTCATTCTAATGGTGAAATTGAAGAAAGACTCGTGCTAAAGAATTGATTGTTGGAACTCTGGAGATATCTCAATAATTGATGTTTGGATTTTGTTTTTCTACTCACCTGCACACATCACTTTTTACCTTAAACGCCTCACTTCTAAACAGTGCTTTAATCTCGAAATTTTCATAAATTTTCAACTATTAGTGCAACATCAAAATTAAAACAAGAAATACGAGTCGTGAGAACAACAAAGTCGGAAAGCAATATATTAGACTAATCGGCCGTTGAATTTGAAGAATCAAACAGGGATTTGGGGGGAGGGTATGCAAATACCTAGGCCAAAGCAGTACAGAAATGACGAAAAACGACGACGAAATTAAAGTACTTATTTGACTCTGGCATCGCGTCAACGGGGCGGCATCAATGGAACGTAGCGGTCTCTCTTGGTCTGCTTACACGGGAGTGCGCAGAGGAACGGCAACCTCGCTTTCTCTCTCTGACTCCGCGACCTGGCAACGCCGCGCTTGGCAAATCTTTTTCCCTCTCTATCTCGCTCCTCTCTCTCTCTCTCTCTCTCTCTCTCTCTCTCTACGGTTTGCCATCTCGCTCGGCTATTTGTACGCGTGGAAACGGAGCCTCGCTATATAGCCACGAGGAAGAGGAGGAAGGAGAGCAGCACCAGGCACTACTACTCTGCCGCCACCACCACCACCACCATAGCTGGAGATCCTGTTCTCTTGCAAGCGGCACTCTGGCTTTTCCACAGGGCCAGAGACTATCAATAGGGAGCAGATTAGTATGTGTGTGCGTGCGTGTATGAGAGAGGAGAGAGAGAGAGAGAGAAAGAGAGAGACCACGTGGGCCTGGGGATTAAGCGCGGGGCGCAAGCGCGTCCGGATGGCGACCATCGCTGCGCAAATCCTGTGCCAGGGCCAATCGCGCGCGCCATTGCCAGCAAAGCCGCCGACGCCACTGCCGAACAATTCGCTGCGCTCCGCATTCGAGTTGGCGAGCGCACCGCGCCGTCGCCGCCGCCGCCTCCTCGTTCTGTCAGACACCTCCTATCCACCGAACTTAGCCGTCGAGAGCAGCAGCTCTATACGAGCTAGGCTACGACGTGCTCCTCTGCAGCTTACCCAGAGCAGCAATGTTTCTGCAAACTACATGCGTTTAAAATAACTGTTAGCAGAAGCAGCAATCTGCTAACGCCAGCTGGTCCAAGGATGCCTTCTTTACTTGCTTGATATGCATCGAGAAAACATGATGCCTGGGATTTTGTCCTAGCAAAAAGGGGCATCGGGGCAAAGGGAAACGGGGTTGAAAGTTTATCGTCCCCCCTCCCCCCGCGCGCGTTCGATATTTTTAGGCCCGGCTCTTTCTCAGCCGTCGTCGAGCAAAGCTTTACGTCCAACTCGCTTTTCTTGTTCTATGTATACACACTCAAGCTAGAGATCCTTTTTCTGCACCTGCACCTGCTCCCTAGTACCTCAGCACCTTACCCCTCCAACGCGCGAGATCAATGGATACGCGCCTTAAAGGTATTGAAACAGTCAGCCATAAACTTTGATAGATTTTCTTATTGTTCTCACAGTTTTTCAAGCAATTTTTGAAAGGACAAATAAAACAGGGTTCTGCGGTTCTGTTTAATTATTGCAGTCGTCCATGCTCCGCATTAACATTTTAATAATTATAGCTATAGCCGGAAACGTAACTTTTATTATAAAATTGCTTACGACTTTATCAGTGTCATAAAAAAAAAAGTTGCAAGACGCATTAACGGTCAAACTTTGTGTAATGAATCTTTATTATCCCACTGTCTCTTGAGATATCTCTTGATAACTTCTTTTAGAATAGATCCAAGGCGAAATATACAAAATTGAAAAGTTTCGTAGAATAATTGATCATTAAGTTGAAGAACGATCTTTTTAGTCAGTCTGAAAAATATTTGTACTGTATCTCTTCTGTATTCTATTGCGTTGATTAGCTCACCCCCATAATGATATTTAAAATAAGGATGAATTTAAAAAGGATGACAACTAACGTGAAAATTGTTACTTTTGCAGGCCCCAGCAGAGCTACGGTCCAAGCTCCCACCGAGCGGTGTCTCCGCGGACGGTCGAGGGTAGCGGTGTTGGGGCCGTCGGGGGCGGCGGCGCTGCTGCGGCGGGCGGCGGCGGCGGGCCCGGTAGCGGCGGTGGCACCGGTAGCCTTGCCGTCGGCGGTGGCGGCAGCGGCGTCGCAAACGCAGCAGCACGTTACCCCCTTCACCACCTGCCGCACCAGCAGCAACCGCCACCTCCGCAGCCAGGGCCGCCACCGTCAGCAGCTCAGCAGCAGCAGCAACAGCAGGCTTCGACAGGAGGATCGAGTGCCCCGCCACCCCACCCGCACCACTACTATCACTACCCTCATCTACCGCAGCATCATCACTTCCAACAACACCATCACCATCAGCAAGTTGCAGCAGCCGCCGCCGCCGCCGCAGCTTCTTCATCATCGTTGGGATCCTTGGCGATGAACAGTGGCCCGGCTGGCGGCCCTGGCCAGCCACCAGCGGGACTACAACCCACCTCCTCCACACCCTCGTCGCGGGATCAGCATACGGTTAGTACTATCCACCTACTCTTCTTGAGCATAATTCTTATGTATCAGCACTCAAAATGATGACAACGTAAATAACGTAATGTTGAATTAATTCCACAGCAAGGAAGCGACCCGAGCGGTCTCAACATCACAATAATGAACATCACGGTGCCGCCGGTGGTGCCGGTACCTGCGAGCCTGCGCTTCGTTCACCCGTACCTGCCGCCGCCACCGCCGCATCCGCATCCACCGCTATCGCAGTCGGTCGCCTCGGTGGCCCAGGTGGCCTCCTCGAACTCGGCCTCGCCGGTCTCCGCCTCCTCGGGCCCGAGTTCTATCGTCCAGGTCGGCAGCAGGCAGCACCCCCCGTCCGCGCCCTCCCCGGCCTCGATCGCCTCCAGTGCGACTACCGCCTACACTAGAGACGCCTATCGCAATCCCAGTCCTAATGTAAGTTTGACAGTTAGTTTCTTGCGTAATCACCGATGAATTACCAAGGCCATGTGACGGTCACCGACCTTTATTCCTTCCTATCTCGTCTCTTTCTTGCTCACATTCTTTGGACGTTAGATGTCCAAAATATGACAATTCTTTTAAATATATTCTGTTTTAACTAAACTCTTAACATAGATAAAACTTTAAAAGAATTGATTTTAATACTTCTTATTTTTTTATTGCAGATAAATGAGAGGGTTGCGATAAGCGTGAGTAGCAGTCCGGTATCATCGCAGCATCAGGTCGTGGGGATTGGTAGCGACTACGTCGTGAGCGGGCGAGCCGAGCGACCGCGGATATCATTGCTACCGTCGCCAGCATCGATACCTCCCTCGGCCTCGCCAACCGCGCCCACAGACTACCACACGTCGGCAGTGCGCAATAACCGAGGCCCTGGCTCCTCCGGACCTGCAATTCTCGCAATGCAGCCTCAGGATTACAGGCCCAGCCCCGTCGATATAGCACAGCTGCAGCATGATGCGCCGCCCTTCAAAAAGATTAGGCTCAGCCAGCCCACGCAACAGCTGCCTCCGCCACACACGCCGCCCCAGCAGCAGCAGACTCAGCCGCAGTCGATAGTTCAGACGGTAGATAGCCAGAGAATTACGAGCGTGCAGGAGACGATCAAGCCGAAAACCGTGCAGCTTCAGCCCCTCAGGATAGATACGAGGGTGGGTTATGTTACTGCGTACACTGTTATAAGAATAAGTTTTCAAACGTATTTGATTTAGTTATATTTGAATAATAAAATAATCTCATGATTGTTATTGCAGCCAACTTCTGGTGTTTATACGCCACAAACGGAAGCGATCTCGCCAACATTACCTGAGCCCACGACACAAGAGGATTGGGTACTGAAGAAAACCAAAGATGAACTTCTTGCACAACTTTCTAAAGTCGATAGGGAGATCTCAAATAAAGAGTCGCAAGCTGGCATACTTCGTAAAAAGCTTAAGGAATTGGAAGAAAATCAGTCACTGGAGGCTGGAAAGCGGCCGGCTGAAGAAGCCTCGCAACAACCTAAGCACCAATCGAATATACAAAAAATTTATGCGGACAACAGGGTGTGTAAAAATACGCTGAATATTCTTAAGAATAATTGTTCTAATCAAGAAATTAATCTGACAAACGATAAATTTTCAGAGGAAAGCGGAGGAGGCGCATAGGCTGCTGGATAAGCTGGGTCCAAAAGTAAAACTGCCACTTTACAATCAGCCCTCAGACACGAGTATATATCACGAGAATCGGGCGAGGCATCAGTGCATCAAGACACACCTCGTTGCACGGCTGCGCAAAGAGTACTCGGAACGTAACACTTTGCGCCAGCAGCAATCTCAGACGTATGCCATACTCGTGCAGGAGTGGCACCGTAAAGTTGAAAAGTTGGAGGCGACACAGAAGCGTAAAACGAAGGAGGCCAAGAACCGCGAGTTCTTCGAAAAAGTCTTCCCAGAGCTGCGTAAGCAGCGTGAAGATAAGGAGCGCTTTAATAGGGTTGGCGCACGCATAAAAAGCGAAGCTGATCTTGAGGAAATTATGGACGGCTTGCAGGAACAGGAGGTATTTTTTATATTTTTATTTAGATATTATTTGGTACGTTTAATTTATACATTTGTTAAGAGTGGCTTTTTGAAGTTTTCTTTGGGAATTAATTGAAATATTCGAGTGAAAAACCAGAAGAATATATTCATATACATTTGCATATATAGTTGTGTTTTAAGTGTTTTAAAATCTCAATAAATTAGTATTTCTAAAGTTTTTGGGAAGAAGCTGGTTTTAAAGTTCAAAGCCTTAAATTCATTTAATATCGGAATCTGAGTGCTTATTACTAGTAAATTGAGTCGAAAGAGAAAAGGTGAGAATTACATGAATAAATGTGTGTGCTTAGTACCTTACCATACGTAAAATTAATATTTCTATGCTTGACTAACTTTTTGGTGGCTTGAGAAATTTTTATAACTGATTGACGAGGTAATTTTAATCACAGAAATTTTTTTGTCTTTGTATTCTAATAATATGATCAATTCATTCCTCACTTTTATTGCGGATGCTTTTTATGAAAAAATATGGAAATTGTTACCATTGTTTTGAAAAAAAGCTTTTGCCCAGTTAACGTTCCTATTCTTTGAAAGTCGATATTTCAAGAATTTCGTTTATAAAATTTCATTTGTGACTAACAGCTCTAATTTGCTTGCTAGCGTTTCTGCTTGTCATCCCAGAACGTTAAAATACAAAAACAATTTAACAGCTTCATAGTAGCATTATTTCACGTATTAATTCACGTGAACAGTGCCAATGTGGTATTTACATTATACATCATCATTCGTCATTACTCCTCAATATTAAAAAAATAATAATAAAACTTTCGAAAACTCGAGAGACTTTGTATAGTCCAGGCTCATTGCTTTTCTTGGTTGGTACAAACGATATCTGTGGTAACAGTACCTTGTTACCGGCTGGTATCCACCAACTATTTAAAGTATCGATTTGTTCGCTCTTCTTCCGAAATTTAACCGAGTGCAGATCAGGAAGTAGTCTACGCAAGCCAGTAGATGGACGAAAACTGCCTATAGGCTCAATTAGTATTCACAAATTAGCTACATTCAAAACACGCAGCAAATTATCCTTATTTCTTGTATAAACAATTTTACACTTTCTGCACTTGTTTTATTGTTATGAGACTCGTACATTGATTCTTCGCGAGATTGCGAGAGATATTCTTATGAAATTCTCGTCATGGAAGATACTTATCATTGCTAATCCCCCAGGAAGAGTTGTCGACTGAGCAAAAAAATGCGTTAATAGCTCGTCAGGTTAGTAGTGCACATTTGCTTCTCTACCCTTTTCAAAGTTAGCGCGTTTACATCTTGAGAAAATTAAACAGTATTTTGAAAGTATACTTTATTTTACTTTTTACTATTTTTCTTTTAATTTCTTTATTTTTTTTTGTTTATCACAATTATTCTGTACATATAAGTTAGTAACTAGTTAAACAACTGCTTTAAATTTGTTTTTCATTGTAACCATAATTTTCTAATAAAATTTGCACACACAACAATGTAGAGTCAAAGAATTATAAGCCACTTATTCTCTTTCGTTCTCTCGAAAGCTCGACGAATAAATTAAGAACAATCAAAGTTATCGCGCCCAAGTGGATAGGTAAGGAAACAGGATAGTATTGTTATAAACAAATTTGCAGATGGAGGACAAAAAGATGCGCTCGTACGCTGTGATCCCGCCACTTTTGTTGGACTCAAAACAGCGAAAAATCGCATTTCAAAACCGCAACGGACTGCTACAGCCTGAGGAGCTCGAGGCGCTTCATAGCGAAAGAAAAATGATCAACGTCTGGAGCCAGACCGAGCATGACATGTTCAAGGAAAAGTACCTCCAGCATCCCAAGAATTTTGGGGCAATAGCACAGTCGTTTGAGCACAAGTCTGTGTCTGACTGTGTGCATCATTATTACATTACCAAGAAAGCGGAAAATTATAAGCAGCTACTACGAAAGTCGAGGCGTACGCGTAGCTCTCGAAACAATCCTAACAATAAGGTTAATATAATAGTAAATTATTTTTACACATTTATGTATATACGTATATAAAGGAAGTTAAAACTTACACGATGCGATATTATTATTCCAGGTAAATAATAGTAACACCACAATCGGACCTATAGATATATTAACGACCGGAGTGACGACGAGGCTGCAGCGTGAGCAGCAACAAAAGACTCAAGAAAATCCACAGAACAATTCTGCGTCAGCAAGTAGTAGTAGTAGTAGTAATAGCAGTAGTACTGCGACTACGACGATGTCGGCTCTATCGACAAGCATCTCGACCTCGGCCTCGTCGACATCGGTCACGAGCTCTGCCGGCACACCGTCGTCGTTTAGTTCAGGTTCTGCCACCGTTGCCACTTCGAGCAGTAGTAATTCGGTGAGCAGTGCTACCGCCACCACCACTCTGTCTTCTGAATCCCTGGCGTCCGCTACGACGACAACGACGTCGACAACGATAACGACGTCGACAGCGGCGGCGTCATCAGTATCCGTCCTGAGTACCAGCGCGACAACGGCGACGTCGAGCGTACTCACCACGACGTCCTCGTCGTCCGCTAGCGCCAAGGACGTCCGTGAGGCGAATAATGAAAATAAGGATATCAAAACGGAACCAAAAGACACCTTACTGATCAAGGATATTAAAGAGGAGTCACAGTCGAGTTCTGAAACTCTTTCCAGTAGGGAAATAAAGTAAGTCGTTAAAAAATTCAATTTTTCTTATTTAATAAACAATAATTTGCAATACTGTTTTTTCATGATTTACATTAACTCATGCAAATATTATTGTATTAGCAACAATAGTATCAATAATTTTAGAAATAAAGAAAAGTCTGATTTAGCAATTAATAATGCCAAAGTTTAGGGGCCAATCGGGTAAATAGCATAAAGTTAATCTGATAGCAGCAGCGCAGAGCCGAGAGGGAGAGATCGCTCTCGTTTTAATCAATTCGAAACTATGGGCAAATTAAATGATTTGCGTGCGAGCACGAACTGGAAGAAATTTCTTGTGTAAACAAACTCTCCCGGTCTCAAGTGTCGACAGTTGTCGAAAGAGAGAGGGAGAGAGGGGGGTAGGTTTAGCTGGGGAGAGAATTTACGTGGAGGTATAAAGGGTAGAAAGAACAGGACTCTTCCTATACGTTTTTGGCTTATTTTTTGCGAGCATAACAAAGTTCAAGGATGTTAAAAATCACTCGTCAATTCTCGGGGTTAAAATATCTTGGGGTTAAGTACGTATTTATGTATACATCCACACGTGCGCTTATACACACAGACATGAATATATAACGGATGGATGAACGGGCAGGTGGGTGGGCTAGCGATTCAGTTATTACTTTAACGCTCGCTCATCGAGTTCATTGTTCGGTACGCCGTGGCTTGCTCGGGTTCGCGCGTCGGGAATCTCTGCCGCCATGGGAGAGAGAGAAAGAGCGAAAGCGAGTGAGAGAGAGAGAGAGAGAGAGAGAGAGACGCTGAGCAGATCGACGAACATTAGCAGATTGAAATGCTAATCAATGGTTATTGGTTAGCGGACAATGTTTGCGCGGGCATCCATCCAGTGTTCATCATCTTAATTGAGTCGAGTTCGCGGATTTCATAGGCCGGGATGGGGCTGCTGTCCCAGGAGTGAGCAAGCAGCCCCAGGAATTGGAAAAGATTTGCATTTGCGTGCGTTACACCAGGCTCGTAATTCGCAGACCATCCATGTTTAGCCAGCTCGAGCTTTCCTTGGCGCTACTAGTCACAAGCTTAATCGAATACACGGAAGTCATATTAACTATTAATTGTATAGCTTATGTAATAAAAGCATCTATAGAGAAATGAAAGTTGAGAATTAATAGAGAGGCCCCTCGGGGCAATTTGTCGTTTTTACAGAGTCGAGGCCAAGACTGCTCTAGCTTCATCGTCGGGCGTAGCCAATACGATTAATGCGAGCAGCTCTCTTTCGCACGAGCAACAGCAGCAACAGCACCAGAAAGATAAAAAGAAGAACGCGGCCATAGGAGGCTCGACCGCGATAAGCAGGTCGAAAGATAAGAAGAAGGAGAACCATGCGGCCCCCATGGAAACCAGCGATGAGGAATCCCAAGCAATGGACGCCATTGGTGAGTTTACCTATCAAACTTTTATTCATAAAAATTTCGTTTATCGTTGACATAGACTTTTATTTCTATTTGCCAATCAGTTTGTTTTAGTATTTTTTGAAGTGTAGTATATTCCAAAGTTCGTTTATATTGAATATTCCCACAGGAGATTTTTTATATCAATTTTTTTGTGTAGTGCAATAAAATTTTTTATTTGATATTTAAATTAAATTTATACACTTCCATTCTGGTTGACAGTATGAATTTATGTTATTGAATCAAATATATTCAGTCTTATTCGTAACATAAAAATAACTTGAAATTTTAAAAAGTCAAAATCTTTATTTAGCAGATAATTTTTCATAAAATATTTACAAATGAGAAATGAATTGTTGCTTATACGATTTGTCTTTTAATTAAGTAAATTTATGTATATTTACACAACGAATCTTATTTATTATTTATTATTCAACAGTTGATAAGTAATCGCCGTAAATATTATTAGTAAAATGCGTAGTTATACAGGACGATAATACAAATTCGTTCACAATAAAAAGAGGGGAAAGTAGGAAAAAAGCGTGATCAAACTTGGTCGTATGGATTTAGCCTCGGGATAGAGATATTAACTTTGTCTTTTTAATCGAAAAAGTCTTGATATTTGATATTTGCTTTAATCGACACTCGCGCACAGTATAACTGTCACTTTAGTCGGACGAGTCCTCGTTATCGTTGGGCCGCAAGGCAACGGATTGAAAATCCGCGCGAACCCACGGCCGAAAGTTTCAGGCGGGCTGTTGCATACCTTCGCTGGTGCTGGGCTGCTGCTGTTGCTGCTGCTGAGATGTCGGCGTCTGAGCGCTTTTGACACTTAGATGGTCGTCGACGGAGTTCGAATCGTTCGGTCCTCGGCTCTGGGGCTCCTCTACGTTGGCATGACAAAGCTTGCGGTGCTTGTGCACGAAGTAGTAACTCGGAAATTTGCTCCCACAGATCTTGCACGGGTAGTACTGGACGTTGAGATCGAGAAGTCGAACTTCTCGTTTCTTCCCCTCGGGAGGGCAATGGGTATTGTGTGGCTGCTGCAATAGCTGCGGCGGCTGTTGCTGCTGGGGCGGCGACAAGGAGGATGCCTGGCTTAAGCTGGCTTGGCTCAGGTGTCGGTCCGCATTCTCCGCGTCCGTCGGTAGCAAGTGACGACGCGCGTGCTTTCGGTAACAGTACTGCGACTTGAACGTGTGCTGGCAGTAGCCGCAGGTGTAGTTGCCGCCCGAGCGGCTTTCCCCGTTGCCGTTCAAATGCCCGGAGGCTGGTAGAAGATCTGGCTGCTGCCTTAGTTGGTTCTCGTCGTTTTCCCGGCAATTGTTCGCCGATCCACTTTCAGATGACGCGCGCCCATTGCATTGGCCTAACAAAGATCTGCGCTGGTTTTGCTGTTGCTGCTGTTGATGACGCTGTTCTTGTTGCGTAGCTTGCGCCTAAAACAGTCATCAACCAAAGCAAATCTGTGAAAACCAGCCGAAAGTATTAAACGTCACTAATCAGAATTATTACAAACTCGACTAAACGCACGTCTTGCTCTCCCAATCTCATAGAACAACCCACCTGTGCGGCTCCAGGAGCGTAGTTTTCATTGAGCACCCGATGAAATCGCACAGGCCCATCGCAACAGGCGACGTCGTAAACGACACCAGGCGTTTGCGGCAGCCCACTGACCACCGAAGACGAGGACTTGTTCGAGCGCTTCTGCTGCTGTTGCTGGGAGGCTCGCCTCCGCCGGGGCATTTGCTGCTGCTGGAGCGTCTGCTGCTGCTGAGACTGAGACTCGTCACCGATGGAGATCCGCTCGTTGCTCGCCGAGGGACTCGGGCCGCGGGTTGGCTGTTGTTCGTCGCTTCGCTGCGTTACCGAGCTCGCCGACGAGGCCACCATCAGTTCTGGGCTGGTTAAAGGCGAGCGCGAGCAGCCGCCGCCACCGCCACCGTCACCTGCATTATCGCCAATTTGCTGGCCGCCAGCTGCGGTCTGGGAGCTGCTCGAAGCCGGAGATATCGAGCGCTCCTTCGTTCTACACCACAATTATTAGAATCTTAGGCCGGAATACTTGAAACAAGAGATTATAAACATTGAAGAGGACGACACCATTCGGCTGCTTACCCATAGGACGACGACTTGTGAATTAGAGAACTCGGTAGCACGGAAATAGAGGCTGGCAGCGGAAGAGTTGGCAAGTGCGGAATGTCGAGATGTCGAGCTGGATATAGATGTCCTGGGCTTGCTGCACTTTGAGGCCAGCAGAAGGCTGGTCCAAGCAGGCGGTTCGGTACTGGCCGCAATACGCTACTGCCCGTTTGCTGCGGCTGCGGCTGTGGTTCTTGTTGTTGCGATGACAGTTGTTTGTGCTGCTGTTGCTGTTGTGACGCTGGCAACGGCGGGGACAACGAAGGAGGCGGGCTAATGCTGGCCGGAGGAACAACCACTGGGGCTCGCAGCCTCAGTAGAGCTGCCCGGCATTGCTGCAGTGCTCCAGGCATGTGCAGCAAGTGCGTCGCCAGCAGAACAGTGTAGATGTTATCGAGCGTCACTTCCAGCCGGCCTGTGTACATGTAATTGAGCAGCGGTGCGAAAGCTTCACCTCCTGTGGATCAACAGATAGAGAGAATAATAATCTGCTGGATTTGCGGGATAGTGAAAAAGGAAAAGGAGGACGGAAAAGAAGGAAATGATTACCAATCGTCGAGGGCACGGTGATGGAGGTGATGAGAGGCGAGGGGGCAGCCTCGTGCGAGCCAGCCGGGGCGGCAGCGGGTCCATCGGAGGCTGTGGCAGCGCTCGCCGCGAGCAACGCCTCGAGATAGCCGCTGTGAGCGGCGAGTACGCTGCGGTGCGCGACGAAGTGGTACTCGCCCTCGTTGCCAACGCGCACGAGCGTGTCCGGCGGGGAGAGCGTCTCCAGCCGGGGATAGCTCTCCTCGTGACCGAACCAGGCCCTGTACAGACTGTACATCCTCTCGTGCTTCTAGACTCGCTCCAAATACGCGCGCTACTAAACCACGTTGGTTTGTCCTCGTACCGTTTTTTGGAACTTAACCGACAGCCCTTCAACTTGACGTTATTGGCATATCTTCCGCGCAAGAGAGCCCGCGAGTGAGATATTGCAGAGCCAGCGGAATCGAGGCTGGCTCGGGGAGAGTCGCGGCTGAGTGCGAGCGAGCAGTCTCGCGGCCGTGATTTGAACGCCAGAAGCCGCGCTGGCGGCTGCTGCTGCTACTGCTGCTGCAAGCACTGCGCGCGGCCGCCCCTCCACCAGTCGGCAACGCGCGCGCCGGAGGGTGCGAGGAGAGGAGTACGCCCCCCGAGCGCGCAGATTGGCTGGCTGCCGGGCGCCCGCCGCACGTGCTCTCTCGCGCCTCCCGCGCTCTTTCTCTCTCTCTCTCACTCTCTGCAAGACCCGACAATTGCCAATTGCCGATTGCACGAGGAACTCAGCCCGCCAGCGTTAGCCAGCCCGCGTCCCTCGGGACCCTGCCAGCTTATGTACCCCTCTAAACTCTCTCTTCCCCCCCTTCTGCTGCTATATTTTAAATATTGCTACTCTACCCCCCGCCCCAGCGGTTTTTCCTTCTTATTTGGCTCGACCGATTAGTACTTGAGCCGAACTTCGTAGGCCTTCTCTATTTTTGCCTGCTACCCCAAGTCTAAAGCTTTCCGAAATTCGAAACACTTAACTGTTATATATTCGCATTTGCAAATTAATTCTTTTTCTATAGTCTACTATTGCATTTATATTACTCTACTTGCTGTAAGTAACAAAAGTTATTTCAGCCTAATTATTCTTGTAACAATTACCCGTTTAAATGTTGATGAGCTTTTAAAAAAAATGTATTAATATCTTTGAGAGTTTTCATTTGAACACTTTAGAGATTGAAAGTTTCTATTAGCTTTCAGTTATGAAAAATGTATAAATAATGTAGCAGTCGTAGTAGGCAACGTTTTTCGTTCCTTGTTTGAAGTTTAATTTTTTTTAAATGAAAATTTCTATTTCAAAACTACGCGCACTTGCGTTGAGCATTATTTATAAAAAAAATCATTAAAAATAACTGTACAGTTATTTGAACGTTGTAGATTTAGAATAATCAAATTCAGTATACAATTCGATAGACAAAATATTGAAAGTAAAGATATTAATATACAAAAGTTATCATTTATGAAAAAATTTAGTTGATTATATAAAAGCACTGAAATATCGGGGAGAAGGGGGAAGGCTTGTTCCGTCTCAACGTAAACACTTGTCGCCCCCTTTCTCAGTTTCAAGGGAAAAAAGTACTGACTCTCGAAGAGATTTGCTACGCTCTATCGCGCAAAAGTCTTTGATTTTGTTTAGGCTCAGTTTCATTAAATTCCGCAATGCAGCTTGTTTCCTTAAATTTCTGCTTGTACTGATGCATGAATTTTTGGTAATAATGAAAGGCAAATATCTAACAAAACTAAAGTATGCAAAAATCGGGAGGAAAGCGAAAAAAGACGAACCCGAATTAAGTGTAACAGTGAAACGTTGCTCGAGCGGAATGCCGGGATCAAGCGCAGCTCTTATATCTATTTATCGACGACGAATGTCCGAGGTGATGGGCGAATCGAACGAAAGAAGAATAAAAGAAACGATACAACCGCTGTGGCGAACGAGGCCTGTGCATAGGGGTCGGTTGTATTCGCGCCTCGGCTTCTCGCAAATTTACATTATTCGGCAAATACGGATAATTGCAGGGAATCGGCTCTAGTTGCGCCGGGCCAGGGATCGCCGCTGAAAAAGACGAAAAAGAAGAATGCGCCCGAGGATGGAAAAAAGGAAAATTCGTAATCCAGCCCCTTTCGCTCTTGCATAATAATCGCGTTGGCTCTCTCGTGGACGTTGCGTGGATAATCAAAGGAAAACGCGCGACTGCCTCCCGGACAGGTGTGCGCACGTCAGAGTGCATAGAGGCTAATCAGGCAAGCGCGTCCAGTCCTCTGCCTGGAATAGCTGTATAGCTAATTTGTATATCTCGATTGCAAATTGCGAATCGCAGCTCTCAGGGCAGGTTGCTCGGAGGGGGGGCGAAAATCAATGCGCCCTCCCCCCCCCCCCTGGATTAGACCCCGGGCGTTTCCGCGTAATTTGTCGCGCGAGAGAGAGAGAGAGAGAGGGCGCGACATGATCCGCCAGGAGCCACGACGGCGATAGCCTCCCGCTGCAAGCTACAAATGGAGAAGGAGGGAACAAGAAGGAGGGACAGTACAGGGAAGAGTAGCTGCTACGACCGATGCTGGCCGGCATGACAGCCGACGCGTGCGCAACGATAAACAAACGTTGCTCGCGAGAAAGCGCCGGCGATTACGCGCATTTCCCACGGGACACTCGGAGGGGATGACAGAGCTCTTGGGAGGTATGCTCTCTCTCTCTCTCTCTCTCTTTCTCTCTGACTATACACTGGGCCGCTGAAGCTGTGGAGTATAAGGCCGCGGTTTGCCAATCCCTTTGCGATTGTCTCGCTCGTCGCAAACTCTCCTGCCGCGGGACTTGAATATACGCGTGTTTGAACACGAGAGATGCGAGAGAGAGAGGTGTGTGCGCATTGAGAATAGATCGAGAGCAAACGCCACAGCGACGCGTTCTCTCGCTTCGCCGAGACTCTGGCAAGACTGCATTCCTATTCGACTCTGTACTCGTCCGTACCATATCTCGATTGATACCCGCTATCGCACGTATTTTCATTATGATTTGTCGTTTAAGCGCGACACGTACTCTTCGTCATTGCTGTCGTTATCAGCAAAAAAATCAAGTTCCGCAAATCTTACCTTTGTTGTTGAAATTATATGTCACCGTTGAAGAAAAGAAATAGTATATTGGTCAACAGTTTGCCATCATCTACTCTGATAAAAGTTTGTTATCCGGAAAAACATAAAAAGTGTTGAACTGTCTTTAAATACAACTTGATTAAAACGAGCTCTTACTAGAAAGTATTATCAAGACCTCTTCTCGCTTCGGCCACGTCAAATGCAGGAGTAGAAAAAGTTGGGAAATAAGCAAGCAGAACAAGAAGCGGAGCAGGAAGAAGCGTAGAGAAAAGAAGAAGCCCGTATAAAATTGCAAAATCCACTGGAGAAATTATTCAGTTATTTCTCCCCCGATAATATCTATTACTTTGCGCGGAAAGAAAAGAATCGGTTAGAAAGATAGAAAGATAGCTTATCGACAGCGGGACGTTATTGAATTAAGAGAAAAAGGGGCGGCAGCAGCACGAACCGATATAAAAGCTCGAACGATGAAGAAAAGAAAAAAAAGACGGGGCGAGGGAGGGGGGGAGGCAGGAGTGTGTAGAACAGCGGAGCTTCTATACACATTATACGTCTCGGAGAGTGCGGCCGCTGATGTTTGAGAGGAAGAGAGAAAGAGAGAATAACGCGGAGGAGGGTGGTACGCGCGGCTACGGAGAGGGAGAAAAAGACTGCGTTGCGGTGATTGAATCGCGCGCCGGGGCCGCGCAAGGAATAAAAGGGAGAGAAAGAGAGAAAGGAAATGGTGTTGGCCGGATGAAAACCCTCGAGATATTTTCCTTCCGTTGCCCCCCACGCCCAACTGCGAAACCCGGACGCGCGCGAGCTCGCTGCCTCGTAATATCGCGAAAAGTGTTTGCTTAGCTTGTCTCGACTCGTAGTCGAAGCATTAAACCAAGGCTACTCCCCCTTTCCCTCGCTCTTCTTCTTCTTCTCCCTCCCTCTCTCACTTGCACCCTTTAAACTGTTCCCGCGCGCGCGTATAGCTGGGTCGCGATCATTCCCCGACTTCTCTCAAATCTCCGTCCTCTTTTTCATCGCACAGTCTTCTTTATCACTTCGTGCTCTTGCTTTTTTGTTCTTTGCGCCGATTACGCTGACAGGTATTTCGATGTAAAATGTAAACTACTCGTCGTAATAATGTAGTCGCGACACTGGCACTCGTACCATTATGAAATCTTTATTCTTTATTTCTTCGGTTTGCAAACACGATTCGTCTCGAGTGTTATTAAACATTGTTATCCAAAGTATTTCGTTGCTTAAGATTGTTCAACGCTTCTTCTTTTATAAATTATTCAAATTTACCAGGAAAACGTAGGAAAAATTAATTCCAACTCTCAAAGTGTACAGACGCATTATTGTTAAAAACCGTACCGGCAGCAGCGCATAGGTTATTCTATCGCTAACTCTACCGCTATTTTTTTTAAACCATAGAGCATTAATAATTCCCGAGCAAGTCCACTCGACCGCGCGGGCCATTGAATTTGAAGAGCATTATAATTGAATTTCTTTGTGCAAAGCTCGTTAGGATTTCATTGGCGCTCATTATAAACCGGGGTGACATAGAGCATAGTACCACGTTGCAAGCTCCGCTTGCGTGGGCGAACATCTCCGACTCGATTTCGGCCCTGCCGACCAAGCGGGGCAAATTGAATTAGAGCGAGCGAGTAGGAGAGAGAGTACGTCCGCATTTTTCACCGCGATCACCGCTGTCCCTTTTGCTTTTTCTGCTGGCGCTCCGACCTCGAGGGGCGTCATAAGCAGACCGCGCAAGGCTGCAAATTTTATAAACGCAGGGGGAGGGGGCAGAAAAAAAAACAAGTTTCGGGTTAAAAACGCGGGGAAGGAGAGAGAGAGATTGGTGGAGAAACGAACATAACGAGAATGTAGAAAAATAATGAATCTCTTGCGGGCTGCAGAGGACGACGCGGAAAAGAGAGCGAGAGAGGTACAGACAGAGAGAGAGAGTCAGCTCAGCGGGCCAGCGATGGGTAGCGAGGGGGTAGGGAAGGGGAGGTTGTGTGTGCTGAAGCCGGAGCAAATTGGTGGGCAAAATTAAATGAAGGTAAAGCGAGGGCTGAAGTTCTCTGTTTCTCTCTGTCTATGTGCAGCTTGACGGGACGCGTGCGCGCTCAGCTCTCTCTTGCTTGCACGCCCGGGGAGCGGACGAGCTAATTAGCGTCTTGATTTACTTAATCCCAATTAATGGTTCTCTCGCTCGCCTACCTGCCGCAACGGTTTTCCTCGCTGCCGGTTATAGCTCACTCTCCCTCTCTCCGGGCGCCAGACAGGTAGAGAGCTTGCGCTCTCTCGCACGCTCGCTCGCTCGTTGGCCCAAGTGCAAGCGCTACTGCCCGCCCCGCTCGGTAAATAGCGGATTATGTACGAACGGTTTCACGTTATGAGCGAGCGCGCCTCCGGATTATATACATCTATATATACAGATCCATCTCTACTCTCTCACCCACCTCCCCACCCTCTCTTCTAACCAAGCGCTTTTGATATAGTTTTCCAGTCGAGTTTCTACAACTGCTACTCGCTTTAATCTTGCTCCCCCCCTCTGTCTCTATGCGCGAGCCCTGCAAGCTCCAGCCGGAGAGTTTACCATTTCCCGGCAGGCTTCTTCTCGGCCAACTAGCTTTTTTTCTAGCATACGGCACTCATTGATGCTGCAATATTTATCAGCTACGCATAGCAAGTAGCACCGTCTACTGCCGGTCGTTAACTCAATTTTCGGAAACGCCCTCGATTTCATAAGTTTATAGGCTTCATTTTATGCTTCTGATGCTCGACTGACATTTATCATTAAAAGCCAAACAGCTCATGACTTGAACAGTCAGTAAAAGCGCGCGTTTCCTTGACTATTGAAATTCGCCGAGCATCTGATTCTCCTCTTTCAAAGTTTTATTGCAGCTTAACATTTTATACGCTTGCAGACTAAAAATAAACAGACGATGATCAACTGCGCAAAAGAGTGAAGATTGCGCGAGGCGGTGGGAATAAAAATACTGGTAGTGGTACGCATGAGGTGGGGTAGAAATATGGGATGAAGTAAAAAAGGCTCATGCGAGCGTGTGTCGGGACAGTGGGTCGGGAGCCGTCGAAAAGCCGAGTTAGGAGAGCACAAGTGGAAACTAGCCGAGGCAGCCAGCCGCGCGTCCCTTGGTTTGATTGCACTGCGCCGATATTATGGTCCACTCGAGCAAACAACATCTGTCAATTAGGCGGCTCTGGACTCCCCCCCCCCCACAGCTACTCATGGTCTCATCGCGGTCGGCCGCGTAAAACGCCGCCAGCTTGGCCAGCTGGCTGGCGTGTCGAAGCAGTTTGCAGTTTCCGATGACACGTCTTGTGTCTCCTAAATTTCGCTCCTTTGATACATCGAATTTCAATTAGTCTAAGGTGTCCTTCTATACGCCTCCATTTCCACCAGCACCTCTTAATGAAATTGTTACATTTGTCTCGATCGATCATCCAACACATGTAGGTAGTTAAAATCCGAAAATTAAAAGGATCCGTGTCTCTTAATGATATCAGGGCGGAAAAAAATTGAACCTAATCGCGATAGTCATCGTTATTAGCTGCGCAAGCAATAATGTATTTCAATAAGCTATAGAAGCACCGACAGTTCTTTACATGCTCGTAGGAGCTTAGAGCAGGGGGGTGGTTACAGTCTGTACAAGGGTGTGTGGGGGCAAACGTGTTTGCTTTTAATCATTTTTGCCGAGGCACAAATCTCATAAATACATAAATACAAAAACGAATCGGAGAGCAGCAGTCCGCTGCCGCGGGGGCTTCTTCTCCCATCGAGCCCGCGTGCAAACAAAACAACGAAAACTCGAGGGACTCCTTTTTACAAGATACATCATCCCCTTTGCTACATTAAACTTGTCAGGAAGCGCTTTTTTTTCGTACGCTCGCCTATAGACGACGGCGTTTTGTTGACAGGTTGAAAATAATTTATCCGAACATAAGCCCAATTAAATTTTAGCGCGGATAACGATTTTAACTGGTTTTTCAGAGCGCAAATATGTTTTCCATCTAACGAAAAATATACACATGCGCCTCTTGAGCAAAAAGAAAAGGAACAGATTTTTGGTAGCAGAAATAAAAGGTTTTCGTGCTTTGATTCAAACGTTATATCAGAATAAATAATGGAAAGAAAGAGAGAGAGGAAGGGAGAAAGAGGTTAATTTGAAACGATAAATGTATATTTGACGGAGGTGAATTTTCAGATGTAGAGTAGCCGGGCTTTAATCAAATTAAAACATGACGTAATTACATAATTTTCACTCGAATATCGTTTTTGCCGCTCCGCGCGCGCTCGCGGGCCCGGGGAAAAACCGCGCGGCTGCCAGGTATAGAGCAGGCAGCGGCGTACAAATTAGCGATAATTTAAACATTCCAAAGCGCGCATTTAAATACTACCGAGTTCAAAAATTCAATTGCAGAGTCGAGCAAACAGACAACGAGAGGACGTGCGCGCGCGCTAGATTGCAAATTAACTGGAAACTCGTAACTAGGGAGACCAGGCTATAATGAATATGCGCCCGAGAAGAAGAGTGTAAGATGTGAGGGATAAAAGCCAGAGTAGTCGGGGAGATAATTGGCGCCGGGACTATGGTGAGGGGGAGCCATCGGGAGCGCGTAATTACAATGCGCCGAGAGAGAGAGCAGTGGATGGATTACGAGAGTTAACTCGGTAATCGCGGCTACTGCAAGCTGAATCCGGCCGTGTGTTGCTCTCGCCCCCCACTCCCCACAAGAATCGGACATTCCGTTTGATGTACGCTCTCTCTCGATAACTACAGCTTCATCTGGTTATATAGCAACCCCTACCCTCTAAAAATGCTTCCGGCGTAAATAAGGTTGCCCGCCCTCTGCTGCTGAAGTTATATCTTGTTAAGGCTAAGCGCGCCTGGCATCGGGCTGCAAAGAGAATTCGCTCCTCTTCGATTCTCGTAATAATGTCCGGGGAGAATTTGTGCTCATTTATACCTCCCCCCGTCAACCGACCCTTTTGCCACCTCTGCAAATTAGCCGTGACCACGGGACCACCCCCCCCCCTCCCCAGGCTCTTCTCTCCAGCTTGGCTTACGCGATTTTCAACGTTCCCGATATACAAGCTACCCACAGGCTTGATATGTACGAAAAGCCCCTCGACATTTTCCTCAGTGCTTTCGTTTTTCTTTCTTTTCAATCTAATTATTTTCTCCCCCTTTATAATATTTACATGAATATAGTCGAATTAACATTGATCGTTTTAATTCGCTCTCGACGACGCAGGTCGGTAAAAATACGAAGTTCGTTTATTAATTAAATACAGTCATGACATCAAAAGCTACTTTGCATATTGTGCAAGAGGTAAAACGAATCATCATCTCGTGCTTTTTTCAAAAGAAAAAAAATGAAAGAAAGAGATAAAGGGCAAGGGAGGAGGTGGAAATACTAGTTAAACGAATTGAGTTGTGTTTGTTCAAGGCAGTAGATTGATGACTCCCAGCAGAGGGAAAAAGAGAAGCTCCAGTTGGTAAGGACGAAGAGAGAGAGAGAGAGAGAGAGAGAGCTCGTCAGTCATTATTTCACGAAACGTAATTGCTCGTGGGAAGAGGCGCGCGTACAGCCAGAGAAAGCTCCGAGATTCGCTCTCGATTCGATGACTCCGCGCAAATATAGGTTATATTCTAATTGCGGGCTTGCGCTTGCTTTTAACTCCGCTTCTCCCTCCACGCCCCGGCCACTTATTCTCTCTCGCTCTCGCTCTCTTTGTGAAAAATTTATTTTCGCCCTTTTGCTTCGCTCTCTTTTTACCGCAGCAGCAGCAGCTGCTGTGCCGAGAGTAAGAGTGCGATAGAGCTCGGCTGCGGGCCAAAGTCAAAGAGTGCAGTTGGCGGCAACCGGTTAATTCAGACAAACAATAGAGAGAGATGTGCAAGAGAAACAAGGCGGACGTTTTCTCCTCCCCCTTCCTACATGTTTAATCAAACGTCGGAAAACGCAGTGTAAAGAGCCTAGACTATGGAATAATAGCATTAGCGAGCACTGCTGTGTGACCGTAAGGCTCGGCTCTCTGAGCTAGTTCTCGTTAATAGAAAAGAAGCGGTAAAAATAAAACAAATGAGCCAACAGCAGCGGCAATAGCCGCGATGGCAGAGGCAACGTCGTCTAGGGCAGATGAGAAAAGAAGAAGAAGAAAAAAAAGAAAGAGATAAAGGGGGGTGGTATTGCTTGGAAGAATAAAAAATGATATTGACACTAGTTGGAGCGGCGGAGAGAGGTGGCTGATGAAAGATCCATCATTCAGCTGAGGGAGGGGATGTACTTTGCCGTGCGGAGTCGCCGCGGCCGCGTGGGGAGGGTATATTTTATAAAAAATTCAGGCTAGCCTCGCTGCCACCGCGCCCGCCGCCGCACCGAGGCTCTGCCACCTCGCTCTTCCGGCTTCGCTATGGCGCGCTTACCTCCCTTGGACTGCGGCTTAATTAGTCCGGCTTCCCACCTACCTTCTCTCTCCCCGCACGCGCCTATTTTATCTCGTTCGCCCGTTTATCCTTTTGAGTGGCCTACCTACTCCACCCCTCCCCTTCCTCCACCGTTTTCTCTCGTATTCTTGTCCTCCAGTCCCTTACCGACCCCCTACCCCTGCGACTCTCTTTCACTCCCCCCCATCTCTTTGCCGACTAGAGCTTTGTTTTACCGGGGATTTTTGGCGCTTTTTGTCGAGCTCTTTTGTCAAGAGCGCTCGCCTACGCTTTCCCCCGACCTCGGGGCTCCCCTCCGTTCCCCAGACGATGTAGCTTTCGAGAGCAAGTGTGCCTCGAAAGCTACAAAAAAAAAAAAAGATTTCCTCTTCCTTTGTCGCGGGACCGATTTTCATTCGAGCGCGAACTTGTTTCTTGCTTGTTTGCTCACTTGCTGACCGCGAGAGCTATGCTTGACTCCAACTAATTTGTTTACACGAAAGCCTTACGTAAAGGTTAAACTGAATTTTTAAAGAGTTCGAAAAATTATCTTTTTGATCATCTTTATACGGGAATAAAGTATCTTCGACGTTACCAGTAATGGCTATGGATATCGAGTTATTAGAGTCACTTACGACGGCCCTCGCGGTTTGTTAGAGAAAAAATTGAAAAGGAAAATTTCGGGGGGGCATTATTAAATTGAAAATTTTTCAATTTCACCGAAGTGCTTGTTAAAATTGACTTTTTTACCGGGAGATCTAAAAAATTAATCGAGAGACGCTCTCGAGCGGCTAGAATTGTTTTTTAAAATTCAAAAGCCAATATAAAATTGCCGCGAAATATTTGTCAAGTACAAGTGGATGTAGTCGTTATGGCTTGTTATACGAGAAATAAAATGGGGGTACGTGTGTGAGAAAGAGAGTGAGATAAAGGTAGAGATGGAAAGAGAGTACTGGAATGGATGCAAACTCTTGGGCGGCGAACAAAAAATCAAGCGGCAAATCCATTAAGATAATGGGAGCGTTAGGAGGGATGAGAAAGAGGAGGAGAAATGGAATAGCTAGGGCACATACGTGCGAGAGAGCGAGAGCCGTTTGCCTTGTAAATTTGATTGACTAGTTATTTCGCGTTATTGGAATTTTCGAGTGCGCCGCGCGGAAAAGTGACAGAATTGCTGTTGCCTTAATCGACAGCAAACAGCGGTTCAGCTCCAGAGCGGCAGCAGGCAGAAGGGCTGGAATTGCCAGTGGTTGGGAAAAACGCATGGGTTGCAACGCGCAGGGCTTGCAGTAAGCGAAAATGATGGGGCCGCGCCGGGGGAAAGAGCGGCGGCTGCTGCAGCAGCAGCGGCGCGTCAATCATAGCTTTATCAATTTTCTGGCTGTCTCTCCGGCAGCCACTTTGCGCTGGGCTGTCGGCCACGCTCTGCGGCGCGATTTCATCGCGAAAATCTTTCTCGGATTTTTGTAAATTTTTCCCCGCGCCTCCCCTTTCTCTCTCTGTCCTGCCTGAAGGCTGCGTGTGCCGTAACGCGATTGACACATCCCTCCCCCCTCGTGCATAATCCAACCGAATTTCTACTAACGATTATTTGCATTTATTGTTGCACACCTGCTCGCAGTGGGTTAAATTAATTGACAGCCCGGTCCAAAATCAGTTCCTCCTCCTCCTAACAACTGTTTATCATAAATTATAATAAATAAAAATGCAAATTTTCTCGACCTTTTTTCTTTTAACACAATTTTTTGTGACCGCAAAACAGATGATTAATAATGATCCTTCGATTCGAATGATTTTGCCACAAACGCCGAGCGTTAGAAAAGCGAGCGCGCCGCCGCCAAGGTCTCTAGGGCCCATTTAATTTACCCGGCGATAAAAAGTCAAAAGTAGCGAGAGATCGCTTGAGAGCGAAAGAGAGAGAGAGACAGGCTTTCAAGGGAAAGAGCTAATTTAGCATATTTAACAGTTTTGCTACTGCCGGCGCGTCCTCTTACTTAAGTGGGAGCTCCTGCCGACTCCGAGGAGAGAAGGGGGTAGGGGAACTAGGGGCAATTGGGCTGCTGGGCCGCGTTTGCACGTCGACAAACATTACCTCGCGCTCAATCAGGGCAAAGATGTCGGGGCGGGGGGGGGGGGGCGAGGCCCTGCTGATGAGCGAGAACTTTTTAATTGGCAATTTCTAATTAGTTACTTGGCGCCGGCAGTCAAGCAAGAGCCTCCTCCCTTCCTCATTTTTCCCCACCCACTACCATCCCCCCCTCTCTCTCTCTCTATTTCTCCCCCTTTCCTTCCCTTTTTATTCGGTTTATGCTATCTAATTATTCTCTTTCGCGCGGGCACTCGTCCCTTCTTTTCCCGCCGAGCCGACCGCCCACTTTTGGCCCTTAGCCCCCTTTTACCCTTCTCTCTAATCTTTCTCTGCCGCTCGTGTTTTATTTCTGTATTTCATTTCCTGTCCCCTATCAGCCGCGGTCAACGCGGAAAAAATCAGCAGCCCTTGTCAGGGCCTCGGAAGCTCACAGCCCTGACCAATTCGTATTGTTTCTTCGGCTCTTTTACCGCCTATACCTCCTTTTCTCCAAACTTATACTTCAATAACACTTTATCTCTAATTACTAGTGATTGTTGTTTGGCTATTTAAAATCATTTTTAACGGAATAATATCCTCGGAACCTAACGCTATAGTATTCTGCGTTCATTTAACATTTATAACGTTCAATATACGCGAGAATGGTATATTCACATTCATTCGGGCTAATCGGTATTTTTTATCTAATTGTAATATTACCTATTCCGTGCATTTCGTCTTTTCACATCAAATCAGCATTATTTAAGTATCATCTACTTACATTATTATTATTTGCACACACTCAGCGGAATAAAAAAAAAACAGCGGAAAGGCTGAAAAAAGATTATGCTAGCAGTAGGCTATTAATATTAACTCGTGAAACGCCATGAAATTGAGTAACGCGGTGGAGTAGTTTAAAATGTAATGATATGGGTAGGCGTTAAAAGTGCCCGAGCCGGAAATTGAAATGGCAAAACAAAAGGAAACAAGTACAATTATGCGGAGTCAATAACAGCAATTGGACAGCTGCGTAAGGGTGGAAAGGTAACTTGTTTCGACGATTTCAAGCAATTTTAATAGAGTCGAAGAGCCGTGTGCTACTTCCCCGACCCGTGTCATATTGCGATTCGCTTGCAGATACGATCCCTTTTATACGAGAATAGTGTTCCCGTCAGGCATATTTCCCCGTTTGCCACACATTAAATTATTACGAAACGCGATTTTTTTTCAATTTTATATTGCAAATCATTTGAACCAAAATCATCAACTCAACGTTATGTTATCGTTTGTTGCAGAGTGCGGAGGGAGACAGCTCGGGCCGCATCCGTGCGCAGTCTGCCAGACGACGGTCGAGGCGGGCAACCAGAGCAGGCCACTGCCGCGCAGCCAGGCCAGCCAGTACGGTCTGCGCGAGGAGCAGGTCGCCCCGGGAGCTCGCGTCTGCAACACCTGCCGCTGCAAGTCCGTGCGCGGGCGTTACACCACCTGCCCTCTGCCCAGCTGTCCGAACCTCAACAGCGCGAGCTCGAAGACGCGAGTCAAGCGATTGCGAGCCCTGCCCTCCAAGTGGTCCGACCTCCCGCCAGAGGTTCGCGATCCCATCGTTCAGGAGTTCCGTAAGTATACGCGCCTGTTGATTCCTCGAGAGACTACTAGTTAATCAATTTATAACTTTGAATTTTTTTGATAACTTGCAGAAATACCGAGCAACGTGACCAAGTGCTGTTCAGCTTGTTTCAATCGGATATCCCGTCGACTGGCGCCGCATTTTGCGGGCACAAGCGCCGAAGGAGCGGACGATGCCGACGCCTTGGCTCGCCAGTGGACGGACGAGGAGTTGGAGCTGCTGCGAAAAGCGCTGCGCGAGCACGGCACCAACTGGCCGAAGGTCTCGGAGCAGATTGCCGGCAAGTCTAACCACCAGTGCAAAAACTATTATCTCACCTACCGGAGAAAACTCGGGCTCGACCAGGTGGTCGCCGAGTATTACCAGTCACTCGGCGAGGAGCGTCGGCCCTGCTTAACCGACGAAGAGGAGAGCGGTAGCAGTACAAGTAGCTGTGATGAATTGGCTGTAAGTAGATAAACGCATATGTCTTGTGTATAAAACTAACAGGCAAAGACGTTAATTTTTGCTGTGCTTGCCCCGTGTAGGTGCACGATTCGAGCGACACGGCGAGTGCGGGCAGTCCCGCGAACACCATCTCCAGCAGTACGCCCACAGCCTCGGCATCCTCGATATCGTCGACGTCTGTCGTGCAGCCGAGCGGTGGTCTTGGCCTCGGCTTTGCCCCCCAGGCACAGGAGACAAAGGTGGGTGAAAAACTCGCGGACGTGGCAGTGGTGTCGTTGGTTGCACCGTCACCGATGTCCTCTTCCCAGACACCACAGACCAATCCACCCACGAGCACGAGGGAAGACTACGACAGCTCTGCCACGGTAAGACCGATTACTCCGGCACGGCGCGCGATTCGCAGAACTTCTCTTTCCCACTGCCCCTCTCACTTGCTGCTAACTTTCGATTTCTCTTACTCCCCCGATCCCTCCTCTCTCACGCGCACACGCACCTCTTTCTCATCATTTCTCTTTCTCTCTCTTTCTCTCTCTCAAACAAGCACACATTTACCCTACTACTCTCACTTAATCATCCATCGGCTACCTATTTACAAACACAAGTTTTTCTTTTTTATTTCAACGTTTACTCTTCAATGCGTAATGTATTTTTTTTTAAATTCGTACATATGCAATTATTTAGTACATTACGAATTTTAAGAGTAGACGTTTCGTTTTTGTCAGCCCGTCCATCCGAAGTTTTTTTTTACCTCAATCGTCCCTTCTCCCGTGAGAGGGCCGTCTGATAGAGGTACACCGATTGTTTCAGGAGACGGCGGACGAAGGTCAGGGTAGCGCGGATCTGGACAATGCTGGCGTTGTGGTAACGCTCACAACACCCACTGGTCAGACGGGCAGCGCCTCTCATCCACCATCGCAAGCTATCGTACACACTCAGCCTCAGCCAGTACTCGTACAGTCACCACCTACGACGACAAGTAGCAACAATCCCCTTACAGTCAAAGTAAGCAAATACTAGCTAATTTTCTCGTATCTTCGTAATGAAAAGCAATTTAATTAATTTTTAATATTCCTTCAAGGATCTTATGCTGGGAGTAATAGAAATGCAATTGAAGCGGAATCAGAACAGCCCAGGTGGTCCAAACTCTTCAGTGCCTGTGAGTTCTGCAACACCTACAATATCGAGCATTCTGAAAACAGATCATCGCAACGACATCGGCTACAGAAGCGATTACAAGTCGGCTCAGCAGGCGTCAAGTATCTCCAACACTGCCATGCCGAACAGAGACTCAAACTTGGCAACTTTATCGGTCGTCTCGGGACCGCACGCTCATCGTTCAGCTCCAAGTCCTCAGCAAATAGGTCAAATGCAGGCTACTATAACACCGTGTCCGCCGACAACCCCTAGCCAACAGGCCCAACCAAGTAGTCAGGACATGTTGCCAAAGGAAGGATTGGTCGTCATGCAGGTTTGTACAATTTTTTATACTTACCCATTATTTTCTTATTGATAACTGATTGAATAAAATTTTGCCGAATGTTGAAACAGCAACAGCAAGCCATGCGCGAGACAGAAGGTACTCTTGATCTTAGTATAAAGAAGCCTCGACAAGAATACAACCACACGCTGCAGCCACCGCCACCTTCGTCTCATAAGCCTGCACCAGTCAGCCATTATCGAGCTGAGCCACCTCCTCCACCGTCCACGTATTACCACGCTCATGCTCATCCAGGAGCTCCACCAGAACCACAAGGGCGAGGTGCCAAGAGTCCGCATGTATACGTATCGTCGCCACGGCCGCAAGCGCCACTTACGCCGAAACTATCTAACAAGGTGACGGCAGTGGTGCCTCCACACCCGAAGCTTTCTCCTAAACTTAGCAACATGAGCACGCCACATAAGACAGGCTCGATTACCCATGGCACACCTGTCTCCAGTGCTAGGTACGACGGACTTCTAAGGCAAATGACGCCACCTGGCAATTCCAGTCAGCCCAACCCAAGTCCCACTGCAGGTTCGTTAATGTTTCTTGTATTTTCTTATTTTTAAACGTTATTGGAAAAGTTTTAAAAACTACAGTTTCCATTTTTATATATATAGTAGGTTCGAAAGAGTCAGGTTCGATTACTCAAGGCACACCTGTGCATCCGTTTGCTGTTGATAAACGTTCTCCAATGTACGACTATCACCGATCTATCAGACACTCTCCTGTCACAACTAGTAATATGCCTGTTCAACCACCGAATTCTGGTGTAGTCGTTAGCCATGGCCAGAGGTATGTTATATAATTTTTTTATTTACTATACCATTCCTATAAAATTATTGAAAAAATTTTATTTTCACAGCAGCAGTCAGTATAATTCGTATCCACCGCGGCAAACATCTAATTACACGGTGGAACAGCTTTCCTCGAGGCAGATCATTATGAATGATTATATCACCAGTCAACAGATGCATCCACGTAATCGAAGCAGTGGCTTAACAGAACCACCTAGCAAGAATGAACCTTCGGTAACGCTTTATTGCGCTAATACTCCGCCACCTCAGTCACATACTCAACCGCGCCAAGGTGTTATTCAGAGGCACAACACTCAAAAACATTACGCACCGCCTCCGCCTGGTTTGGAGGCCTTTTCAAGCTTGGTAGATGTGGCTGTTCAACAGCCCAGCTTACCAGTGCCTCATCAGCCTCCAAGCAGTTCTGGCCATGACAGTCTCTACATGTCAATCGATCGTATGTATTCAGATCGTCATATGGATAGTCGAGCACTACAAAATATGCCGAGGTTAGCACGACAGCAATACCAAATGGCTGTAGCTATGCAACGCGAGGAACAGCAACGTGAGCGTGATATGTTGCTACGTGAAAAGCAACAGCAGGAAGAGGAGCAACAACAACAGCAGCAACAGCAGCGTTTGCAACGTGAAAAAGAGCAGCAGTTACATCATCAGCAGCAAATTGAACGAATGCAGCGTGAAAAAGAAATGCAACAACAGCAAGAACACCGATTAGCCCAGCAGCAACGCGAGCAAGAAATGCATCAAGCTGCTGCAGCTGCTGCGGCAGCTGCTGATCACCGAATGGCTGTGCAGCAGCAGCAGCAGCAACAGCAGCGTGAGAAGGAACTACAACAGCAGCAGCAGAGTCATGCTGAACATCGGCTCAGTATGCATCAACAGCAACAGCAACAGCGCGAGAAGGATATGCAGCAACACTATCGGCTTGTGCAACAACAACATCAGCGCGAGAAGGAAATGGCTGCAGCAGCTGCACAGCGTGAAAAGGAGCATCAAGAGCACAGGTTAGCCGTGCAACAGCAACAACAGCAACGCGAAAAAGAGCTGCAACAACAACAAGAAATAAGACTCGCTCATCAGCGCGAGAAGGAACTTCAGCAGCAGCAAGCTGATCATCGACTGGCTGTTCAACGGGAAAAAATGGCTTTCTTGCAGCATCAACAAAGATACCAAAAACAGCAACAGGTACATCACATCCAACATCAACAACGCATGGAAGCTGAAAGACGGCAAATCGTGCAAATTTACAAGGATCAACAAGAAGCACATACACAACAACTGTACAGGTAATTTTGTATTTTAAAAAAGTAACAACGCAAATATTGTATTAATTGCTTTACCTTCTTTTACTTCTTCAATGAAAATAGGGAATTTGCCGAACGTCAATGCGAATCACCAAGTATGCCTAAAAGTGGTGGATTTTTTCAACCAACAAGACTTACTCCACAATCGCAGCCAGCTCCCCCGTCTTCGAGACATGGTCCATCATCGTCCGGTCAACAGGGCGACTCCTCTACATTGACAGCTGCTAGCTTAATAGATGCTATAATAACGCATCAAATTAATCAGACGGCTGATACTGGTGGTGGCAATAATCCTGCTGCGAATAACCAACCAACAAGACCTGGTGATCGCTTATTTCAGGTAAGAGTTACCGGCCGATACTTTTATACATTTACACGTACATGCTGAAATATAAAACATTTGATTTCATTCTTATTTCAATCTTGCAGAGTTTTCATAGAGATAGTCCGTCGGAGCCTAATGGGATGGCCCACAGTCCGGCTGGAGAAGAAAATGCCAATAGTGGATCCGGAGGTGGAAGTGGCAATAATGCTGGAAATAAGGCTCTTACTCTTGGCGAGCACGTTGATCATATAGTAAATAAAGATTACGGACCGCCAATGTCTTCCTATAGGCCTTATCAAGGGTTAATATTCTCTACAATGATTACAATTTCTTTTTTCTAATTTTTGTTTTCACAAATGATTCTAATAAACCATTGTTTGTACCGTAGATACCAAATGCCAGAGGATCAGTGGAAAAGGAGAAAAGGTGTGGAACCGGATTCGGTAAAGTCGGGCGACGAACGACAAATAATTCGAGTTGCACAACAAAAACCAGCTTCGTCACAGTCTCAACCGCCACATCAGAACCAACAGTCTGTGAGCAAACCGCAACCACAATTCCACACTGAGCCAGTTTCACCTCCTGAGCCCACTACAAACCATTATTCACGTCGCTTCTACGAACCCAGCACTGCCTCGACGACAACTCCAGTGACACCTTCGAGCAAGTCGCACCTTTCGCCACTTGACTACGTGAAGAACAAAATCGTCGAGGTAATGCGGACGGAAGACGACAAGTCTAGTGGGGATCGAAATGGTAGTGGTGCTAACGAGAAAGATGACAAGTCATGTGCTGATAATTCGCCTGGCGGCGAAATGGTGATTGATGAATCTCCGAGCCAGGCTCAGCAACCACCACCGCCGCCGCAGTCGCAACAGCAGCAGCCACCTCCACCAACGCCAACAACGTTCTACCCTTTTAATGCATTAGGCGTGCATACAGGGCCGCCACCTGCGCCACCGCCGACGAGTGCTGCGGCTGTAACAGTAGTCAAGACCGAGGAGCCCGCGCCGCTCCTTTCTGCTCAGTATGAGCCACTCTCGGATGAGGATTGATATTACGGTGTGAATAAGCGAATACCCTTTGGAACTCCCTGACTATTTGACGGATCTGCGCCGCTGACTCCAATTATTGCTGCTCTACAATAAGGCTACGAGTATCAACGACTTGAGCATAGAGAAGGCACAGGAGGAATGTGTGGTTGCATTGTCATGTATCTTGAAAAGACTGGTATTGTGCGTGGTAATTGTAAAAATATAATATGCGATTTTGTAATATTTCATTTTTCTTATTTATTTTCAACTTTCTTTGATCGAGCTGCATATCTGGTATTGCTTATTTTCTTTAAGTACCTTCTACCTTGACTGTTTTGAATATTTAATATTTCAACATTCAAATTACATCTCAACTATAAATTTAAGTTCATTTTAATTCTTAAAAACTTAAAATGTAAACATAGATGTAATTTTAAGTAAGCTTTTTCTATGCATGCATTGTATTTTTACCTTTACTCGTAATATCATTTTTTTTCAACGTTAACTATGTGAACAATCTTTGAATGCCGTTGATAAGAGTACCTTATTTAATACGACATTGGTTTTTTCTTTTTTATTTATATAAATTGTAATAATCCATAAAAGTCGACGAGCGCAGAGTGCCAATGAACAATATTATTTTGTAATTGTATTTTAACCAAATGTTGTATATGCAAAATTTATAAATTTTTATTTTAATTTTATTTCTTTAATAAGTAAAGTTATACGAAGTTGTAAAATATTGAGATCAAACTAAAAAATACGTAGATTAACCTTGGATTATACTCCGAGAAGCTTTTTTTTATTTTTAATTTAGTATATTTTAATATGATTAATGAAGATATATTCTGCGCAATTTGTCAAATATGTAAATAACAATTTACGGTAATCGAGAAGATATTTTCTAATCTCGATAAACTGTATAAAAATTTTTTTATTTTAAGAGCGAAAATCGTTAGTAGTAACGAGCTGTCGTATCGCATTGAATGAAAAAAGTTACGAACCACATCATATTTTAGCCACTGCAATGTACAATTCTTTTTTCTTTTTTTTTTTATCGTGAAAATTATCGAACAAGTCAGCGTTCATTCCATCGTCGGTACAAGTCCGTTGCGAATACGAAATCTAGATACGATTCTAAGTATGGAACAGGGTGATCTACGTTTGTACGTATGCACTGCAATAGAAATACTAAAGCGGCAAGAGTAAAAATGTAAAATGTCAGTAATGATTTTTGGCTAAACACAAGAAAACGTAGCCCAAGGTTTACAATGCAGACGCTTTTGTAAATATGATAACGTAGTATAATCGTTAAAATGATAAATGCGGCGTTAATGGTGTGAGTGTTTTTAAAACTGAATGAGTCTGTTATATGTACTCTACATATAAACGTTCATCGAGACATGGTCTGCGATAAAAGAAGAGTAGTCGTTAGATAGATTATGAAATTAAGCGAATGGAAGAGTGCTACATTTAGTATGAAAAAAGCAAGTGTGTGTGTTTGAGTGTATGTGTGTGTGAAAAGAGAGAAAATAATGTGCGAGTCATTGGTGAAAAAGAGTGATTAATGCGCTGTTTTATAGTGATGCGATACGCACCGTCGCCACCTTCTTTCATTTATTTGTCCGACTTTCTTTTTTCAGTAAAGAGGTTTCTTGAAAAAAAAAACAAAAAAATAAAAATTACAAGAAATGTAAGCTTAAGCGTTGTACATAGTACATTATTATTAATTTTAAGAGTAAATTATAAGTAATTATAACGATTATCAGTTTATTATGTATAGAAAATAAGGATAAAGAAAAAATTCTAGGCTCAGATTAAGTAATGTAGTTAGCGCTTAGAATCTAGGAGACCACGAACTGACTAGGGAAACTTTCCCAAGACTACGTTCTCTTATAATTGAAATAAACAGCCGATTAAAAAAATATGATTGAATCGTCGATGAACGAATAGATATGGATTTTATTTAATTAAAACAATTATAAATAACGTATAAACAAAATGCGAATCCTCTGATTTGTGACATTTGACAAGGGGAAAACAAAATTATGCGGGCCACATTTTAAATACATTTCACTATGCATAATACACATCATACACGTAACTTTTTATACAGCCTGATTTTATATTTGTACGCAATGTATGGATTGCGCCTTTGATCGTACTCAGTCGCGATTTTTTAACGCTTTCTAAATTCTATTATCGGTGCAAAACGTCGTTTGTTAAGAATCGCCTTAAGAATGTAAAGAAAAAAAAGACATGATTAAAATTTTATTTCCTGTGATGGATTGGACAAAAGTAGTATATTGAATATTATATGGGAACTATTACGGTAAATGTTGATCGGTATTTGATCTTTAATATTTTTTCTACGTGTAAATACATTGCTGATAATGTAATGCAGAAATACATGTTTTGATGGTTGATATAAACGTTTATTTGAAACTCGTCGTATTTCCGATGACACTTAATTTTTATATAAATAGATGTTTTATTCGAAGCTAAGAATGCGCTTACAATAAACTTATATATTTTTCGTTGAAACAAGCAAGCCTCATAGTACTTTATCAAAAAATTCATCATAAAACATAAACTTTCAGTGATAAATTAATGTTGAGACAGACACGTTGAGCGATGTTCACGATTCCATCTCGCTTCTTTCAGTCTGAATTTGACCGATTCTTCAAAACGACGCTTCGAGACCGCAGATTGACAAAAAAAAAAAAGAAAACAAAAAAAAAGCGACAACAAAAGCCCCGGTGCCTTTCACTATATATGCTTGGCGTTGGCGGCTACTCACTCAAAATTCATACCAATCCAACTCTCATAATCTACCTCTTAGCTCATTCGATCCCCCATCCTCATTCATGCTATTCTCATAATTTCGGTACAAGTCTCCTGAATTTTTGCATTTATAACTCTGCCGAGTCTTTCCGTTCTGACGAACGCAGCTTTCTTTTTTTTTTTCTTTCTTCGAACGTTAAACCTCGTCGTTTTTATCCTAATCCATGGTTCTCGATGTATTCGATAGGGAAAATAAATTAAAAGAAAAAGGCAAGATGAAGAAGGAAAAATACTTACTGTATTGTAGGCTGTTATAGGTCAACTGGTTTTCTCAAACGAATCTTTGATGATATCTAATTCAACCAAGCGATAATTTTTTAATCGGACGACAAATGAAGAAAGTTTCTTACTATCAACGAATATTCGCGCACTTGCGAAATTCCAATACGAGGCAATCGACATCCCAAGTCGACGGTGTAGGTAATTGAAAAATTCATATAATAGAAATAAAAAACAAGATAAATAACTTTGTGATATTAGAATTTTAACTGATTGACAGATTTTCCCTTGGAGTTTCTTCCTGCGTGTAAGTGACGCTTGTGGTAGCTGAAAAATCACACGTTAATGAAAAGTAAATCAGTCTTCCCACGTTGCTATACTTTCTTAGAACATCTTCTAAAACTTTATTTCAAATTGTTTTTTTTTCTTATAGCTCAAGTTTCGCCATATTAAAATAATAAGTTTGCCCATTTTTTCAATATCAATCAAGGACTATAATTTTCATATACGGTATTTTATTTAAAATTTAATTCGATAAAATAACTAATAGTAAGAGACGTACTATTAATAAATATTAATAATTAGCAGAGAACATAAAATTTAGATATTAAAAAGCGAAAGCGATCGATGAAGACTTATAAATTAAGTGTACAATGAGATTAAGGGAAATCATTAAGTGAACTATTAAATGTATCGGTTGGCATAGTGAAAGATAACTAAAAAATAAACAAAATTTCTAAAGTTGTGTGTCGAGCGCTTTTTCTCAAGAAACTAGCGCTAAAAACTGGAGCTAAACATTAAGTTCGTATATCGTATAAAAATTGATTTATAAAAGGTAGGTATCCGCTGGTCGACGAGTTCGACTTCGCTGCTTGCACTGATGCCGAATCGTCCTACGAGGACAAGATACTTAAATTGCGGATAAAGAAATGCCCGAGGCAAAACTTCTTTTTTTTTGCTTTCATTTTTTTTCTCTCAGGGCCTGGAGAAACCAAATCGCTCGTCGAAGATTACGACTTGGACGATGACGTCGATTAGACCTAGGAGAAGAAAATATCAAACGACAAAAAAAATGATTTATCAGACTAATTAACGTTATATCCGGATAAGAAGTATAGAAATAATGCAAAAAAGACGATTCAATGTAAATTGTTATTATTTTTGTTGAAATAAAAAAAAACATCATCTCCGTTACAAAAAGAGTCAGTTTTGCCTGGGTTCAGCCGCAGGTACACCCACGCATCTATATACATATACACATACATCGTCGTTTACATAAAAAACTTGTAGAGCCAGGCGGTACGTAGACAGCGGTAGCAGCTCAAACTCGGCGTTCCTTCACGCGTGCTCCCGATTCTTTTCAGCCTTGCGTACACAAGAGGCAGTCAGGAGCACATGGCTCTGGCTTGTATCATGCGCTCTCTCGCCGCTTTGAACTGGCTGAGCACGTCGTTGACGCTGCTGAGGAGCTTGCCGGCGTGCAGAAGCCCAGCCTGGCCGAGGCCAGCGCCGCCGGCGCCAACGATCGCCTCCAGTTCGCGATGAGCCGCGTAGCTCTGGGACTGATGGACGAGGCTCAGCCGTAGATCGACGCTGCCGCTCGGGATCGCCCGCAGCTTGGCCTTGTCGAGGAGGCGACCCTCGTGGGCCGCAGGCACCGCGCAGTACGTTATGTCCTCGAGCTCGCAGGTGCCGCCGGTGAAGAAGCGCCGCAGCGAGTCGACCAGCCCGCCGGCTGGACGCCAGGTGTTCAGGCTGAGGCTGTAGCAGCCTGGTTCGACGGGCAGGCCCAGCGAGCCGTAGCCCTCGATGCGGTACCTGCAAATCTCCCGGATGAACTTGCAGTTTGTTCGCGCTTTCCCTCTAACCCTATTTCCATCTTTTTTTGTGCACAAATTAAAATGAGATTGAATTTGAAGGTAGAATAGAACAAAAATTAAATAAAATAAAAGAATCGTACTCGGGACATTAACACAAGTGGAAAAGGTAGATTAAAAGAGTGCGTAATTGTTCGTCAGTCGATAGAGCAAGGAAATGAGAAAATAATAAACTTTTACGTATATCGTTGCGTCAGCTTGGAGAAATTCAATAAATCTGAGAAATTTCACCTCTGTCGCTCAATTTCACGCATCTCTCTTTCTCTCAAGAGTGTCAATTTGAAAGATAAGATATTTTTGAGATTGCTTGACAAAGCTCGTTACCATCTGACGAAATATTATTCAAATGAATTTTTGAAAAAGGCAATAAATATACACGAACGACTTGTTACAGGTATAAAAGCGCCCGATAAATATAAGCCAGCACGCGCGTCTGTATGCTGAATTCATTTACGTAAGCTGGATAAGTTGTTTCTTTCGTCACACTATAAAGGATAAAAGGAAAAGCGTAATCGAATCGTGCAACAATAAAACGCGTCAATTCGATAATTCGGGGGAGTTAGGAAAAACACTTGTCGTGCTCTCCGTAATAAAACTATAATTCCTAAGATGCAGGAACAGAAAACGTAACAAACCTGGTCCAGGCATCAAGGGAAGCTACAGAAATCAGTATGGTCGGCCACGTAGCGAGCTCAACTCCGTCAGGCCGCGCGTCCCGCTCTGCAGCCAGCCCAGCCAGATCGAGATCCAGCAGGAGGTCCGTGCAGTAGGAGAAATGGGCTCGGCGCTCGCGCGCCCGGCAGCGCTGGGTCCTGCCGGCTAACCGGCGACGGTCCGATTCGCCGGCTGCCCGCCAGTGCCGCGGAAGCTCCAGCCAGTAGCTCACGAACAGTCCGTCCTCCTGCTCGAAGTCGCGCGCCGAGCCGATGTCCAGGCCCAGTCGCAGCCGCAACACCCGGGGCTGCGGCGAGCGCACCTCGTGGTAAAGCCGCGACTCCTTCAGGCCACGCAGCCTCTCCAACTCCTGCAAGCCCCCCGCCGACCGACCGCATTCTTAATCGTATTTTTCTTTTCTCCTGCTTTTTCTCCCTCTCTCCCATCTTCTCTTTCTGGGCTTGGTATAAATTTGATACCCTTCAAACTGGTATTCGCGAAATCGTTTGGAATTAAAGAAAGGAAGAAGCTTCTCATCTTGTTGATAAGATAAACAAACATTCAACCGTATCTTATCTAAATTTAAAAATAAATCAACTTTATCGACTGTAATTACTAATTCTTGGCTAACGCAATTGCGATCAATTTTGAATCCGTGCAATCCTTATCTGCTACGGTTTTACGAATTTTTTTTTTTTTGTAAGAGTAAGATGTAAGGTCCGGGTTTCGATGCAACATTCGTGCTTGCGCGCGCGAGCGTATTATACGTTGGCTAGCAAAAAAGACTATTGATTACATTAACAATAAACGTTCAGACAAAGAATGTTGGATGATCGATTGTTATAATAGATACATAGAAAGCCGGATTTTCTGAGTCGGACACTTGCTGGAAAGAAATATGTCATGTTAGAGGATGAGTCAACGAGCTCTTATAAAATCCAGCCGAATAGACTGGCTCGAGCGAGTGGAGGAGGAGGAGGGAGATAAGTGGGGATAAGAAGAATAACGCGAGTAGCGCGAGAGAGAGTGATGAATCCGCGGGAAGTTAATAATAGAGAGCCCCAATAATTATGTCGACTGTGCGAGAGTGCTCGTCTGTTTGTAGGCCGCACGAGAGGGGTGGGAGTTGATAATTCCCTTTCCGCCAGTTTGCCTTGTTTTCGTCAGACTAATTGGGGTCTCTTGGATTCTCGAGGCGATTCGCGCTGGGACAAAGGTGAGTAAGATTTGTGGGAAAGATAGGGAGGAGGAGGAGGAAGACACTCGCTGGCGGTAAGCGGTAAGCGATTGGTCATCACTGCCTGCGGATATAACGAACGGGCCTCTCAAAAATGAAGCGACGAGAGCTGCTGCTGCCGGTGCGTGCGCTTAGCAGCTAAAAGACGATAAACCGAGCAAATAGCGAGAGAGTGTATATAGAGGGACTCTGGAAAAGCCGGGAAGAGGGGAAGGGGTATCGAGGAAGAGAGCCCCCCTATGTTCCGGGAGTAGGAGCAGCGCGCAAGTGACGGCGCACGGCACGAGAGTGCTAAAGTAGGCGCTGTCAGTCGGCGCTTGCGCTCTTGAAAAACCGGTCGCGCTTGTCGCTGCTGCTTCTCCGCGGCGGAGATCTCCTCGCTAGCGCGCAGGCTGCGTGGTACCTGTGCTGGCCCGCTGTTACATTCCAATCGCGCGGGGGCCCGCGCAATCTCGGATTCCGCGAGAGACGAGGAGGAGCGCGCACGCCCGAGAATTGGAGAGATTGTTTTGGCATTCCGCAAACGGGGCCCCGCGCAACTTATCTCCGCAGTGACGCAGACCAGCGGAGAGATAAAGATAGAGAGCACAGGCTGCGCTTGCCGAGTCCGTGCCGGTGCAGCTACGCGAGCCGGGAGGCCCGCGCACCTGATCGCAGCGATCGTCAAACCTACTCCAACGTGTGTATGGATCAGCAATCCGATTGCCATATCACCTGTATAACAGTCAGCCGGGAACGTTTGTTAAAGTGCTTTTCTCCTGCCTATCCCTCCCCCCCCCCCCCACACTCGGCCGCCGATGATGCATCGCCAGCAGCAGCGGTCCCTATAGCCTCCTCGGCAGAGCCCGGATATTTTGTTAGGCAGTAGGAGGCCCTCCTAAGCGAAAGCATGAGAGCAACGGCGCTGCGGTACAGTAGTTGGGCCCGCTTCCTCTAGATACAAATCGAGCGCACGACAGAACCGCCGGCCAGCTGGCGACAATGGCCAAGATGCACATACCGGTGCGGATGATGCGACAAATTTCTGAAATTTCGTTTGTCGGGTGAGTAGTCTTTTTTTTTCATTTGCTTGCTCCTCTTTAATCCGAACGTTCGGTTTATTGCTTCATTTTTCACGAGATTCACTCCGCGACCTGATATTTACGATAATAGAGCGAAGAGGGCGTATTCTCTTCACTTTAACTTTTTTTTTTTCAACGCCGGCCTCCCCAGCTTTGAGCGCAGCCGCTCGATAACGCACTTATATTGCCGCAGAAGTTTTTATTATTTTTTTTTTTCCAAGCAATTAACCGCTGATGATACCCGCCGATAAAACCGACGCTTCCTCTTCTATTTCTATTTCTATTTCACCTTTAGCTTATGTAAGGATACAATAATTGAAGCGACAATGCTTCGGTAAAACCGTACGCAGACGTATCCGGGGATGGATAAAATACTGGCAGTTTTTGCAAATACAAAACATCTTGCCTCTACTTTATTTCCTTTTGTTGTTATCGTCGTCGTCGACGTCGTCGTCGTTGTTTCTTTTTTTGTGACAAAAGCCTGTTTGGAATAAAAGGCCCAACGAATCGGCATCGAGAATTTTCGTCGCTTTCGATTGAATTAATGGCAGAGCTAAAAATTTCGAAAGTCCGAATCGAGCGAGTCTGCTGCTATAGACGGACGGTACTGCCAGCAATGATAGTCACTAAACTGGCTTCTCTCTCTCAAAAAAAGGGGCAGTAAAAAATGTCAGATAGGCCGAAAGAAAAAAAAAAACAAAAAAATTAAGAATGAAAAGAAGGGGCTTTCGGCTGAGCGACAACCTTCAACAGTTTCGCCGTCTAGAGGAATATGGTCAGTTAGAAGGCCGTCTCTCTCTCTCTTTTTTTCCTCTGGATTTCAATAATGTGAAATAAGTCGGACTGGTCGCGAGCGTTAAAATTCTCGGCTCTACGCGTCAAAACTCGAGGAGAAAGACGGCACGGAGTTAAAGAATGTGGAGGGGAGGGGATAGGGGAACCGGTGACGACGGTTCTTCGGATGTTGGTGACGATCAATTCTCTCGCTCTCTCACCTTCTTGGCAGCCTCTCGCCGGCCCAGGAGCTCGCGCGCCGACGGCCTCGGCGATGCGTGCTCGATCCAGAAGTCGTAGCTCATCCCGATACCCTCGACGCTGTAGCACTCTTTGCTCGAGAAGTCCGGGTTGACGGTGAGACAGCGATGCAGGGGGTCGTAGCTGAGCGCGCAGAGCAGCGTCTCCGAGTCGGTCGTGCCTGTTGTCGAGCCCTTGTCCTTCGGCGACAGGTCCACCACGATGTACATGTTCTCGCGCTCCTGTTGACACCGATATTTAGGCTCTTTTTTTCTTTAGGGTATATAGCTAATAAGCTTTTTCAACCAACCGTGTACAAATAGTGGTTCTGTCGGATCCGCTTATCGGACGGATCCTCGTCGACGACTTGCTTGTTGTACCGCTCGGAAAAGGGCTTGCGATTGCGAACGGCCGGCAGAGCTTGCTCGTTTTTCACCGACAAGCTCGAGCGGTATTTGCCGGTTATGGGGTTCGGATCGGGATAATAGGCGTCGGCCTTGACGTAGGAGTAGAGCCGATAACCAGCCTCGGATTCGCCGAGCTCCAGCAGCCGCTGATGGTACTGCTTCTGCTGCTCGGTCACGCAGTTGCGCTCCTCCCGGTAGTAATTCGCTTCGTACGGACCCAGGACCTTCTCCTGCCAGCCGAACTCGTACTCCTCGTCCTCCAGAAAATTACTGTCCAGCGTCTCATCTTCGTTCTCGAACAGCTCGGCGAGCAGCGACTTTTGCTGCACGATTTTTACCCTGACGAGAATCGTTAGATTTTATTTTTTAACAATCGTCAAACTAAATTACGAAAGCAATGGCAAACGAATAGGAGACCTTGATTTAATGCACGAAATAAGTAAATGATTGTTAATTCTTCTGTAGTTTAAATTGCAACGCAAAGTAGGAAAAAAAGGTTAATAATTGAACTCGCGATTAGCGACAGCTGTTGCAGCTAATAGAGATGCTCCGATAACGTTTTCAAACTTTTAGCACTTCACATATTTTTTATCGGTAATATAGATAGAAAAGCGGCAAATGGCTCCGAGACCGGGGCGTAGTCATAGTCAGCCACGAGAAAAGAGTCTAGTCGAGGCGCGCTCTTGTTTATTTGACCAGCTCTCTCCGGTTTATCTTTTATTTTTACTTTCGGCTTTATTTATCTTGCCCGCGCACTTGCACGCGCACCTCTTCTATACATTCGATCGTTTTCACACGCCGTTCCTCCGTAACATCGTCTTTCTTTGTTTGAAAAAAGAACGAGAAAACAACAAAAGAATCAAGCCGAAATATGCGTGACGAATGCATATATATTTCTAGTCCGTTCAAATCTCTCTCTCACCTTATCCTGAAATTCTCAATCGGCTCCTTGATCCGATATCTCCCGGATATTTTCGTTCTTCCCTTCGACGGCTCGAGCATTTTGGTATGTGTTCATCAATCGGCTGCCTTACTCATCCTCTCCATCGCTTCTCTAACTCTCCTCCTCGTCTTCTCTGTTGTCCCTGCTCTGCGAGAGGATCACGAGTACAGCGAGAAAAATCCGGCTAATGGGACGTCGGTTGCGCTCGGAGAGAAAGCCGAAAGAAGAACGATCCTGGAGTATGGCTTACAGCATGCCGGACTTGCGGCCCGCCAAGGAGATCGGGACTGTGCTCCGTAAAAGCCGCGGCTTTGTTTACGTTTCGCGGTCTGCCGGTCGCCGGGCAACGAGGCAAGTGTCACGCGAACGCCCACCGCCATACCATCGCCCCCACATACCACGAGCTGCTACTCTCATTGGCAGATAACCCATTGGACTTTGTATTTTGATTTTTTTCAACTTTTTCGGTACAGCTATAACGATTTTTTTACGACCAGCCCCATATAGCTTATTAAATGCAACTATTTTGTTAAAATACGTATTTTTGCAGTTTGTCTTCGAGTCAGTATCTGTTTGATTATTACCGAAAGCTCATTTATGTCACTATCATAATCAATACTTTGCTTTACGAGACAAATCCTAAGAATTAAAGTACATAAAACGATAATAAAACAGCTATAATAATAGTACAACGATAATCGAGCATCTGTTTCATTAATAAATTCATTGTAATTAGTCCGGAGTTATAAAAGTACGTTGGCAGGTAAACGCAGGCAAGCAGAAAAGAACGAATGGGGGAGAGGGGAAAATGCTACAGGCGCATATACAGTATAGTAGATGTATATTAAAACTTGAAGGGGAGAGAGAGAGAGAAAGAGAGTGCGAGCACTGCGAGCGGGGCGGTATAAGGAGCGGAGGGGAAAAGGAGACTGCAGTAGCAGGTATACACAGCACTTGTGATTGATTCGCTCCGCGTTCCGGGTCGATTTTCGTAAGATATTTTTCGTGAGCGCAGCAGCCGTTGCAGTCTGTATACCGTTGTTCGCGAGTCGCATCGCAACGCGTTTAGTGTTGACGCAGCAGCATCGGAAGCAGCGTCCAAGTAACAAGCACGTATTGTATATTTAAAGACGTGCCAGTATCGTTGGCACCAGATAGGCTCTTGAATGATTTTTATCCCGACGCGACTGCTCCGGACGATGTAGAGGATCGGAGTGTTCTACAGACTAAGCTTGTTGGTGTCTCGACTACAGCTGGGTACAGAGGGAAAAAGAATCGAAGGAACAAGTGAATGTAAGTAGCGGGTGCAGCTCTCGTTGGGCGGGCATGGCGGGAAGGAGGAGAGCGAGAGTAGGTAAGACGCAGGTCGTACGGGCTTGCTCCGTTTGCTCCGAAAACTCGGTTACGGGCATAAATGTTTGGCATGTACATAGTGACAGGTTAAGCGATCTTTGGGATCTCGGACGATATTGAAGATTGGCTAGACGAGACTATAGGGCTATTGAATAGCAAGTGCCTCTCGGAAAAGTCGACCAAGTATTTGTAGGTACAGAGAAAGAGGTATAGATAAAAAGTGAGCGAGAGAGCGAGTATACACATTTATAACGGTACAGTCATCGCGTCCCCGCCACGTGAGCCTCGTGAGTATACCTCGTACACACTAGCTTATTGGACGATGACTAAAGCCAGCGCGACAATCGCAGGTACGATCATCGTTCGAAATTGATAACACTTCCGACGTTTAGCGCGGCTATGTACTCGAACGTATAAGTAAGATTCACGATGATATTCGTCTGTTTGCCGAGATTGTTACGTGGACGCGGAGGCCAGCAGTCGCTCCGCGAACGCACGGCATTTCGCATCACAGCTTGCATTTTTAAGCTGTGAAATCAACAGAGTTTCCTGAAAGCCCTCTTATACCCGCTTTTATTATATCGTTCAATTTTATTGATTTTCTCAGCCTATCTCTCTTCACACCTGTTGGTCTGTCTGCTACATTTTTGTTTTATCTACCTAGCGTTACTCATATAAGCCTTTATTTCTATTAATTAGTTACATAACATTTGATCAATTTGAAAATATTATTTTGTAAGTTTACAAATGCTGTCCAATATTTTTTTAAATATTATTGTTTAAATTCAAGTATTCTTTGGCTGTGACATTAATCATGCAGTTAAGAATTTTATAATATTTAAGTTTATACTTAATTTAAATTAATCAATAAATTATTATGGTTTTTCAGAAATTTCCATTTAATCAAAATGCCTGTTGAACAAGATGGTGAAGCTGCTATAGAATTACCTCTCCAATACCATGATTCTGTAAGTATTCTTAGTAAATTCAATTTTAATTCAACCAGATCAGTATATAATATTTTGTTCTTTTTTAGCATTGGAAATCTATTTTTGAAAAATATGATGCAGATGGAGACGGTAAAATATCTTACCATGAATTAAAAGCAATGATTCGTGGCTCTTCCAATTACCCAAATGACATACCAAGTCGTGTTGTAAGAATAATAATGCAAAAAGCAGATTTGGATGATTCCGGTTATTTAGAATATCCAGAATTTATTGCAATGGTAATATATTAGTTTGGATATTTTACAACTACACAATGTATAGCTTTTTATAATAGAATTATAATTTTCTTCACAGATTCACAGAAAAGACATGCAAGGTGTCTTTGGAAATTTTGTGAACAAATATGTTTGTTCTATGGTTCCATCGCGACCATGCATTACAACACAAAGATCTGTGTCTGGAACTTTTCAAACACAGAGATCTGGAGATTTTACTGATGGTGTCTACGAAGAAGAGTATACTTGCAATCCTCCAGCATTAGCTATGATAATTATTAGTTTACTAGAAATCATACTCTTTTTATGTGATATGTTTTTCAATGCTCAAGATGCAGTTGCTGTTAAAGGACCAATGGCAACAATATTTATTTACAATCCACAAAAAAGATATCAAGCTTGGAGGTATCTTACGTACATGTTTGTACATGTAGGGTGAGTATTGTGATCTGCATAATAAAATTTAACATGATAAAATCATAGACCAAAAATTAATTGACTATTGTTATTTTTATTGCAGAACATTTCACTTAGTTGTGAATTTATTGGTGCAGATAATGCTTGGAATTCCGCTAGAAATGGTGCACAAATGGTGGCGCGTATTGACGATATACTTTGCTGGAGTGCTTGCCGGGTCTCTAGGCACCTCGATATCAGACCCCGCAGTCTACTTAGCTGGTGCCTCGGGTGGCGTTTACGCACTGATAACGGCACACGTTGCTACGATAGTAATGAACTGGTCACAAATGGAATTTGCAGCACTACAGCTGCTTGTTTTTCTCGTTGTTACAACTGTTGATGTTGGTCAAGCCATTTACCAACGTTATGTGTACGAAACAAATAACCAAATCGGTTACGTAGCTCATCTTGCTGGAGGCATAGCTGGTCTTCTTGTTGGCTTAAATATATTGCGCAACCTTGAAGTGCAAACATGGGAAAAAGTTGTATGGTGGGTCAGTTTAATCACGTATATTGCTCTCATGGCTGCTGCAATACTTTGGAACATTCTTGTGCCTTCTTACTTCCCTATGCCTATATACGATGTACACGACTATTGAGACGATACATAAAACAAATCGAAATAACTTTCCATTTTTGCATTGGCAAAAGTGATTCACACGACAAGCGACACAATGTGTGCAAATTAAGTACAAAGGGTGAAGAATGTATGTGCAGAACAACCCTGTGTCAGACAAAGGGTCTTAATCACGCCTCTCTTTTCCAAGAGTAATTGCATAATTAAGAATTTTTTCTGTCAATTATAAAATCTTTAGATTTGCTAGGTTTGCAGTAGATAATTGAGTAAATCATCATTATTATATTATAGATCTGTGTTATGTTTTAATTAAGATTACAAGGTTATAGAAGAGTGCCTTTGTAATTATAAATGAAGACAATTTTATGAATTTATTTCATTGTTTTACTGAAGCAACAAAATGTTCTTGACCACAAGTTACTATTATAATCGTAAAATGTATAAGTTAATTTTGCTCATGAATTATAAAATTACCTTTATAATTTATAATTTATTATTCTGTAAATACTACAATGCATTTAAATAAGACAGTAATTAAAGCATCACTTTTGGAAAATTAAATTTTTATATTAGAATTTAACTCATCAATCAAATATGTATTGATTTTTAATATTCATACATATTGAAATTCTGCCAAAAATTTAATCGTTTTTGATAAATTCATTAACGAAAAAAGGTTGTAACTATAAAAAAAAGAATTATTATGAGAAAAATAGCAGTAAATTTCAGTGACACTATGTACATTATAAGTATTACGTACTTAATTGAATATTGGAGATTTGTGTTAGGATGTACTCATATTTAAACTATACAAAGTATTACGAATATAAGTAAAAACAGCTTAATCATAAACGTTACACAAATTTTTATGACGCGTTATTGCATTTTTAAGAAAATTATCAGTCTGAGGTGCCTTTTATTGTAATACAAGCGTTTATAAATACTTTTTTATATACGAGAAAAGGTATATTTTTTGTATATTTTATATAAATTATTATAAATATGAATAAATATAATAAAATAATTTTATATAATAAAATCTTTATTTTTTCTAAATTATGACTAAACGCAAACAAAATCAGCAGTACAACTAAAACTACACATTAAAAGTTATATTTGTATATTTATACTTGTAGATAAACATAGTTAAACCATAAAGTTTTGTAAAAGTAAAACATCACAGTTAATTATAAATAAACTAAAAGTTAAGTCTGAGAATTTCTAGAATTTTTAGAATATTTTAAAAACTTAATATTAGTGAACTTTCAAAGCTATTACATGTAATCTCTAATACAATATTAATAAAAATAGTATTAATTGCTGCTATTGTTTGCAATTGAGGTCTATTTAACAGTCATATTTGCACCCTGGATAGATGTACAATAACTCTGCATTGTATTTATAAGTTTGGATATAACATCTCAAATATTGATTAAGAAATGTAGGAAGACTTTTATGATTCTTATCTAACATAAAATATTATATAAGATTTAAAATTGTATATCATACAATATTATTGATTCCCAAGTTTATGTATAGTTATTTTACTATTAAATGTATTTTTATACAGTACATAAAAAGCTTAAAATTCGTAATCAATTTCAAAAAGTAAAAACACAATCAACTATGCATGACATGCAAATCAAGAATATTAATTCAAATACATATAGCTTATTGTAAGCTTGTTAGTTTATAATAAAGGGTACTCATCTTTTATAAACAGAGAATTTAAATATTTAAAACTTAAATAAAAATACGCTTTTCAAATTAAAAAAAAACGCTTTAATTCTCTCTATCTCTTTTTCACTTTCACGCACGTATAACTCTCACACAGTCAAGCGTAAATTTACTTTCGTACTCACAATTATCATATTTGGACCCTTAAATATTCTCTCACTCTTTTGAATCAAATATTCTTTTGTGCGTTAGGTTGATTTCTATTAAGAGACTGTCGAAAAATATTGGTACATTTCAAATTCTGCCGCAGAAAAAAATCTTTTTCCATGAAAAATTTGACGAGCAAGTACTCACTTATTAACAAACTGACAACTTGGCATTAGCTGAAGAACTAGTTTTAGACCTTTTATTGGATTTAATAACTTTAAAATTGTTGTTTCGAAATAGATGTTTCTTCATTGGATCTTGTAAAATCAATTTTTTTTCGAATTATCATTTCAATCATTTTGTAGCTTAACTCACTATGTACAATATAACTAAAGAAGTTTCACTTTCATATAAATTTCATTATGATTTTAAAAGTTACTATAAAAAGATATACAAAAATTGTCTTTATCCATAATGGATTAAAAATTATTTACCTTCTAATCCTTTTTTAAAATTTGTAATAAGGCACTTTCATTTTAAGTCAATCTACTATTTTTTAAAAAGTCAGTCGCTCATAAATGTAAATATAAAATGTATTTACACACGCGCGCGCACGTATAACAAAATTATATAACATTGATTTTTTTTTCGTTGTGATATTTTCAACACTTTTTTGTGAAATTTACTTAATTAATTAATCTGTAGATAATTTTCATTCTGGAATGAACTTTTTAACGAATATTTTGTATACAATGACTTGATTAACAAAATAACGTTTTAATTATTCAACGTTCTTGTCTTTCCATTCTCTTTCTGGTCGTATAAATTCCAAATCGCTACCTTCATCAGTACTTGATTCATCTTCATCATCAAAATAAGGCTTAGATGCAGCTTCAACTACATCTTCTTTATAATCTAAAAATAAATTGAATATTTAATGTTAATTTTGTGTAGGTAAGTTTTGAGATATATTTAAAAAAAATTATTAACCTTTAGATGGTCGTTTGAAAATTTCAATTTCCTTTTCATCATCATCAAAGAATGAATTACCATCGTGTAATAAACTAAATGCATAAGGCCTCCTAGCATTCTCCCGTTTCTTCCTTGCTTGACATTTAGTAACAATGAAAATGCACAATGCACCCAATGTAACCAGAAATGCACCTAAATTGTAAAAAGAAAATTTTTTTAAAAATTAAACGCAATAACATAATTATTAAAAGAAACAAAAAATAACGTATACGCGAATGATTCTATAGACATGAAAAAAATTATTGTTTGCACTCACCAGAAATAATAACAAATGCGAGGCGAGGCATTCCTAAGACGCTTTCATCACGCTGTAAATAAAACATAATTTTGGGTAAAGTGACGCCAAACGTGATATTGATGGTTTTAGACATTCGCAAGTATCCGGGAGCCTCGACAATGATCCTGTGGCTTCCAGGCGGCAGTAGAAGCCAGAAAGCGCCATTGTCACGGCTGTAGACGCGTAAAATGGAATCGTCATGCACTACAGTAGCCCCTACAATGGCTTCATTATGTTCGTCGACAACAAAACCTGTTGTAAACTTCGTCGCCTCGTCTAGTACACTAATTAAACTCTTCATATTACTATTCCAGAGACTATTATCATTTTCATCGTCGTTACAGCAACCAATATAGGCATCAAGTGGTAGTGTACCAGCTTTCTGGTAGAGGTAATCAAGGAACAGATCCTTGCGAGGTTTGCGTAATGCGACTCCGGCATGGGTCGTGCCACTGTTTTCAACTACAACCTTACTGCCACATTTGTCATTGACTAAGCTCATCGATGGGTGGCCGAAAGCATAGGTTGTTGCAAAGTGCTGAAGAATCCTGTCATCTTCGCTCGCATATATTTTTTTGCCGTTCCGGCCAAATTTGTCTCCGTAGGGTATCTCGACGTGAAGCGAGCCAGCGTTTAGATTGATCGTCAGAAGTGGTCTAATACTCTCGAACCAATTTGCAATTGCATAAACGTTCTTGTCGTATCTATTTAAATTAAAAAAGTTGTAAATACGTAACTCATTGAGAAGCGAATGAAATTAAAAAATATTATAACTAAAATTTAATAAAAATCTAACTTACTTGGCATTGACTCCTTCCAATGGGAATCTCAAAGTGTTGTCGGTAATTAAAGTACAAGCTTTGTCCTTGCTAAATTCTGGATTCAACTCTGGTGCAAAGTATATAGAATAATTCTTGATCATATTAGTTAAATGCATGTTAATATTGTAACTGATGAGTATGTAAGATGCGAAGCGCAGAAGAACGCGAGACGTAAGTGGCGCGCCTTGGTTAACGCCAGCTGAGAACACTACGGACGGTAAATAATTTGCCTGGTCAGGATATCCTGCCGGATGAATTTCTAAAGCCATTATTCTCTGATTTTTTTCAGTCACTCCAATTTCGTGTAACGTTGTAATATTCGGATACTTTTTGTTCAACTCGAACAGATTTGTATTAATTTCACTCAATTTTTCTTCGGCTGGAATCTTATTGTTGTCGTTATTATTATTTGTACTACTGGATTTCGATGGACTTAGGAATACATCGAGTGAAGTCACTTCGCCGTCTTTGACTGTTAATAGAAGCGTTTTTTCCTCGTAACCATCGCAACTAAATACTGCGGTGTAAATGCCTGGAGGTAGTATAGCTTTGAAATAGGCCATATTTTTCGTAACGTTGTACGTAACCGCATCAATTTTTACTTGAGCTTTTCTAAGTGGAGTTTTTTCAACGTCCTTCACTGCCACTAGCACGCCAGTAGATAATTTTTTTAAAAGGGTCATTAATGCTTTCAAATTTTCTTTCCAGATCGTTGGCACTGATTCTGCATCAGGATATTTACAGCAAGATAAAGAAAAGCTCAGCTGAAATGAATAATAAATAGTAAATTAATAATCAAGTTGTAAGAAAATCATTATCCAATGACAAATTATTCCATTCAACTTACCACCGGTATATTATACTTGCTATTAATATAGTTTTGAACATTCTTAATATCATCGTTTTGAGTGTCACACGTCCCTTTGAATACCGATTTTTCATAATCCTCGGCAAATTCTTTGAAAAAGTCAATTTTGTTGCTTGAATAACTGGAACAAAAATAAAATTGAAGAAAAAAGAATAAAAATATAACGTTGACAGGTATGGTAGTTGTTATGTGTAAGTTTAAACAAAAAAAAACAACTGATTCATTACCTAACGCCTAGTCCGCTACCACCGCCAAACGTGACGATAGCATCGAAATCTTCCGTTTGCAGAGTTTGCTCGAGCGCTTTCAAAACAATGTCGAAATCCGGTGGTTCTTTCCTCGTCGTGTACAATTTCGTGCCAACTTCTTCCTTGACTATTGGATTGCATACTTTTTTCACTTTTTCAAAACCAGGATCGACAGCCGGTATAATATTCAAAACGACTCGGTCTAGCAGTTTAGTTATAAACGAATCTTCTTCTCCGTTGCCTTTCAACACGTGCCGAGCAACTCGCAAAAGAATTTCTCGGCCAATTGGTTGGGACGCAAATAATCCTCCCATTAAACCAATATGAATTTTATTTTCCTCGTTATTTCCCATCTGTTGTACGACGTAATAATGTGATTAAAATTGTTTTTCTTTTTTTTTTGTTTTAAAAATACTTGAATATTTTTATTAAACATTATTTAATAACTACCTCGTGTAAATATAAACGTATACAAGATTTAACAACCATAGCAATAACAATAATAAATATGCAAAATAAAGCAGCAAAAGAAAAGAATGCGGAAATAAAATAGAAGAAAAGTTGATCGGTATATTCGAAAGCGAGATAGCAACAGGCCAAGCGGGCAATAAAACAAGTAGCTGTATATATATAAATGTTGAAAAGTTTCAATGAGAGCTTACATTGTGGGTTATTTTAAACGAATGTATAAGCGAGCTAATTGGAGAATCGTCAGCCTTGTATTCGGCGAGGTCCGGCTTGCCGTTTTCCAACTGCTTAAACTGCTCGCTCAATTCGCCATTCTTGAGGTATCCACTCTTCAAATTCTCTCGCAAATCGAAATCGTACAGGTAAACCCTGAAATTAATGAAAAAGGGCTTAATTGTTGCGAAGGTCGATCGTCAATCTTTTCCTACAGGTATACATGACAAGTAATCATCGGCTATAGATGCGACGATATTCAGCCTCGTGTACTGTAATCTAAATTTATCGCGAAAGCGCAGGCGCAGAGAGCAGTTTAGAAGAGGAGAGAGAGGACACGGGGCCGAGATTGGCAGGAAGTTGGAAAATGCAGATAGGTAATGGACCAGGAAGTGCCTCGTGATCAAATAAACGCCGGCAGCAAGAGCGTCAATGCCGATAAGAGAGTACGGGCGATAAAGGCAGAGCTCGTCAAGCACTTACCAGTGATAAGGGTCGTTGCGTATGAGCGTGAAGTCGAGCCTGGCCTCGCCGCTGTCCTTGGGCACCTCGACGACTTGCGTCAGAGGCTCGTAGTTAGGCGCGCTCGCCGTTACGTTGTACTTGCCCGGGGCGAGCAGGCGCCAGTAGTCCCCTGCCTCGCTCGCGTACACGTCGTGATCCCGCCCGGCCACCGATATTTTGGCGAACTTTATGCTCCCGCCGATCGACGAGGTCACCATGCCGTGAATGCCTTTTCTCGCCTGGTCACCCAAAAAAGAATAGAGTAAACAAAAAGAAAAAGCTAATGATGCTGGGGATGGAAGGTGGGCTCACCGCCTCGATGAACTGAAGGAGAGGCTCGCGGTTGGCGCGCCAGTAAGACTCGAGCTCCGAGGCGTTGGGGTACTTGTTGCAGCCGACCTCGATAGTGAGCTCAAACGCATTGCTGTGCACGTAATTGTAGTCCTGCATGCCGCCGGTGACGGGGTACCAGGCTGCGCCGTTGGTAATGCCCGAGGGGAATGATTCGGACAGGAGGCTCGGATGGCCAGTGCGACCGGCCGGCAGCGGGCACGGCTGGCCGAGGTGCATCGTCGGGTGGGCGTTGGAGTAGACCAGTCCGAGCATCCGGAACACGTCGTCGTCCGGGCTGTGGTTCGGCCGCGGTTGAAACTCGTCCTCGTCGCCTCCGATGGCAGTCTTCGGCAGTGGGTTGTCGTCGTACGGGTAATTCGCCACTAGGGCTCCGCCGTGCAGGTTGGCCGAGAGGACGAACGGTATCGAGGCTATCCACTTCATGATGGCTTTCGTCTCCTCCTCCTGGACATTGTTCATCTGTGAACACGGGCAGACGGAGAAATAGACAATTGTCGTTTTCATCGGGTTCAAGCAAATCGGCACGCTTGCGCTTCTTTTTTTCGCACCGACTAGTCAAATGTAATTCATCGGCTTCGAGGGCATATTCGTTAATACGGCTCGAATTGACGAATAACAAGTGTCACAGTCAGGGTGTTGTCGACATTGATACTAGCCTTGTTCGTGACGTACTGATCCGGGAAGTTGCGATTGAGATCGACGTGGTGAGCGTTGGCTCGGCCGACGATGCCATCGTAATCGCCGGGCTGGGATATCTCGTAGCCGTCGGGGTTCATGCTGGGCATTATGTGAAGCCGGATGTTGTCGACGATGCCGGTGACGCGCTCGTCCGAGCGGTCGTTCTCGCAGATGTACTTGGCGAGGAGGAGCAGGAGCTCCCGGCCGACGACCTCGTTGCCGTGCATGTTGCCGATGTACTTGACCTCCGCCCTCTCGGGATCGTGACGGCCCGGGCTCCGCGATATCTCGATGACGTAGAGCTCCCGGCCCTCCACCGACTTGCCGACGCTGTAGAGCTTTGTGATGGCCGGATAGTTGAGGGCGAGATTCTTCAGCCAGCGCTCCATCGCCGAGTAGTTGTGGTGCGCGAAATCCGGCCTTATGTAGAAGCCGTTCTCGTCGCGCGACTCCGTCACCTCGATCTTCGACGCCGCGGCCCCGGCTTACACAGATTCAAATAACGTCGTTTGTTTATTAAACTATCTACCCTTACATTGCATTAATACCGAGTACCAATTGCGACGGTATTCGATATTTACATACTTTTCATCGAGCCGACAAGCACTCGAGATTATACCTCCTCTTCTTACCCCCGCCACCAATTAGTTTTACCCCAAGCTTCTTTATTTTATTACGCCCCCACGTCTCAAGCTCCATCACCACCCTCACTTCAATGACAAAGCAATATTTCAATGTAACACACTAATGTTCAAAGCCCAATTAGCCAACAACTTATTCGTATTATCATTAATGCATGGTATAAGCGTCAATAATTAAAATTTGAATGATCGTGAAAAATAAACACAAGGCATAAAGAAAATAAATTCAATGATGAATGACGTTTTTTGCTTTTTATTTACTTGTTCATGGGACAGGGAAAGGCTTAGTCAAAATAAAATACGCACATGACAGCAAATATAATTCTTTATTTTTATATTGCACTATACATTACACACTTTTACTTTCAATAAATTCTTACATTACAATACATCTTGATAACCAAAAATATATTTGTTTGATCTTATTTTTGGTTCAAGTTAATGGAATTGTTTTTTTTTTTATGCAATAAATAAGACATTTTGATAATATAAAAAAAAGGTAAAAAATAAAAAGTAAAAAAAATTAAAAAACCAAATAAAAAACAAATAAAACGTTAAATAATATGATAAAAATTTGTTCGAATCAACAGTGTGTTAGACTAAAATTAATTCAATTTGTTCGTAACTATAAATAAAATGCTCTTTTACAAAAAGTAAAAATCATATAAAAATTGTCATACATTCATTTTAATTTTAGGTTTTGTAAAATGAAGATAAAGAACTATACATCTACTTTGTTCATGTTTGAGGAATGTTTGTACCAATAGGTAAAAAACTATCGCTTAAAGATTGTAAATTTATCAGATCTAAAAATAGGTGTCTTCTGAAAATTCGACATAAATTCAGTTTATAGGAGTACAATTGTTTGCTAGTGATTCAAGCTAAAATATTATTGACTCTCCCTATTTAAGTTAGATTCTCGTATGAATACCGTCAATGCATTTTTCACATTACTTTTGCTCTGCAAAGCAATAAGAACTTTTTAACTTATAATTTGACTTTTTCAGGTCTCACAACTGATGACATGGTTCTCTATACCTTGTGTTTAGCTTCAATGTATAAATCTCGTGTATGTGTGTATGTGTGTGCATGTGCGCGCGTGCGCGCTAATTTTGCTGTTATAATATGTATGAGACAAAAATATTTGAATTTGATGTAACAATATTTTATGAAACAATGCGAATTTGATCGATCTGCTTTAAACAACGCTTACATAGTAAAGTCTTGGTGAATGCAATAAATATATAAATAAAATTAACACAGATTAGTTTAAAAAGGGTAACAGAAAAATAAATTAGTATAGCGTTTTTTTAAATTAAAGTGTCTTGCTCTTTACGATTTTACCATTACTTATCTTCCCAAACTACTGGCCCAGAACTTTGAATTGGTGCGTAGCGATTTAAGAATGGTGATGCTTCAAAATAATAATTTTCAAAATTACCTTGCTGTTCTTGATACGGTAGCTTTTCTAATGTAAAGTTTACAATGGTGGCACCTCCTTTCTTTACATTCACTCGTATCGGGTTGCTCGGCGCATATCTTAAATATATTTTTTAATTTAGTCAAGTATAATTCAATAAAACTAAAAAATAGTTTATTTTTGCTTACCCCCATGCTGTAGCGTATACTGTATATGTTCCAGGTAAAAGTAGACGCCAGTATTCACCACGCTTTGTACTGGTTATATTTTTATCAATTCCTACAACAACAATTTCAGCTGCTTCAACTGGTTGTCCTTTTGTATCTCTTACTAGACCTGGAAATATTTATTTTTTCTGGTTAATTGATAATGTTCAGTAATGTGTTTAAAGTTAATTAAAAAAATATTACAAACCTTTAATTCCTATATGAGCTTGTTCTAAATACTTCAACAGAGATTCTTTGTTTGTTCGCCAATATCTGGGTAATACTGAAGCAAATGGATATTTACAGCAACTTAGCTCAAATGTTACTTCAAATGCATTTGATCTGGCATAATTAAAATCTTGCATGCCTCCTGTTACTTTGTACCTGCAAGGCATTGTATTTAAAATTTGAAACCTTTACTTCATACAAAAAAAAATTTAAATAAGTAGAAAGCATAATTACCAATGTGCACCATTGGTAACACCTCCATTAAATATATCTGATGGACAAGCATTTCCACTTCTCATAGATGGATTATTGTCTGCATAAATGTGAGCAAGATATTTGAACATTTTATCATCAGGAGATCTACTTTCTCTACAACAGTCTTGAGCAATGCTGTAAAATAAATTTATATAAATATATGTGTAACTAAAAAATATACAGATTATTTTGATAAGTTTAAAAGTTACCCAGAGTCAAAAGGGTAACTTGCTACTACAGCACCACCATGGAAATTAGCTGATAAAACAAATGGATGGTTAACAATCCAAGTTATCATAGCAACTGTTTCACTTTGTCTTCTAGCCAATAGTTGTCCACCCTTTGAATTATTGACTCTTGGATCAAATTGATCAGGAAAATTTCTATTGAGATCAACGTGATTTGCATTTTCACGTCCAGTAAAACTTTCCAGAGAATTACACATTCCTTCCTAAAAAAATAAAATTTTGTTAAATAATTTTTTATTGATAAAAAAAAGAGAAATCTTAATAAGAAGACATAAATTACTATAAGTTGCTTTGAAAATACTTGTAATTTTAATTTTATGTAAAAAATTCAAAATTCTACCACATTATCTTTACTTTCAGTAAATTAACTAAAATGTATCAAAAAAATAAGCAGAAAGGTGGAGCAGGTTTCCAATGGTCACGTGAAACTTTCTACTGTTAAACTAGCACACGGCTTAGGCGTAAAAAAAGGCGAGAGAAGAAAAAGGGATTCGGAGAGGCATAGGGGGCTGAGGCTAGAGGGGGAGTTGGGCCGTAAGGTAGGGGGATACGTGACGCACCTTTGATTTTTCAAAGCCATCTGGATTGAGCGAGGGCATGATGAAGATGTCGGTGTTGTTGACTAGCTTGGTTACGCGCGGGTCGGTGCCGTAGTTGTAGAGCAGGTACTTGGCGAGGTAGATCATGAGTTCGCGTCCGACGGGCTCGTCGCCGTGCATGTTCGCTACGTACTTGACCATCGGCTCGCCGAGCTTGCGCTTACCAACATTCTCGCTGATCTCGAGCACAAGGAGCTCGCGGCCCTCGACGGACTTGCCGATCGAGTGGACGCGCGCCAAGCTCGGGAACTGGTGGGACAGGCTGTTGAAGAGTTCGAGCAGCTCCTCGTAGTGCGTGTAATGCGGCACGACGAAGTCCTCGTTGACGGAGGCCCCGTTAGCGCCGTTGGCGCCGCTGCCGGCCGACGAGGTCGAGCGGAGGGAATAGCCGCTACAGGTGCTGGCCAGCAGAGCCAGCGGTATCAAAGCCGCGAGCAGACCCATTTTTACGTGGGCGCTCTGTCTTCGCGTCGTGGCGCTCTCCTTCGACCACTTTGCCTTCTCCTCGATGCCTTATATTGTTCGACACTCGAACCCGACGCCGGCGGCACCCGCACAGCAGCTGTACAACGCAGCTATCGCTCCTACTACTCCTCTGCTTTCGTGTGGTCCAACTGCTGCTGCAGTAGAAGTCAGGGAGACTAACTCGCGGAGTCGCTCATGCTCTTCAGAACCGCGGCCGCATGAGTCCGCAGTGCCTCTCGGGGTCGCTGGAGCCGCTGCACAGCAGCTGTTGATTTTTTTTTGTTCGTTCTTGTAGTGATTCAGCGACTGCCAGCGAGTCCGGCGGACACGGCTTTCGGCAGCGACTGTTATAACAGTTCCACTGATGACGTCCGCGGTCCGCATCAGTCAAGCGAGACGCAACGCCGCCGCCGCAGCCGCTGAGCCTAAGCCTACTATTGGGTTGATCGGGGGCGGGGTGGGAGGAGTTGATCAAAGAGGGGGAAGAGAGCGAGAGAGAGAGAGAGGATTATACGGAACTGCCCAACCTAACCACGCACTGCTGACGGCGAGACACAGGGGCCAGGGGCGGGGCCAAGCCCTTCACGGCTTCACAGCTTCACGTTCACGGCACACTTTCACGCGACTATAACAGGCTGTTATTTTATTGTTAGCAGTTTTGGTTTGCTTTTGCTGCCTTTGCGTGGTGGTCGTCTTCTTCATAGTCGTCACACTCGCGCGCGCGCGGCACTTGGCAGCAAAACAACTCTCTCTCTCCCTCCCCTCCTTCTCCTTCGCCCTCTCACTTTTTCTTTCTCCGCGCCTTTTGCCGATTAGGGCTTTTCCTGATTGACGTCAGCCGCGCGTTTCAAGAGCCGCTTAGCCATGGATATACGGAGAAATCGATTTTTTCTGTCTGCCGCGTGCTCTTTACTTACGCACGTCCTGCTTACTTATACATGTATATAGATATAACGGGAATAGCTTATCCGAGCCGGTGTGGCCGGTGTAGGAGGAAACAGCTTTTGTTTACTATGCTTTTTTCTAAAAAAAGCGCCAGCTGGTCTTTTTCGCCGCGTTTATATTTAATGTTTTTCTTTGAATTTTCATAAATTTACATATAAACATAGATAAAAAGCTTGAAGCCACCAACAATTGCTGATAATCGATCAGATTATTTTATAGTCGTTAACGTGTGCCACGAGTACGTGTGTACGTAGGATATGAAAGTCGGTAGTTTTTCAATAAAACTTTTCATCATTGATATAATAGGAAGGGGGCATTTTGCGCGTGGCAGATCGAGGCTCGCGTCGCGAGTCGAGGCCGCACGTGCAGAAACCGGCCTAAATCAAATGAATCATATCAATGTCATGGTTTACGAGAGAGAAAAGAGAAGGTTGCTGCCGGTCTTTTATAATAAATGATTTCGCTTTTGCACCATCTTCCTTTCTTTTTATCGTCGGCTATTCGTATAACAAAACGAAATGCATCGCTTAATTTTAAGGTCAAACGAATTATTTCATTTTTCTTTGTTGTTTCGAGCGGCTGGTGTAGGCGCGAGCGAATAAAAAGGAAAGTTTCCGCCAAATTGTTCGGGAGCTAAAATTTTTTTTATTAATTATGCCCGCGCTCCCATTGTTTAATTGCCCAAGCCGCCTGCTGTAATGATATTAGCTTTTGCCATAAAACATTATTAGCTAGTATTTTACAGCTAAACACAAATATATATTATTACAAATATATGCTGTAGAACACAAGATAAATATATAAGCATTATATGAATTGAAAAAAAAACTGAAATCAATTTTACCGATCGGCTACCTAACTGTTACACACGTATATGTATATATATACACATACGTAAAGACACGTGACATTTTGGAACGTTTCAGAACAAACTTCCCGCCAAATGTGTATAATGCGTGGGAATCGCACCGTATCGTTGTCGCTCATCATTTGTCGTTTCTCCGCCAGCAACGTTATTGTTTCGAGTTTTAAAAGACTTCTACTTTTATTACATTGTTTTTGATTGTTAAATATTCGCATTGTTGCATTGATTCGTTTTGAAAAATGGCAGAAGTGACTATTAACGGCGTGGCTATTCAATTCCCTTTCAAGCCGTACAAGGTCCAGGAGGACTATATGGCGAAAGTTATTGAGTGTTTGCAGGATGGCAAAAACGGTGTATTGGAGTCACCCACTGGTAATTGTATTTTATTTTAGCTACAATTATGTGACACATTTAAAATGTTTCTTTATTATAAATTGTTTCTGATTATTGTTGTTTAGGTACAGGAAAAACTTTGTGCCTTTTGTGTTCTTCACTAGCTTGGCTTAATGTGAAAAAAGCACAGCTACAATCACAAATTCAGTCTGTAGGATCTCTAGACCAATTGAGTTCAGGAGATCCATTTATGGAAAATTTTTCAAAGGCTCTTAATAAAGCTGGTGGCAAGGCATCAACACAACCTACTATGAGCTTTGGTATTTCAATGCCCAAAATTATTTATGCATCTAGAACTCATTCTCAATTAACTCAAGTAATCCAAGAACTGAAAAGAACTTCTTATAAGTATGTTAGCACAACAGTACTTGGATCAAGGGATCAATTGTGCATCAATCCAGAAGTTGCTAAAGAACAAAATAGTCATAATAAAATTCACATGTGTCAAGCAAAAGTTAAAGCAAGAAATTGTATTTATTATAACACTGTTGAAAATAGGTAAAAAGAAAACTTATTAAAATTGAATTCAATTGTTGCATTACTAATTTTTTTTAATTTTAAGGAAGGATGATCCAGCTATAAGACAAACTATTTTAGACATTGAAGATCTGATGAAAACTGGACAAAAGTATAAATGTTGTCCATATTATTTATGTAGGGAGTTAAAGCAACAAGCTGATATTATCTTTATGCCATATAATTATTTATTGGATCCCAAGACAAGAAAAAGTCAGGGTATAGAATTACAAAACAATGTTGTTCTACTTGATGAAGCACATAATGTTGAAAAAATATGTGAAGAGGCTGCTTCTTTACAAGTAAATAATTTAAATAGTTATAAATTATGACTTCATTTTAGAGGTTTAATAAATAATGATATATTTTTATATTTAGATCAGCAGTACTGATATTGCAGTTTGTATAGAAGAAATAACAAGTGTTATGAAAGATATGTCTAAAGAGGAACAAAGTGAATTTTCAATTGAAGCAACAAGTAATGTTCAAAAAGATTTTTCAACTGATGATTTGATGATTCTCAAAGCTATGTTCTTAGAACTGGAAAACGCAATTGATGCTATAAAAATAAATAAAAAAGATGAGGGTGATACTTTTCCTGGTAGTTACATATTTGAATTACTTGGAAAAGCTGATGTAAGTACAATCTTTAGCTTAAGAAGACTGTTTGATCAGATTAAAATTTTATTGTTAATACTTTTAAAAAATAGATTAGTCAAGGTAAAGAACAACTAGTTATTGATAAGTTAGATAAAATTATTTTATATTTGACAACAACAAGTACATCACCTTTTGCTAGAAAAGGAAATGCACTTCAAAAATTTTGTGATCTCTTAAGAGTTGTTTTTGCTGGTTCAAACAACAGTAGATACAGAGAAAGAATAAAGCAATGTTATAAAGTTTATATTCAAAGTGAGCCAACCAAAAAGTCATTCAAAAATGATGTTTGGGAATCCAAGAAAATTACTAAATCTGATGGAAAATTAATTAGTTATTGGTGTTTCAGTCCAGGATTTGGGTAGTATATATATATATTATATTTTTTGCATTTAATTAACAAAACAATAATCACTCTATAATGTAGAATGCAGCAGCTATTGGATCAAGGTGTACGATGTATAGTTTTAACCAGTGGTACTCTATCTCCATTAAAACCTTTTATATCTGAAATTGGAATTAACATTGAGGTACAATTGGAAAATCCTCATATTGTATCAAATAAACAAATTTGTGTTGGTATTGTCAGTGGTGGATATGATGGCTTCACTTTCAACTCATCTTTTAACACAAGGTAATTAAATATAAAAAATTAATATTTCAAAATTATTTTTAACATTTAACATGTTTATTTTATTTTAGAAATGACCCAAAATATATAGCTTCACTAGGAGAAACTATAAAGATTTTCAGCTGTATTTTACCTCATGGTCTGTTAATTTTTTTCCCATCCTATCCAATAATGAAAAAATGCCAAGAAGAATGGCAAAAAATGGGCAAGTGGTCACAAATAGAAGCAAACAAAGTATTTATTAATAATTATTATTAAAAATATGCATGAGAAATAAAGAAAATTCATTAATAATTATTCTTTTAAAAAATAGCCAATTTATGTTGAGCCTCAGTCAAAAGAAAATTTTAACTGTATCATGAATGAATATTACAAAAAAATCCATGATCCTAATCACAAGGGTGCAATTTTTATGGCTGTTTGTCGTGGAAAAGTTAGTGAAGGATTAGATTTTGCTAATGCTAATGGAAGAGCAGTATTAATAACTGGATTACCTTTTCCACCATTAAAAGATCCCAGAGTTATACTGAAACAACGTTATTTGGATGAAAATAAGGTTTTGGGAAAAGAGGTAACAATTACAGTATCATCCTTTCTATTGTTCTTGTATTATTGTTACTTTGAAAAATTATTGATGTATTTAATTAAATTCAAATTAATGTGGCAATTATAGAGTTTAACTGGACAGCAATGGTATCAACTTGAAGCTTCAAGAGCCGTCAACCAAGCTATAGGTCGTATCATTCGACATAAGGATGATTTTGGTGCTATTTTACTCTGTGACTGCCGTTTCGATAATCCTTCGTTTAAACAACAATTATCGTCGTGGCTCAGACCTCATATTAAAAAATTTCAAGATTTCAAAATGGTTGTCAAAGAAGTGCGTGCGTTTTTCCGATATACTAATATAAATGTAAGTATTGTAAATAAAGTTGAAATTAAGATCTTTCATTTTATTTAATAATTTAATGACACATTGTAGATGCCTCAACCAACACCAATACCTAATAGTACATTAGATATGTCGCTACCAACAGTTTCGGCTGCATTTGATACGACTAGAAAACGAGTATTAAAACTGAGTCCTACAACAAAAGTCAAAAAAGAAGAAAAAGAAGAAGAGGATAATTTTGATATAGGTTCTTATACCAATAATCAATCAATTAGCCAGAAAAGTAATGTTAACTCAACCAATTTCGCGTCGTTATTAGAAATGGAACCACAGAGACCTGTGTTAAATTTTAGCACCTGTAAATATCAAAGTTTATCTAACAGTGTTGTAAATGAAGCTCTTCGAGTTGAACCTGAAGTTAAAAGAAGAAAATTTAAGATTAAAACATTAGATTTTCCTAAAGATACAGGAGAAGCTCCATGTACTTCTGAATCTACAATGAATCAATCAACTTCAAAGCCTGTGCAGAAACAAAATGATAATCTTACAAAAGTGGAGCAAGGAAAAATGTATCTCAAAAAGGTAAGATAAATAAAATTTATTTTACAAATCTTTAATTTAATTAAAATAATTTATTTCAAGGTTAAAAATCGTGTATCTATCGAAAGTTTTAATACTTTAAGAAGTATAATAGCTGATTATCAGCAGACTGGAAACTTTGATGAACTTATTAAAAAATTAAAAAAGTTGTTTCTAATAGATAATAATGAAAAAGATTTACTACTTGGTAATTGATTATTTACTTTGACAGATTTTAATTTATTTTCTAAAAATAACAATTTTTTTTAATATTTAGGTTTTAGGACTTTTGTAAAAAAAGATCATACGAAAATTTTTGATGATTTTATTGACTCAAAGGAAAAGACTTCTGTATGATAAACTCTGTTAAAACTTCAGATATAAATAGAGGTAGCATTAAAATAAAAGTATTATTAGTTATTTTACAATTGTATAATTTATGTAATTATTCTGTACATTAAATCTTTATTTTTGATAATTTAAATTGTTAATCCATTATAAGATATAAATAAACTTAATTTTTTGTAGTTTTAATAAAGTATAAACACTGTTAATTTAATTTCATTATTTTAATATTTTTTTAATAAACAACAATACAATATTTCTATACAGTACAATAAATTTTATAAATAAATTAATTTGATTTGCAAAGAAGAAACTATGTTGCATCAAACAATTCTGTATGTATAAAATTACTGCATTGACTACACAACTTTCAATTTTTAAAATATTTATTATTTGACATTTTTAAAACGTATTCACTTGCATTTAAAAGTACTTTAAAAACACTTGAGAAACAAATGAAATTAAATAAGTAAAATAAATGGTTTTAATTTGTTTTAATTACAATACTTTTAGAATTACACTAAGTTTGAAGTGCTTATGATAACATAAAAATGTTCAAATTCTGATTTATGCTCTAGATTGAAGGGTCACTATTATAAGACAAGATTATCATACAAAATGATTTATAGAAGTTTTTAACCATTTAAACACCATAAATACTTGATAAATTATACATAAAGAATAGATCAACAAAACAATGCATTCAAATAAAGCTAATGCATTAAGATTTAATGTATCTGTACAACAAACCTATTTGTTTGTAATTCTTGTTTACACCCGTAAATCACGTTTGAAATTTTTCCTACAGTTATAAAACTTTGAAGAAAGTTCTTTTCAATTAATATCTTCAGCCTATGCTTGCATTTCTTGGAATTTTCTGCATGAAGGTGTATCTATATTCTTTGCCTTTTGAATTTGTTCGTAATCACCAAAACTTTTTGCTCTCCAAATCATTGATTCCTCTACATTAACAAAAATATATGTTAAAAATAGTTATTTGATATTGCATGGTATTACATATTCTTCTAAATCAACCACTTACTGTAATTTTTTTCTCTGAAACATGAATGTCGTAAATAGGTCATATACTCTTCTTCAACAGATTGTTCTAATCTCTTTAAATTACCGTCATACTCTGTATGAAAGTTTTCTTTTACATAGTAAGATACTTTCAAGTTTTGAGTAGTTCTTGGAACTGCATATTTACTAAATAGATTTCAAAAAATTATAAATACATTTAATTATAACAATATATTTTGCCAAATACTAGAATTGTATTGATACCTACGAACTTTGATGTAAACTGTAAATTGGATCAGATATAAAAAAACTGCTCATCATTGTCAGAACTATTAGCAATAGTACAGGTAACATTTGAAGGAATGTAGTGTAAGTATTTACTTGCTGGAAAAATTATATTACGTAAAACAAAAAATCATATAAATAGATTCTATGAAAAAAGACATACCTGAGACTGAGCATGCTGGGCTTGTGCTTCATTCTGTCTCATCCATCTACCACCACCTCTTCGTACATAGAACTCTTGTTGAGGAAAACCACCAAAGAACATATTAAATAATTCTTCTGCGGTGATATCAGCTGTAGAAAAAATGTGACCTTTTAGTGTTGTTTCACATATTTTAAATTTTTTTATGTGATTTTCTATTATTTGGCATTACCTTCAAAGCCACGTGTATAATTATAATGAGTATGAGACTGCCTTGTACTGCTAATTCTTTCTTCATCTGACCCATACATATCATATTGTTTTCTTTTTTCAACATCAGTTAATACAGCAACAGCATTACCAATAGCTGTAAGAAAAAGAATAATATTAAAAAAATATATAAATTACTATTTTTTAGCTAATAATATGTTAATATATGTGAAGTCTTACCTTTAAATGCTTCAGCAGCCCCTGGAGCTTTATTTTTATCCGGATGTAATTGAAGAGCTAATTTCTTATAAGCCTTCTTAATATCACTGTCTGTAGCTTCTTTACTCACGCCTAAAATTTCATAGTAATCTTTGCACTTCTTTATTCTGAAAATAATACAATTAATTTTACTTCTTAATCTGTAAAATAAACAAAAATTATTTTACCTTTTAACATGTTGTAATTGCTCGGATGAATATTCTGCTGAGGTTTGTGCTTGAGGTCCATTATTTTTATTTGAAGTACTATGCCTCTTTCTAACCTCTGCTTCTGGCTCTGTTTTCTGACTTTGTTTTGATAAGAGTGTTACAGTCGCTAACAAATCTAGTGAGAAAATTAAGTTATTTAGAATAATAAATAGCACCGTGTCACAACAACTAATTTCATGTATGAGATTATAAACATTATGACTTAAAATAGCAATATAGAAATGTTAATTTAAAGAAAGTAGATAGCAATGACAATTTATGCAAATAAAGAGTATGACATATCAAAATTGATGGTTAATTAATGTGAAAGGCATAAAAGTATCCTAAAAGGTCTAAAAAAATGTTAAAACTATGTTAAACATAATTGAGAGCACTACATCACGAGCAGTCGATGAAACGAAAATGAAATGATAAGAGGAAAGCAGAGGGAAAACGTGTGAGCAGTAGGTGCCTAACGATGCTTACCTTCGGCCTTTTTGGTAGGATAGAGTTTCTGGGCTTTCCTGAGGAATTTTTCGGCATCGTCGAATCTCTTCTCGCGGACGTAGCGTTCGGCGAGCTCGGTGCAGCGCTCGGCCTCATCTTTGTTACCTTCCATCATCGTCGTCCCGTTGGCCGACTTTGACTAGCACACGATGACTCGGCCCGTGCTGGCTGCTCGCTGCACTGGCCACACCGCTGTTGCACTGTTGTTGCTGCTGCTGTTGTTCCGTTGGCCGTTGCCTCGAATATCTCGTTCTCTCGGAGCGCACGCATATACTACGCGCGTGCAGACGACGTCGTCGAAAGAGACAGCGCAGCGTCTTGCTGCTGCAGCTCCTCCTGTTAATCCCGATACTCCAGATTCCTGTGCTGAGGGATGGTTATAATTATACAGATTATGTATTAACACATAAGTACTGATGCAAGCAGCACAACCGTATAAATTGTGCTTGCCTGGGTCGGGTGTATGTGTGTGTGTGTGTGTGTGTCTCGTCGTCGTTGGCTTGCTGGCCCGAGGTGCAGTCGGGCGACTATTACGGCGCGGAGGGAAGGGGGCGGCAGTGGCGGCGACTCACGGTTCTCACGGGTTCTTCAGTCGTCGCGACCAAAGTTACTATCTCGGACCGATCGGATTCAATGGACGCACGTTGAATTTGTAGATGAAGGTGAAAAGCAAAAAAAAAAAGTTTGCCGCGCGCCCGCCGCGCAAAGTCTCGTGACGAAGCAGAATTTACGCACGTACCACGCCACCCCTCTTTCCCTTTTCTCCCTGTTTTCCTCGGAGCTTAGCGATGCGCTCCGCAAGCCCGAACAGACTGACGATACTTGCTATTGTCCCTTACCTCGAGGATGACGATGATTATGATCTATATCCTTATGAGGCAACACTCCCGTGCGTTAATAGATAAATCTGCGTTTTTTTTTTGTATTCGCAGTATTCGCACATTCCTCCAACTTCAACGCTCTACGACCTACGACGTATACACGCAGACGCACACGTGTACAACACGTACACGCAGAGCTGTATATATAGCTGTGGTGCTCAATTGCCCTATATTCGTACTTTTTGCTTCGAAAGCGCGGTACCCTAGGCATAGCTTCGTCGGAGCTTAGAAGTTGATGCAACTTGACGTAAACTTTTAGCTTTAGCTTTGGAGCACACTATACGCCACTTGTACAGTTTGACTTCTTTTTTTATTCGGCCTTTGATAAGCTGCTGTCAGTACCGACGTATTCATACGATTTACTGGTCTCAGCATTTTCAAGCTCACTTTTTTCACATTTTTTTACTTATTTTTCATTTTTATTTATTTCCCCCACCTTTGACTGTTTGTACATTTAAATGGTACAGTAGTCAATATATTTTGTTAATTGGATTATTTATTGAGATTTATAAAAATCACACTGCTTTATATAAGTTTAAAAACAAATTTATTCAACGAATGTATTAATACAAATTTTTAATTTATTACATTCTATATTTAATTCTTTTGCTTAAATATCTTATAAAACAAACATAAAATGGAACAAATAATATTTTGATAATCACTTCATAAGAAAAGTACATACAAGACTATGTTAACAATATAAATATATACATCAAGATAGGAAGTCAGTTAAAATGGATTTACTTTGCATATTTTGGTTGATCCTCTTTCTTTTTTGAGCCACTCCACCAATTGAATAAAGCAAAAAGACCAGCTGTGATTCCTATAATACCTGCTATTCCTGCTGTGACTAGTATAGTCTCCATTTCTTCATCTAAATGTATTACAGAGTAAAGTATGTTAGAGTAATATAATTAATTCCAAAAATTGGCTTAAAATTATTTAAAAATATTAACCTGATAAATCAAATTTCTCTTTGCAAATTCCTCTTGGAGATCGCAAGTATTCATCATATTCTGCTCTTTTACTTTTATCTAATAAAACAGCTGCTGCTCTACGCACAGCTATAAAAATATAATATTTGTTAGAATATTCTTTGTGGCAAATGTTTTTACTTTATTGATTAAGCCATACCAACGAATGCTTCTTTTGCCTGTGGATGGTTGTTTTTATCTGGATGAACTGTAAGTGCTGACTTTTTGTAAGCTGATTTAATTTGATCTTCAGTTGCATCATGAGGAATTTGTAAAACTTCATAAAAATTTGATGTTTCCAAAATTCTACAAAAAATTTAATTAATTTAATTTTCTTCTGGTTTATATTATACTATGTTTTATGGTTACCTGCTAATGTTTATAACATCTGCCTCTGTGCAAGCCATGATTACTATCTATATAAACAAAGATAAAATATTTTGTAGAACTGAAAAATATACCTAAAAGGTTTTAGAAAAAAAAGTTTTTGTAATAAAAAGTAATGGCGTTTCAATAGTTTTAATTCAATGAAACACCTGAGTACAAAAGATAAGAAAATGAATAATAATATTTTTTACTGTTCAGAACTTCAACAGTTGAAAGGGTGTGTAGAAATTTTACACAAATGTATATGTTGTGCTTGTGTTTGGTAAAAACACTCTTTTGTATGAAATATTCTAACTTCAATATATATCACTTATAATTGAACGACGTAAAATATGTTCCGATTTTCCTGGTGAGCCAAAGCTTTTTTTGTTTTTATCATTGTGGGAGATACAATAAAGCAACTTACTAACCTTACCAGTATTTACAAGACGGTAAAGTTGGTATGACTGAAACTGACACGACGATACGGTTGACTCTCTAATATAAGTAGTTCGGAATAAATCTAAATAAATCGGGCCTGCCTTGCCAAGGCTATTCTTTTATTATTATGTAAATCAATCTGAAATTTATCACATTTCCAAAATTTAGCCTTTTTGGTCGAGGGGTATTGCCAGAAACCACTTGTAAAAACTTCATTCGTTTATAATTCAAGAACAGTTGATCGCAGAAGAAAACTGCGCGCACCAATGGATAGAGCGTGCAATTTTGCATCGAAATCGACTATTTATTTGAGTTTAATAAGCGAAAAGCTTTGAGCAATTAGGCAAACAAAAAATTATCCTAATAAAGGAGTAGGGAAATAGTGTACATTGAAACATGAATTAAAATATTTAAGACATTAGCTTTTTCAAACTTCTTTTTATTGATGAAATCTCGAAAAAAAATTTATTAAAAGTATTAATCTATATTACATTATAAAAAGTATGGAAAACCAAAATTCATATCTGACAATCTTCATTACAAACGCTTGTTTGAGTACGATTACCGATTATGTACCGTTTACACGCTAAAACTATACATCTGTACGTGTAATTAAATTTTTGATTTCTCAAAGACAGCTGGACGAGTAGTTTAGACGTTAAATGTACTTCACTACAGTTTTAAAAATCAATTACAACGTGTTTGGAAGATTTTTTTTAATGAACTGCAACTCCACTCGATAAAGGCCACTATGGCGCTTTATTAAAAATTTTTAGCATATATCGTTTCGGAGAAAATGTAGTAACCAGTCATTCGATGTGATTTACCAGTACAATATACACATATATGTCTTTAAAAACGTTTTTCTATAAAATATCTTCTTCGGCGAATGCGCCAGAAATATAAATACTGTCTCTCTCTCTCTCTCTCTTTATTTCTTATATTCACGCGCGCGCTACAAACACACACAGCCACACAATAATACAATAAATATAATGACATGAATCTATTTCATTGGAAGTAATTACATATGACGTGCAATAGCCGACAGAACAGAGGCGTAACTCGTTGAATTTGACGTATATACGGGCGAAAGGTAAAACAAGTAACTGTATAATAAGCAGCAGTTACGTGAACAGGAAGCTGCCCAAATAACGTTGAATTTAATATAATTCAGCTCGTACAAAATATCTGGCATGGAATGATCGAGTCGAGAGTAAGGAAGAAAAGAAAGTGGGGGTAAGTTTTGGATTATTCAAAAGCTTCGGAACACAGCGACTAGCCAGGCCTGTGAAAAGTCACGTCAGCGGCATTGATGCTGGAGTAGGATGTGGAAGCCCGATGCTGACCGGAATCGCCACGGAGTAACGGCACCGCCGCCGAATTGTCCGTCGCATTTACATTGGGCTCGGCTGCCCTCGGAGCATCTTCTTCCTCCAGTTGTTCTTCGGGCTCTTCTTCTTGCTGCTGCTGCTCCTCTTGCTGCTGCTGCATCCCTAGCTCCTTCTGGATCCTTCGCCAGCGGCGGTGGGACATCACGTCTGCAATGAAGGCCCAGCGTATTATATTAGCTAAAGCACGAGTACCTCGAGTGCGTCTCTCTCTAATCTCGTATTAGTCTATAATGGAAATGTTATAAGAACAGTTGGTGAAAGATCCAAAGACTCGAGCAGCTCTACTCGACCTACCGTATTTCAAACATTATTTACGCTACCTAATTCCAGCTTACAGAGACAGTGTGCGTTAGTCAGCCGAATATTAGATTTTATTTAGCTAATTATTAATATTACGCTAGACCTACGTTTAATGACTATTGTTGTTACAATTATTATGGTAATCGTCGTAAATAATTTTAGTATTATCAATACTGCGTGTTTACTCAAACAACACACCTTTGGTGCAGTGTCTAGCTGTTTGTAAGCTTCCAACGAACCACAAGAGAACACGACCTTATCCGAATAATTGATGCTTCATTATTTTTTATTTTTTCAAAAAATCATGTTACTAAGCAAAACATAGGTATCATGCTACCTCCCACACTAAAAAAGCAGTAAAATCAACTTAAAAAGGATGATGGTGTATGAGCAAGTTGAATTATTCGAATGAAACGAAAAGAATAGTAAAATAATTTTAAAAAAGCATATATGCAAAGATTCATTGTATTTATTTATTATTTTTTTCTTTAATATATAATCGATATAAAAATATAAATAAATAATACAATTTTATGGACGGACGGAACACCATTTCTAAACATTAATAATACCGTGAAAAAAACTTAACAAATACTTGTAATGAACACATTTTACAACATATTTCTAGCCACCAAACCAAAGATAAAATCTTTTGCGCTAAATTAAAAAATTTATAAATATAAAAGCATAAAGGGTACATTACGAATGCTAAAAAAGTATTTATAAAAATTGCAACCTCATAATATAAAGTCGATTTCTCTAAGTGTATATACTGTAAACCAAATATAAACGACAACCAAGACCCGTTTAATAAATATTTCGAAAAAGCACCAAACCATTCATCAAAATAGCTAGAAAAAAGAAAGAAAAAAACAAGTGGCGCAGCCGAAATAAAAAAAAGTCACACGTAGATGCAGGCAATCTGTTGAAAAAGCTGCAGGGCAATCCACATCTCACTCGTAATTGAGTACTTGGAAGGTGGGTGCAATGGTTGTAGGTGTGGGAGGACATTTAGGTTTGCTTACACGCTGACTCAGCGAGGTCTCTTGAACGTTGTCCAAATTTCCACGCATTGCTCTCTTGTGATTAGCCAGCTTCTCTCTGTTCATTGGCGAGCCTAAAATCGCGAGTGTCGGGATATTCGTTGATAAATCAATTTCTCAAATCGACGAACAAATAGTCATTTTAGCAAAATACTTCATTTTAAAATTTTCTTTTACATTTCCATTGCGGTTTTCACCATGAATCATAAGTTGCCTTTTGTATTTTGCACTCAATATCAATGGATAAATAAATAATTTCAGGTGTAGCGTGATTACCATGTAAAAATTGATAAAAAAACATTGATATTTGCAACTTACCTACGTAGCTTAGAAGAACGGGTAAAAATATAAGGCCATGGGCCGCACCAAAAAGAACAATGCCTAAATACATTCTGAAATAGAATACCTGAAAAAGAAAAAAATAAATATTGAAACTAATTGCTTATACCAAAACGTCAAAGTCTAAGGTGAATGTTTCAAAGAAAAAGTTTACTTGAAAAATTTGATTTTTCGCAAAACCAAGCACGATGATTCCGCCAAATTTGGTCAGTGTTATTCCGCTGAAAATTGAACTGCCCATATTTGCTAAAGCATCGCCAACTCTTTCAACTCTCGTTGGCTGGACGGATACTGAAAACGAGTGTACCAAGTGGCTACAAAATTCCACGGAAATACCGACGGCCTGTAAAATGTACGAAGCGCCGTTATTTTAATCAACAATCTTTTTATTAATAATAGCGATAAGTTTTTATGAATAATAGAATAGTGATAAATGTACCATAACAAGGTTCACCAAAGACACGGCGTTGAGCTCTATGTGCCACCAATACATTAAACCGCCGATGTTGATAATTATCATAGCAATTGTAACAACAACGACGAGCGAGGAAAATATATCGAGTCCCATGAGAAGAAACGTAACGACGAATATCGCAAGCATCGAAATGCCGATGCTTCGGAATGTGTCGGGCCACATAGTTAAGTATTGCTCATAAAATACATAAAAAACGCTGTATGGAAAGACCTCGACGTTATCAACTTCGTAGCCCCATTCTTGCAGGTTGGTTCGTAAAGTACAAGTGATGTTGTTAGCGATGAATCTAGCTTGTCTCATCGATTCGTAATAGTCGTACGAAGTCTTGAGTATCGTGTGATAAGCCATGAAGTTCGAGGCACCGACTTCCGACAAATGACTTTTTGTGTCAGTATGATAAGTAACTCCATGACTGTAAGCCGCGTGCCCGCCCTTTGCGCAACTAGCGTCTGGGTTGTCTTGAAGGAAGAACGACACGTACTCTTCGAAATCTGTCACGTTAGGCCGATTGTACTGATTTTGACTTATAGAACACGGCGTACAATCTTCTGCGTAACCTGAAATGCAGAATATTATTTTTTTATTAAGCGAATATTTTTTTCCGCTGCACTTGAGTTGCAAAATACGTACTTGAATGCGGGCAAAATGATCCATCAGTTTCGTTGTATTTGCAACAAGACCTTGATAAACTTGCCCAGTCAAAATAGTCGTCTAACCAGGAAGAAGATGGCTTGGCAATGTACGTTCTAAGAAAAAAACAAATCGTTAACACTAAAACACTTTTTCACGTCTTTTTTTTGTTCATGCATATCAGAATAATATATGGAATAAAAAAAAACTATAAACTATACACAGCAAAGCTTCATTTTACCTGTTTGATAGTCTCGAGGCAGCAAATATTTGCGATGTTACGGAATAAGAGTCGCAATATTGGCCGCTGCATACTAAATTCTGAACTCTTGGATCGGAATAATTCAATCCTTCTTTGACTACGAAATACATGGGCGGACCGATCGACAAATACTTATTAAGATACTTGAAATATTTCAGAACAAAACTGTCCTCTGGCATAGAAAGTTCCTGGTTTAAGCCAATTTCTACGCGTGGAAGCACAGCTAGGCTCGTACACAGCCATCCGAAGAAAGCAATAACCACTCCGGCCCGGACCCATTTCTTCATAAGTAATGGAACGTAAGCGGCTTTGAAAATTTTGTACAAAATTCCATCGATAACTTCATCATTGTTATCTTTTTTCGAAGCTCGTATGAAACAACAGACGTCTAATCTATTTTCCTAAAATATAAACACTTGGGATTAGTTGAATATAATTTATACAGCAGCATCTTTATCAAATGAACTGCCAATTGTCATACAGATATATAATAAATTAAAACTTACAGCTTGCCTCACGGTATCCAAAGCGAGTAAGCTAATGAAGCAGGTGATTTGTAAAATAAAGTCTACCAATAATGCCAAGCCAGCGTATAAAGCAAAAGCTTTGACAGCCGGCATATCCGACAAGCCACCTAAAATCAGTTATTTATCTCGTTGAAATGATTTTTATATCGATGTATTGTCATTTGCGTACCTAGGAAGAAGCAGCAGCTCTCGGAAAGACTGGTAAGCAATATACTGGGCCCAACGTGGCCAAGAGTGCGTCCTATGTGCTCGGGTATCGACTCGTTAGGACGTCGTCCTTCTCTTTGATGGGTTTGTACTATAATGAAAATATTGTCGACGCCAACTGCGAGGACGAGGAATGGTATGACTTCGATGATTATCAATGTGGCCGGCAGCCCGACAAATCCAAATATGCCAACGGAACATACAACCGACGCCAAGACGATGATTACGCCGCCGAGACCGAGTGTTATTTTAGAGTCCATCTATTAATTCAAAACAAAGTTAGGTATCATCGTCGAGAGTAAAAAAAGGAAAGAATAAATTTTACTTACTAAAAGTCTGCCGCAAGATCTTATTTGTCCGAGGGATATCGCGATGTACGCAAACATTATGATGTACGATATTAGGATTGTGAGTACGTCAGATTTAGATGTCCTATCCAATTCATCTTCGATAGATCTTTCGGATGTGAACGCAATATCCATGTAAGCCGGCTTTTTCGTTGCAGTCCAATTTTTCATAAATTCCACGTAACTATATATGAACACGTTGATTCAATTAATTAATTATCCAACAGCGCTTAATTGTTTAAATACAAAAATACACGTGCTATAATTTACCATTTTTCCCATTCCATTGCCGCTCCCAGCTCGGATTTATTGTGCTTATTGTTGACGAGTATGCTGAGAATGACAGCCGTGGCTTTTTCGTACGGTGGATCATGAAGATTTTGCCCGGGCTTTATGAAACCACCAACTGCAATAGCCGGCTCAACGGGTCCTCCATAATTTGCTAGGCAGTCAACGCTATAGGGATTCCTTGAAACAAACAAAAAATAAATAACTATCGATCGAAGAGGAGAAGAGAAAAGTATCGAATGATTCTTACTGGGTGCACGCTTTGAACGTGTCCAAATAGTTGATGGTGAAGTTGTTGACGTCGAGACTGGAAGACTCAAATTTTTCAAGACTATCCTGATAATAGCCCCAGATGCTTTGAATGGTACACTGGGAGATTGTTATGGAGTCGGTGTAGGTTGCCGCTAGTGGCGCAAAGCAAATATCCGCGAGGCTGTAGTTGTTCGGAGTTTTGATAGACTTTATACCCTCTTGCAGCTCCAAGACGGTTTTCAAAAAGTCCGCATTGAATACCGGGCCAAATACGATTTTTCCATTCGACGTCGCGTGTTCGATCTGTACAATTTTTTCATGATATATTTTGTTTTTTAAATGATTTGATAATCGAACAAACGTAGATATATAGAAAATCGAATTACCGGCGGCAAGCCGACGGACGTAATGATGATCTGCTCGATTCTGTAGAAAGGCTCGAAGTGACTGTCGAAATAAGTCTTTTCAATGCGCGATCTTGACGTTGGCGAGGCCCAAAGCTCGACCGGATCGGTCGTGATGTGCAAGTATTTGATACCGTGTGCTGCGAGAACGATGAACATCAGGCCTGTAAACAAAACCATCCACGGACGACTTGCGCACGCTGAAAAATTCAAATGGTTCGGTTGAAATATTATTGTATCGACTTTAAATATTGTGTGTTCGTTAGAAGCTGTATTTAACTCACCTGTGCCCCAGCGCTGGAAGAAACTCTGCAGGAACTTGTCGGTGTTGGCTCCAAGCCGCTCGATCAACGTCGAGTGCTCCTCCTCCTCTTGCGCCTCGCGCGGTATCTCTTCGTTCGACACTACGCCTGCAACGTGTAATTTCGTTACCATAAAGAATAGCGCTTTATTAAAGCAGACGCTTTTCGTGGCTATATTACATTCTATAATACAGCGATAAGTAGCAATTTGAAAAAAGAATAATTACAAGAGTATATATATGTACATTACAATATCAACAAAAACAACCGCAACAATGACAATAACAATAAACGTACATCACTAGACAGTATTACGTGAATATATATATACAGTGTTGCACTTGTGTAATACCACTATTATTTCCTCTGCTTCAAAAGTTTGTTTAAACTTTTAATTTATTGCTTGCTGTGCTAATAAACTCTTTTGATATTATTGAAGAAAGATTAAGCATAAATTTCCTTGATCTTTAATTTAAAAAATACACACACACACAACACGTTGTTTGCGTGCAGTCAGGTTTATCTGAAAGTTAAAGCGACCGTCGAGGAAATTTTTTTAGATCAGCCGAATATTCGTTACAACACATCGGCGCTGGCAAGAATTCGGTACCGAGTAAAACCAACGGCAACGGATCGAAGGCTAAGCAATTCGATACGAATAAATTTGTAAGCTTTTAAGAAATGAATATCATTGCGAGCAACGCGATAAAATTGATTTTTATACAAGGACTCTCTTTCTCGAAAATGAATATTTATCAAAATTTCGCTTGGATTACGGTTTCTTTTATTTTTGTTGCGCAATAAATATTGATTTTACGATAGTTTTACAAATTTTTTCGATTGATTTCTAAGAATAATCTCATAATATTTATAGAAAATTTTTTAGTTCGGCAGATAGAGCTATATTTATGTCGAATCGGTATATACAAGTTACAGCGTGTTTGTGTTATTCCGAGTACCAGTCTCGTATTCTACGCGTGTTAGCTGCTCGACATTTGTGCTGGCTTTGCAAAAATAACGTGTAAAGTTCAAAAAATTCCATAGGCCGTAAAAGTCGATTAGAAAAAGCTCAGGTGGCTCGTAACGGAAAAAAAAGCAGGAGCGCAGTGTAAGTGCAGACTTGGAAAAATTGTCGCTCATAAAAAGGGAGGGTTCGACTCGGGGGGATTGGAACGGCAGCAATGAATAATTGCTTAGGCATAAGTTGAGCTGGCTTTTGTCGTATCAATACACAGAGAAAGCATGCATTTCTTTACAAAGTATAGAGCTTCACTCGGCGAACTATCGGCTCTATTGGAAAACAATTATAGGCTAGTCGTAACAGCCGTGAGAAGCTCGGTGCAAGGAGAGGACCGCATGAATTGTCGCGCGCGCGGCGCTTGCGAGTTGTTATATAGGTATACACCATTTATACAAGCCGGCTATTGCACGGACGCCGGTTGACCTTTTTTCCCCCGCGCTTACGCCGATCGATATCCACGTATTAGTAGGCGACGCACGACCTCTTTCTTCTCTCTCTCTCTCCGTACAGCTGATATATCCTTCCTCTTCCTGCCTGACCTGTAGCACACATTCTATTTATTCGGCAAATCTGCGCCGCTTCAATTGTTATTCTCACTCGCGCGCCATTGGCCGTCTTCAATGAGACAATTACATAATCTCTATATACCCCTGTAGTTTTGCTAGCGAACGGGATGTATATCGTCAGCCGGCGGCCTGTTAGAAACGAGCGCTCGCGTGCGCAATATACCGATCATCAGCGAGAATCGAACGAGATGAGCGCGACGTATCTAATCAGCCGGGAGTGCGCGACTCCGTGCAAGGACGGCATCTGACGTGAAATCGAAAGGTCAAGAAAAAATGGATAGCCTGGGCTAAGCAGAGAAAAACGGATGGAGATAGAGAGAGAGAGAGCAAAGGGAAAAACGAGCTTGATGAGATCCAAGTATAACGAGAGTCAAGTCGTGCGGCTTACGTCAAAGCGACGTTTGTGAGTATAATACGCGAGGGTACGCCAAACACCGAGCGATGTATGACGGTGGGAGCATTGCAGGAGCAGGCATTTATTATCGTCTATTATTTATGCAGTTTTAGTACAGTATAGTATACAGTTAACGGTAAAGGGGCAGCAGCAGCGCGATAGGCCTGTACTACCTACGATGAGCAATTACTCATCAAAATAAAATTGACTTATAGTTGAAAAATCTGGAAGGAAGTCCATCGAGTAAGAGCCGACTACGTTTTATTTTCACGCTCATCTCGAATTAATCCTTTGAGCAGCACCTATCTAAATTATAAATTGCTTCGATAAATTACTACGGAAACAGATGAATTATTAATCAGACGAATTGGTAGCCCCGATTCTATCGCGTTTTCTACCCTTGTCGAGCTGTCGCTCGATTCCGAGCGGATAAATTTACGTCAAACGCTTTATTATATTTTCTATGCACACTTATATATTATACACATTTGTATTGTAAGTTAATTTGCGCAGCGTATCATTTGAATTCCGATAAGGTTTCGATCTAATCGCGTAATTTCGAATTGTCTAAGAATACCAAAGAGAAATAACGAAACATTGTTTTAATATCTATAGCGAACTTGAAACTTATCTCTCACTCCCGGAGATAGAAGAAAAAAGTGAGCCTCCTCTCGGTTGATAATCGGATAGCACATATGAAATTCCTCAAACGCGGCTTATACACACTAAATCGATTGTAACATTAACAGCTGCCGGCGCAAGCCGGGTATGTCGTTCCTGTATGCACGCTGACTCAATTCTCATCACTTGCTTGTACTTGCTTGCTAATTATTTTTAATCGCTTCTTAAAAAATTCGGCTCAAGGATTTCCATCGACGTCTTCTAACGCTGCAAATTGGATTAGAAAGAGGATGTAATTGTATAAAAAGAAGCCGCCACCCGCTGAAAGTCATGGACCTTATACGCACATATGCGGATTTAACTTCGTTCATTTTTAACACCGCCTACCCCAATTGCTATTGTCAGATGCAAATCTTTTTTCGTAGTCAGTCACGTTATATTTATGACAGGGACGAAAATTGCATTTGCTGCAACAATCTGCGCTTTAAATAATACGTCTTTTATATTTATAAGCGTCAAGCAGCATTTTTTTCCTGACTAATTTAAAGTTAAATTGAAATTTTATTATGTATTGTGTGTGTGTGCCTGTGTCTCTGTGTGTACGTGTATGTGTGTATCCAAGTTGAGAACAAGAAAAAACTACAGCATAATGACGATAAAATATTGACGATTGTAATGAGAAACAGAATTGAAAAGAACTTATCGACGTCAACGAGGCGTGGCTAGCAAGTTGGATGATTTCCAAAATGTCAAAAAATCGATATTTTGCTACTACTTTAATTGCGCGCGCATGAATACCCTTCTATTACAATGTCAACGGTATTTTCATATATTACTTACAGCTTTAAGCGCTGATAATAATAATAGTAACAATAACAATGATAATATATTTACAATAAAAAAAAATCAATGCGATAGCTTACAATAAAATGCGTAAATGTTAATAGCATAAGCATATGCGTATAATTAAAGTTGTTTAAAAACGAAACATTTATTTTCAAGGTGCCGTAAAATTATTATTAACAACGTAACAAACATAAACAATGTAAAGGAAACAAAAATAGAACAATGAACAATAAGATGTGCTATACATAGAGGTACTGGAGTGGAATAAAATATTCGATCTGGACGTATAAAAATGTAAACAGGAGGAGGAGGAATTTTGATGGGGTAGACTACGACTTGTGAGGGGATGAGGGTTGTGAGAATGAAAACAGACACAGAAAAATAACAATGTGATTAAGGTGGACGAACAACACGTATATAACAATAGCAGAGTCCCAAGTGGAAAATAATATAAGGTGCATCAACATTTAAATATATTGTGAGCTATGAACATACTAGAGCGCTTGGACTGTAGAGGGCTGTCTTCCTGGTCTGCGGCGAGAGTGAAGCGAGTACCCTTTCCCGGATTCTGGAGACCTGCGGCCAGCCGTTTACCCACCTGTCGGCCCACCTCTTCGCCACGAGCTACTGCATACATAGATACCCGTGCCAATCACCACACTGTTATCACTGTCGCTCTCATTCACTCTGTCATTTTCACTCTCTCTCACACTCTCACACTCTCTCCTTCTGCTGTTCGAGGCCAGTTTGACTTCTAAGTATTGCTGTTTAATTACTATACACTTAATGAAAATGTGCAAGTTTCTTCGACTGTGCGTAAAAAGATATGCCTCGGTAATATATAGTAAAGTATTTTAAGATTAAACTTTCTACATTTCATTGGCCTGTATAATTATAGTTTACCGAGTCAGCATATCTTTTCAATTCGTGAAGTGAAAGTACTGCATTCGGAGAAAAACATCGAATATTAAAACATTATTGAAACTACGTTAAGTATATTAAGAATTGAACAATTCGTCAGCTAATACACAGATAATAAAGGGTAGTACTTAATTTCTATATAATATGTAAAAATAAATAAGAAATAATTAAGTTTCGAAAATTTAGTTGAAACATGAAAAATGTGCAAATATAAATATTTTTGTTGTTGTTGGTATTTTAATAATAGCACTGATGCTTGATGTGAATTAGTCGAAAATTAACAAATATAATTGCATTATCCATTAAATCGTAAGAGATTGATCAAAAAAGCTATGTAATAAATTATATTAAAATGTCTACAATCAAGAAGGCGAAAAAATGACAAGAGTAAACGTACGAAAACTGATTGAAAAAAAATTCAAGCTGCTGTATACATAATGAATTATCAAAGTCTGATAACAGAAATTTAAGAAAGTATACCATCAATGTTGCTTATCTATAAATGTATATCGGGAAGAAGAAGTGCACCAAAGACTTGAAATAAAAAAATCTAAAAAAACTAGAGGATAATCTTGATAAAAATATATGCACGCGCTCGAAAGTGTGCGTGCGTGCGCTTATAAATTGGTATCGGGTTAACTCGGATTAAGCGATAGGAGACAAAACTTACCAATCTCCTTGCGATTGCCGAAACAGACGAGACTGCCGAGAAAGAGCAGGCTTCCAGTGAAAAATACGATGAGCATTATGACGGCGTAGCCATCGATGCCAGCGATTGTGAAGGGCATCGGGGGCGGGGGCAGGGGCGGTGCTGGTGGGCAGCTCTCGTCGCAGTCGACGCAGCTGCATGCCGGTGACTTTGCCTGAAAAAAACGAGTCTTGTGAATAAAGTAGACTTCTCGTCGCGAAGATTATTAAATTTTGCGGAATATCGTATTATTATTCTAGCGATTGACTTTTTGAAAATTGAAAGATAATCATACGTTGACGGGCTTATTGCAGGGCGTGACTTCCGGATCGAGCGGGCGAAATTTTCCAATAGGCCGCTCGCTGGCGACGTAGTCGATTTGGAAGGGCACGAAGGGATTCCTGGCGTCGCCAAGATTGTGAAACCACTTCTCGGGGCTGCAGCGGCTCGAGCCGTACTCGCCGCACATCAGATCCATGACCAGTTGACCGGAGCTTGGCATCGATACCCGACTGCATGACTTGTACGTGTCGTTCAGGTATTTGCTCGTAAAGTACACCTGTATACCGTCGATGTAGCTGATGCTGCTGTCTACGGGAATAGTTAAGGGAATTTACATTGAGGTGAATCAAATTTTAAAATTTTTTCTACACTATAAACTCACTGTCGGCTTTGTTGACCGTCGCTAGGCGGGTAACGTTGACGAAGGTAGACTGGTGCCGGCTGCAGGTGAACTCGCAAATGTGCTTCTCGAAGTTGCTCATGCAGCTCGGGCAGCGCTGCAGTATGCTCGAGGCCATGCGGATGTTGGTGTCGAGGGTCGTGAGCTGGCTGGTGTCGCAACAGGTCGGTGGTACGAGGCCACCCGGGAGCAGCATGTGCGGGCAGTGCCGGCGGAAGATCTCCTCGCCGCGGCTGTCGAGCTCCTTCGCCGGGCCATTGTACGGGCAGTTCTTCTTGTGCCGGTAGATCGGGTCCTGGTAGCACTCGCCGTACCACACGCACTGGCCGCTCGACGGCTCGCTTCGCGACGAGACGCTCTGCCTCTGCGCCAGCCACTGTGCAATCGGACATGTATCGTTAAAGCTCTGCGCATTGTGATTTATTTTTTAAATTCGTCTATCGATGTTTTTCTAATTGCGACGAGGTAGACTTGTAGAGATAAAAAAAACAGACAGTGTAGAATAAAGGCTAATCCGTGACTTTATTGCGCGTTTTTTAATTCTTCTCGATTTTCGCGACAAAGCACGAGAGATGAAAGCTATTAGGACGCTGCGTCACTATTAAAAGCGGCGAGACGCGAGAAATGCGCCTCGCATTGTCTTGCTCTGTATTGCTCCATAAGTGCAATCGTCCGGGGAAAACGAGATGAGATTGTCATGTTTCGAATTTTATTTAAATGTGACAATTGTAAGCTATACTCTGATTAGGCGAATACGCTTTTTTCATTCGTTAAATTTATTTTCGCGCAAATCGCGAATGTAAAACCGTGTAGATATGGAAAATTATAGATACAAGTGTAAATATGTCTCTTTATCGCTTCCTTTTTGTCGGTCTTCGTGTTTCAGTGCGTTTTACGTTTCTAATGATTTTAATAAAAGAAGCTTTTTTTCTAATTTATTATTATTTCATATAGAAAATAAACAGCGTTACAATAATTAAACAACAGCTTAATAACAGTGTTATTTTTTGCTCACATCTAAGATTTACGTTGGAGACTCACGAGCGAGACACATAAAGCCGTAATCCTAAATCTAGAAAAGACCATAAATTGAAAATTTTTCTTGATTTAACGCCCTTTTAATTGCAACTTTTAGTGCACTTTTAATCCAGTGCTTTGCTTTTGTAGCCGCCGACGCGCCGCGATGGTTGTTTATTTCGAAAGTACAGCATAGAAAGGATATTCTTTTAAATATTAATCCAGCGTCAGCGCGTATACGAGGCAATTGGTATTTTTTCTTCGAACAAATTTTAGCTGAGCGCTACGCGTAAATTCGTAATTGCGCATTAGTCTCGGTCGGAGTTTTAACCGTATTAACGTCTCGGGATGTTCAATAAAATGTTTTCCTCCGATATCCAGATATAGCAGGGTGTTTAACGAGCTTAGGAATCGATTTAGCGATAAGATCAAGGGCTCTTGATTTCGACTTTTCAAGAAAGTTAAATTACTTACGAGCCGCAAACTTTTTTTTTTCTTCACATCCTGCTTCGTACGATATGCGCGCGCGATCGATCGGCTTTCATTATTTAGCTTTGATTCGTTCCAAGCTATTTGTGCATTTTTATTAAAAGAACTCTTTTGATTAGATAGGCTCGAGCGAATTTTACCCGTGTATATAATTTTGGATAGCTAGAATTATAAAATTTTTCAAAATTTTGAGCTGTGCTTATGAATAATCTCAAAGTTTATAACACGAGATGCTTGTCGGCTTGGGGTAAAAATTCAAATAAGTATCACTTGCCGAAAAATGCTTATCTTATTTTCGAAGAATTACTGGTTCGAAGAGGCTGGTCATGCTAAACTGGAAATTCGACATTCTTACTGCCAACCTCTCCTTAGCAACTAAACCAGAAGCTCAGCTCTAAAGGTCTGGAGTAGTGAAACTTTTTTTTTGCTCTACTCTTAATTCCCTTAGGCTCGACCAAGAAGTGGCCGACTACAAATTGTCGAAGCAGCTTCTTCGACGCGTGAATTTTACTAACGTCATATATACTTAAACAAACTTCATTATTGATATTGCAACATTCGCGGCAAATTTTTTTTTTCTTTTTCTATTACGACCTTTTGCGTTTACATTTATGCAAGTAGTAAAAAAATCGTGTCTAGCTATTAACCTACATATCTTTCTACCGTTACTATCCAAATAATGCTTTGACAAGTGTAATATAAAGGTACGATTCTTCTTTTTTTTGATTTATTCAAAGTCTACAGGTAATAAACCCGAAGCAAATATACGACGTAATTTCTGTTAATTGATTCGCCGCAAGGTCATTTGGGGCTATTTTTGTTGTTTTTTTTCGCAAATCAATCATTGAAAATAATCGTAGTACGACGAAAATAGACGAAAAACTAGTAAAAACTTGCTAGTCCAGACTTTTGACATTGGGTAAAAAAAGAAGTCGAGTCAAAATAATTTCCTACATCAGCAGATAATACTTCAAACTGATAACTAATCAATTTTTAAATTCAACATAAACTGCTTCGTCTTTGCAACAGATGACATGAAGTTTTGTGGATAGCAACAAAAAAATAATGAAAAAAACATCAATTAATTGCTAGTTAACGCGACGAGCTCAGAAGGAAATCTAAAATACAAGAAGACTCTTAAAAATTTTTAAGTTTTTTTTATCAACGACAATTCAAATGCCTTTTAGCGCACTTGCGTTGCTTTAAGCTATGATCCGCAAATTACAACCGTGTTATATTAATTTGCGATTATTCGTTTCAATTAAAATCCCCAAAGCGTCAAATTTAACACATATGTCGCAATGCAGACGCGTCCCAAAATCAAAGTAACAATGTTGAACCTCAGGTAGTAATTTTCTTGATAATTTCTTCTCTAATTAACAGCTGACACTATACAACAACAGCGGCTTTATTACAACAGCGGCAGTGTTTTACTTTTTAAAAACCACTTGCTTTGTCAACGAATTATGCATTGATTGAGTATTATATTTAAAATTAGAATTTTTTAAAAAAGAAAAATTATTTTAATCGTTAGTGATAATAACAATAAAAAAGCACTTATATATTTTGTTATTTAATAATTCCATCGAAAAATTTATGCTTTTTTGAAGCACTCACTTTACGGTTTTTCAGTATGAGTGACACAACGAAAAGCATGACTTCGACCTATGGATAATGCCTAATCACAGAGCTGTTCTCAGAAACAGCAGGTTTTACATATGAGTGATATGTAATAACGTAATGATTGATCACATTATTGAAATGCTTACGTTACAGCTGTTTATGGGCAACAAGCGGAATCTTTTTAAAAAAAGACCGCTTTTTCGCGACTGTGTATTATATACTTTTGATAAAATTAGTCAATTAAATAATCTATACAATGAGTTATTATATTTTTGTATTGTGTTTTCATTAATACTATTATGAGGAGTAGCTAAATAATAAAAGGGAAGGAGTGAATTAAAAAATAATTAACTCTCATTAGAAATATAAAAGTCCCGCAATGCACTGTATTAAATTAAATTTTATCAAACAGCCGGTGTTAATTCAAAACTTTGTTATCGTAAACATTGGTGATTCATAAACAAACATACGGTATAATTATTAAAGCTATTCTTACGTTTGTCTCATTGCAAATGTTTGTTTGATTGTAACATCCAAAGAGTGACGAATACAAAGTTGACTATTTACTTTATACTATCAAAAATTAGGTCGCAAAGTGAAAATTATGTGTATGAGTAAGTAAACGAATATAATGTAACGTGCGACGATCTTAGTCGCGTGTGTTGCAAGCGCGGTATGAAGGACCGATCGGTTATGAGTCGAAAGTCACGGTATAGCGATAGCGTGATATAGTACGTATAGTGTAGTCGAAAGAGAGTTATCCAGGCACACTATCTATAGTCAAAAATTTACTGATAGCAAAGAGCACAGAGAGATCGTGAGATGGACATCGCGGGCACAGGTATATAGGAAATGACTATTTGGCCTATAGATAAGCGGCTTAGTTTTTTTTCGAACGTTTGATAAAAAATACATGAATCAGTATTTTTTCTTACCTGGGCGGATGTCGGACGGGATAAAGCAATGGCCAGTAGGAAAAGTATCGGCAGGTTGACGAGGAGCAGTCGCGGCGGCGATGCGGCCAGGTGCGAGCCGGTCATCGCTCGGATTTCGACAGTCATCGGTATTGCTTGCTGTGGCTGTTATTGCTACAGTCCCTCAGCCAGCCTTGGACCTGAAACATTTGGGCCGCGCGGCGACGCGGTAACGCGCTTCTACGTTGATTTACTCTGTTCTCTGTCGTCGATGTTCTAGCCACTGCGCCCTGTCCCCGGGCTCTTATTCTCTGGACTCCGTTCCGGACGGCGGCGTGTCCGCGACTGACGCGCACAACTACCGCAGGTCGCCCGTTGACGCAACACACGGAATTTCTATCATCTCCCCGCTGAGTGTACACTCTCTGGACAGGCGCGCGACGACGACGCGGCTCGTCTCTCTTGCCGCCTCCTCTGGTTCTCGCCGGCGGCCACTCTCCGCGCATATTGGTCCCTCCATCTCTCTCTCTCTCTCTCTCTCTTGCTCACCTTTGCTCCCCCTCCTTTTCGAACTGCCCGCATGCCGCCCCCACTTTCCCAACGTGGTCAAACCTACACAAGCCTGCCTGTTTTACAGGTATGTATGTGTCCATGTGTAAGTGTATACTTGAATGCCCAAGGAGCGACGAGAAGAGTTTGTCCCTCGTATCCGCAGTCTTGAACCTGCGCGCGAGGGCCTCCAGCCGGCGACGTGCTCCGTTTTCCAATTGATGATTGATCCATCAGTGAAGATGAAGTTCAATGTTGTATCTCTCTATAGATATATATTTGTACAAGTAGAATACTATTGGCTATGAAGTATAGGCAAGTGCGCGCCGTGACCTTGACTATTCCTACTTTTAACGTCGCTCGCCAGAGGTCGTAGCTCTGAGAAGACCCTCCCCCTTCGTGTCCTCGCGTCGCCCAACCGTCCTGACGCTTTTCCAAAGATTTCCCAAGCTCTTATCCTTGACTAAGCGAAAAACAGTACAAGCGTATATTTATATGACATGTGCTCGGAATACCGATCATAGCTCACAAACTTTTACCGAACGCAACATTTTATCTATTAAATTATCTCATGTTTTAGAATTTCATTAACTAATTTTACTGACAATTACTATTAACTAAAACTACAGAGTTAAATTTCAATTTAAATTAAAATATTCAATATTCGAATACTACCTTACCGATCTTTACTCCAGAAGTATGGGCGCTAATTAAAAGTGAAGCAGTTGCCACAATCTGTAGTTGTTCCAAAGCTATTTTTGTATAATAATTGCGAAAAAATTCATATTCCCAAACTTGCATAAAAAAAATCTCATTTCATTATAAATGCAAGCTACAAACGAACGGGATTTCTTCAATAAAATTCGGATAACGATCTGATCGTTAAAAATTATTATTCTTTTTTTGTGTTTTGTTTTATTTCGTTTTTATTTTACACTTATATTCAAATTAAATAAACTTACATGAAAATTATAGGTCCTAGGTGTCAAATTGGATTGTATACACATAATTGTTTATTGATCTTTAAAGAAAAAGAAAGGATATGGATTTGATTTTAAAAACAGTATTGCAGCAGTTTAGCCAACCGAAGCAGTTCAACATGTGCGTGACGTGTTTAAATGGACGGCATCTGAATTTACTCGTCGGCCGGTATATATATGTGTGTGCATACTGCATATGCACGTGGACAAACTGACAAACAAACACTGGGACTTCACGGAGTTCTGGACGCTGACCGCATATGTCTGCTTCTCTTAGCTGAGGAAATAATTGAACTTCGTTTATTACCACGTGATTTTTCATGACTTCGGACTTTATCCGGCCAGTGCCAACAACCCACTCATTAAAATGTCGTCAGTAATGTTTTTAAGGACCGTTCAGAATAAAGCTGAGCTTTTTTTGCTTCCGTCTCTTGTAAGCTTCTATGCAATTTTATAACAAATAGGTTAACTTTCTTACAAACTTTGCATGTGCATGTTATTAACGTTATGCAATGACAGCTTTCTACTTACATTTTTATTTTATCAATATATTGAGAAGATTTAAAATATATATATATATGATTACCTTATGATTACAAAATACTTCATAAACATGACTTATTTTATGTATTGTAGTTTTGCAGATTGCAAAGGAATCTCAGTTATGCAGAAATAGCCCAACTGTCTCCAGAATCAATCCTAAACGATAACGTAAAGACAGCATGTATAAAGAGATTGAAACATGTAAAACTGCCAAGTAGAGCTGAGGACAATGTAAATAAGGCAGCTGTCCTGGTTCCCCTGTGCATACATAATGGAAAACTCGGTCTTTTGTATACGTTACGATCAAACAAAGTAAGCATGAATCGTGGACAAGTATCTTTTCCAGGTGGTATGAAGGATAAAAGTGATGCATCGTTAGAAGATACTGCACTCAGAGAAACATGGGAAGAATTAAATATTCCAAAAGAATCCGTTACTGTTTGGGGTAGTGGCAATTTTCTTGAAAGAAAGCATGTAACTGTTATGCCAGTGTTAGGTTTTATCGGCACAGTACAACCAAGTGATTTAAAAATTTGTACAAATGAAGTTCAAGAAGCATTTGTTTATCCCCTGGAAAAGCTCTGTGATCCTGCTCTCTGCCGTTATACGCAATTCAGAAATAATTACACACTGCCAACCTATACAGGTGGAAGTCATAAGATTTGGGGTTTAACTGCTGTTATTACTCATATAGTCATGCAGGCTTTAGTTCCAGAAGTTTACAAGCACAAACTTGTATTTTTACAACCAGTGGGAAATTGGACGGATAAGGATAAATCAAGAAAATAAAGAATCTTGATTTTTTTGTACAATTATTTTATAAGTCGGACTCTGACAAAAAGCCTTTAGTCTTTCTAATGTTTAATAAGAGATTTAAATATATACATACATATTTATATATATTTTTATATTTATCATTTACAAACTTGTTTTTGTCCAGAAGTGTACAACTTTTACAAAATATAACATTACTATATGTTGTGTTTAAAATTCTGAAATATTGATTGAAAACTTTCATACAATTGAACTCACTTGAATAAATACGTTTTTATTAAGAGGGTGACTACTGATTGGCGAGTATGTGCGTGTGTGCGTGAGTGTGAGAAAAAGAGAGCGAAATTTTCTTTAATTTACTTAATAAAAATAATTGCTGGGTATTGGTGGTAAGGCAAATTTTTCGTAATAATGCACGATAACAATAATTCGAACAAAGTCACGATTTACGAGCAGCTGAGAATCCGGGATACCTCGAGCTACTAAATTCACCAAGTAAAATAACAAAAAGGGGTATCTTATTATGACGTCGACGTAGTCACGGGGAATACAGTGCAAGAAAATGATAAACTAATAATAAAATGTAAAATAAATAAAGTGTCGATTGGAGAGAGGGTTTCGTTGTTTGGCGGTGTAACACGGAGCCATAAGTAGAGCAAAGTTTTTTTATTTTTCATTAACAGTTCTCTGGTAAAGGGCCAAACAGGTAGACCGCGGGAGTTTGATCGTTAGGATCGCCGAGGTACGAGGCGTAGAGCTCTTGGTAGCGCGATAATGTCAATCCTCCGCGTCTCTTGTCGTCATCCTGCGAAACCCAAATAAGAACGTAATTGAATAACGCTTGTTGAATCCGTTTGCTCTATTTATTGTTGCAAATCGGAGTCTATAGAGCCCCTTTCTTCTACGTTAAAGCTACATATGCTACTTACGTTCACTAGTTTACGGAAGGCGTCATCCACGACCTCGATATTAGAGACTGGAATCCTATTAACAGCGTTGTACCTGTACTCTTCGATGCCAATGACACCGTCTCCTGTAAATTAGCCAATTATTAATAATAATGTACCCGCAGCGACCTATTGTTCATTTATGCGTGCATACCGTTCATGTCGACAATTCTGAAGTGATTATCGATGAACGACTTCATGGCTTGGGGAAAATCTTCGTAGGGTTTGCCAATACAGCACTTTTTTACGGCCTCTCTAAATTCTTCATTTGTCACCATACCGTCCTGCAGCCGGGTGTCGAGTATAAAACAGAAAAGTTTCATATGAATTATAAGACTTTTTTTTAAAAAAAGAGACGAAAATTACTGGTTATCCGCGAGAGTTACTTTGTTAAAATCAGCTATTTCAGCAATCTCTTCCCAGAGCGAGAGCATAACGTGCCGATTGTCCTGGTGGCTGTTGTTGTTAAAGGCTCCCTTGCCCTCGAGCAGAGTCATTTTCAATGCCATGCACTCGAAGTCGTTTTGTTCGAGTACTCCATTGCCATCGGTGTCTGCAATGTAGAAAAATAAAATACAGGCGTAAGATTGACATTTTTAACGGAATTTCAATGAAGCTAAAAATAGTTAAATTAAGTTTATTATCAATACGTTGTTTTTATAATTATTATTAATTTCCATAACTACATCATTCCTATGCAATAAATCGCAAAATCCAAATAAACATGACGAGAGCCATTCAAGGCGAAATAATGCGTTTGACTTTCCCTCTTAACGAGTTCTAAGATATCAAAACGCTCGAAACAATTTCTAATGACGTCAAAAGTAATTGAATATCGTCGGAAAAGAGTTTAAGCGCGGAAACTTGTTAAAATTTCTTAAAGTTGGACTATTTAAATTAAGTTGAGAAAACGAGATTTTGTTTAAAATGTTAATCCAAGATTATGATAATGGTAAACATATAATATTGGTATCCTGATTGCGGAGGCAAAATTTACATAAATAATGATGCGTATAAAATTCGAGCTTCAGCTAGTCACATTGTCAAGCGTTATTTACGATACTGCGGTATATTTATTCCGCGTAAACATTCTAGCCGCGATCGAGTGAGCTCCGATATTTCAAGAAGCTTGTAAATCAAAGCATTAAAGATAACCGAAAATCCGCCAATAAATCTCGAATTATTATCCTCGTAAATCAGTGTTATTTTATCAAAATGCACAATGAAAATGAAATTTTAAATAAAACAGCAGAGACGTGCGTTTCGGGCCGTTTGAGAAATCGGAAATCTGGCTGGGCAGAGAAAAGAGCTGGCAAAGCGAGCCGAAGGGGCCGCCTGACCTTTAACTATCACGAAAGATTGATTCGTCGCCTTCAAAGTTAAGTTAAGGGGCAAAGGAAAGCGATCGCGAGCGAACTTTAGCAATTGTAGCGTAATAGCCCTTGCTCCGCACGTCCCGGTAATAACAATGCGAGCCTAATGAATATATATAGAGAAAAAAAAGTTGTTTTTCGAATACAGGCAATAATACCAGCCGTATTGTCGTTTCATTTTACTAATGCAAACTGCCACGTGTTTGCGCGCCTTTTTCTTTTTTCGAATTTTCCTACGCCGCTCCAGTTATACGCGCGAATATCCACCCCCTTTTCCGCATTCTGTTCTAACGCTCTTTCCAAACTTAATATAGAAAAGACGCGAAATCAAGTTCACGCGAAGCGGATAATCCGAGAATTACAGCAAACTCTACTGTTATTAGATTGTTATTGACACTTTTATTCACTACCCCTACGCTTTCTCATTTTTTTTCCGATCTATTATATTAATCGGCCGAATTTCTTAAACAAACCCGATTTCAGCATAAATATATTATTTTTTTTTAAACAATTGCTCAAGGTGCAAAATAATTACCATAAAGATATTTGACGACGAAATTGCAGCGATTGTCCCAGCTATAGGCCATCTCAGCTCTTTTTACTAATTTTATTTACTAAATTATATACTTTGTCGCTCCACTCTAAAACTCAAATAGCAGTTAAACGAAATTATTTAAAATATTATGAAATAATTTTAAGTGTTAGTAGAAAAAGAGAAAAGTGATGGAAATATAAGTAAAAGTAGTAGTAGAAGGAGAAGAAGAAGAAGAAGAAGATGAGAAGGATACAGTTAAAGGTAATTATATTCCGAAAAGTATGTTTAATTAAAACGTTTTTAACTCGCCAGCTGGGTCAGCGAGTCGTAGTGACAATCCGAAAAATTTTGAAATAAAGAATAAAAGGATCAAGAGAACAGACGGTACGCGATCTTCAGCGGCGCGATGTACGAGGGCAGAGCGAGCAGTGCAAAAAACACGTGGACTGGACGAAAGAGCGAGTCGAGCGCAACAAGTAGACGAAAGCCAGCGGCGGCGAGCCGTAGGACTGGCGCGCGCTCAAGCAGAGCAGCGAAGCCCGAGGGTGTGCGAGGAGCTCCACCTACGATGAAATTGAAGAAAGAACGAGGGTAGTAGCCTGCCGCGCTACCACCGCCGCCGCAGCTGGTGTCTCTTGCCGGCGCGTCTTCACCTCTCCTCGTTAGCTTTCGGGGGAGGAGGGGGAGGTACTCGCTCTCCACGAGGGCGGAATTCTATAAGCAACGCGATATGCCTCGGCGGTCCTTTTACTAACGCCCCAGAGAAGAACCGCGACGCACCTCTCTCTCTTACTCGGCGGCGGCGGCTGCGCTCGGAGCTTGCAAAAGCGCGCTCTCGGTGTTCGGGCTAAGTTTAGAGGTCCGCACCGCGCGCGCCCCCGACAGAGTCGTCTTCCAAGTTTACGAATTTCCCCGCTCTCTGCGCGCGGCCAGCTTTCTTCAGCCCCCCCCCCCCGCCGGCGATTCCTATATCGGCATAACCAGCGAGCGCGACGCCTACTCGTTGCCGCCGACACGCCGCAAGCTCTCTCTCTCTCATCCCTACCTATACGCTCAACTTTAACATATCGTTGGATAAATATATCTACAATAGTTATAAGCGAGAAAGAGGAGCGGCTAGAGAGAGAGAGAGAGCGTTTTATGAAAAGCCGGCCGCCAAACAAATACTCTCACCTTGCCACGGCCACCACGCTGCAAGTTCGGGGCTGCAGCCGCATCCGCTGCCGTCACGGCCGCCACAGCTGAATCTACGTGTTTTTAGAATGTATACCTACTGACACTATCCCACCTTTTTACTCTCTTCCTCTCTCTATATCTCTCACAGCCATCCGCATATACATTCAAGCTCTTTCTCTTAATTCTTTTTTTTTTATCATACCCAGCATATTATTTAACACTAGAGCTTACTGTAGGTAAATCGAATGATCCTATTAATCAATTTCTTTGCTATATTCGTTGTACCGCGATCGTAAAAACAATATAAATTCTCTGCCAATAGCTCCCACTACAATGCGCTTGTTGTGCAATTCTTCCAATTTTACAATAATTAACAATAATCCATTCGTTAAAAATAACAATAAGTATAAGAAAATGGCCAAAAAATTGAATATTTTTTATACAGGAGATATTTGATTAGCAATGTCAGCTTATAAAATAAAACTTGCTTTTCTTCACTTGTAATGTTAATACATGAGTACAGTCTATAGACACAGCCGATTAACAATCCGACAGCACGATTTGAATTGCAATAAAATTTAAGGAAACGTCGTTTAGCGACACAGTCGAGCGCGGCTGCTGATTTCCGATAAAAGCTCTTTACGCAAGCTCGCCGCTGCTCGAGCTTTTCCAATTCTAATTCAACGACTCGGCAGCTTTGACGACGCAATCGACTATTATTGAACTTGACTGAAAGCTTCGAAATAATGCTAGTGCACGGTCTAACAAAATATTATTTATTCGGTTTTAAACAGTCTGTAGGCCACGCGCTCGTTGTCAATTATCCTACTGGCATGAAATTACGTATCAACTGGTATACAAACACAGAGTATTAAAAAATTTAATCAAAATGTATTATTATTCATTATTTATTTTTCCAACTGGTTGAAATTTTGAAAAAAAAAATTGGTGAATTGCACAAGTATAGATATATAATCTGTATATGTAAGCTTATACATCTACTGAACTTGGCAAAAACAGCTGTGTTTGCGTCTATTGTTGTGTATTGATTCGAGAAGGTGATACGATTTAAATGAAAAAAGAATTAGTAATTTGAATAGACGCGTATATACATAATATATAGAGCCGGGCGAAAGGAACAATTGGCCACACGTAAAATAAACCTTAGATCGAAAATTGACGTACATCGTTCGATTTGGTTTGCTAAACTATAAAGTCCCTGGAGATAAACGCGATTGTGAATTTTACAATTGAAATTACTAAATGCGGAATTCGTCAAGCGAACACTTGAGAGCCGATCTATATCTAGATACATTGAGAAACGAGCAATGATACATGTATTTCTTACTCTAGTATTTCTCGTGTAATTGTAAGATGTTTAAACAAAAAGGTATTAACAATGAGGAAACTACAAAGAAACTAGAAGGAATGAGCAATATAAGACGCAGTGTATAGAGGTAGCCAATAATAGTTTTCTGTAGATAAACAATGCGGTCGGTTTAACGATAGTATAGATGAAAAGCTGCAGGTAATCTGCAATAAGTTTTCGGGGGCTCGCGTTATAAAATCTACGAAATTAAAGCTGGGTAGACGAGGGGGAGATACATAGCGCAAGGTTATTTTCGAGAAGACGCGCGATTAATGGACAGATAAGCCCATTGTTAGAAATCGAGAGCCAGAGTTATGCCGAAAACGTATAGCTCTTCGCGACACGTTATACTTTCATCCTTGATTTAGCTCGCAGTTGACGGCCGCCGACACTCTCTTTCAATAATACCCCACGTGTTAGCGTATTTCTGCATCTCCACATATTTCATTGACTTTTTTTCTTCAATGGCAGCTCTTTGCCAATGCCACTGCTGCAGAAATGCGTTCGATGTTTGATGAATATTGAGAGTATTTATTAACGCGCACTTATTTATTCCTTTTTAACAGTAATACTGCTCTATTGTTCTTCATTTTAGACAGATCGATTAGTTTTCGCTGACAACGACCCGAGGCCGCGCGTCCGGTAACCGGTTGTCTTCTCTCGCCTCGGTAACTTGCAGTATAAGTTGTTATACAGGAATAGGCTTTCTTTTATTTTTATTTACGTCAAAGTAATGGTTATAACGACTCGCTTCATCTATCCGTTTTCCTATTTTCCCGCAAGACTTACTAACGTTGAATTATTAAAATTACAAGTGTACAATTATGGAATTCAATATACTCGAGCGAGAAATTCACACAAAGTATCATAGGGTTGCCGACGACGCGATGTACGTCAGTCCACCGTTGGATCTGTCTTTTAAAAATGCCAATTCAATCGAGGGTAGGTTCAATTGAGCCGATGTTTCAAAGTAACCTAGCTCGTATTTGCAATTCATTCGTAATCAATATAACGAGATATTTTCGTTGGCACAAGAGAATTGCTGAGTCGACGCGTCCAGGCGAATCGAATAGGTAAGCGTCCGGAGAAAAGCACGAAAAACCGCTACCTCACCAGTACCCTCTGGCTGAGCAACAACCTGCTTACATCGACGTCGAGGCTCTGCGAGCTTGCCAAACACTTCCTCGAGAAGCCCCAAGAAGTGCGCTGGCTCGACTTGTCCTACAACCAAATACGCGACTTCGCCGGCGACGAGCTGCTCAAGTTTCACAATCTGAAGATTCTTTACATGCACGGCAACGCGATAGACGACATGCGGAGCATCGTAAAGCTTCGAGATCTGCCTAATTTACGCTCGCTCACGCTACACGGCAATCCCATTGAGAAATCGCCCTGCTATCGACGTTACGTTATCGCCATACTGCCGCATATTACGAATCTCGATTTTTCACCGGTTATCGACGCTGAAAGGAAAAGGCCACTGCCCACTGGCTTCTACAAGACAATCAAGCCTGATTTATAAATATATTCATTTATTATCCAGTTATTCTTTTGTTCCACTATATACACTTACATTGAAAAAAAATTTGATAAACTGATGATTTTTACATTTTTCTCGTTTCTTTTTTTTTTTAAGTCTATCTTTTATATGATATAATACAACTGTCAGCAAGCACAACGTTTTTATTATTATGAAGATGAATCAAACGAAAAATTATGCAAATTTTGTAATTATTCCACTTTGCAATCTTAAAAAGTAAAAGGAAAATACAGTATTTACAAGTATCCGAGATGAATAATTGATATTACTTACAATGCATTGCTAGTAAATTCAAAGAAGAATACAATATTAATAAAAAAATCATTATCAAAACGGTACGTTTTAATGACGTCGGTGCTTGCTGCGATGCTTAGACTTTTCAACATCACGTTCTCGCGATCGACTTCTGGACCTGTAGCGTGTCCTCGATGATTTGTGGCTGCTAGATCGCCGCCTCTGTGTTTTCTTTATTTTACGAGATCTATCATGACTGCGAGATCTACTTCGTCCGCGCTTTTTTCGTTTGGAATGCTTCAAGGAGTCTTCTCTTGTTGGCGATGGCGACGTCGACTTTCTGAAAGTTGTAAATTGAAAAGTTTTGTTAAATAGATATAACATTTAAATTCTTAAAATAAATAATGTGATTATTTTTAACAGATTACTTGAATTAGTTAAAATGATTAAATACTAACTTGGGTGACTTTATACGATCTGGTACCGCATGAGAACCACTTCTACTAATAAATCCACCCCAGGCATTATGGTGCTTTGGTAGAGGGGGACTCGGCGTATGACCATCTGCGTCTGTAGTTCTCGCTTTTGTTCTTGCTTCCTCATACTGCTTTTTTAGCTCTTCGACACGTTTTTCGAGCATTTCCGCCTTTACCTTTGGCCTTACGTATAAGCGTAAAATGCGTCTACAAATGTCTCGGATTGAGCTTTCTGTGACTTCAAAAAGCGAGTACCATGCTGGCGAGGAAGGCAGAGGCAGTTGATGTTGACGGGCACCTAGGTAGATGCAGGCACAGGCGATAGTCTCTGGTTCATACCTAAAGAACACGTCCGAGCGCAGCGAATCGTTCATGTAGTTCCAGCAAAGTTGCATCAGCGCCTGGTTGTGCCAATAGCCGAGAACTTGCATGTACATGACGATAATCTTGTGCGGATGCTTAACGTGTACGCAGAAGCCCAATTCCTTGAGTACTCGCCTCTCAGCTTTGATGACTTGGTTCTTCAGGGCTACATAATTCTGGTCAAGTATCACCGGCGTTATTGGTCTGAAAAAGAAAAAAATTTTTTATTTGTAGAGAATCGTTAACGTCAAATGTAACGGCACAATGCAGGGTGAGTTTAGGCATGGTGCTTCTGGTAATCAGTAAAATACTTGCAATATCCCCACGTTCTATTGCAAAACCTTGAAAAAATTAATTATGTAGTATATTTTTAAAATAATATATAAAAATATATTCCAAAACGAATTAAACCTACATTATTTTGTACGTACTGTACATCTGACTATAAATGACAACATAACTATTACATATTTACTTTCGATCTTTTAACACTGACACAGATTTTTATAAATATGTATCAATATGCATTAATTTTACTCTTTCAAACACACTGACATCACACACTCATGTTTCTAATTTATAAAAAATAGAATTTGAATTCTATTTTAAAATATAATTTTTTTTGAATATTTGTATAAATACAAGATTTCAACATTTTTCTGCCAAAACCACTAATATTTAATCAAACATCTTTTTTCAATCCAAATTCACATATACTGAATAATTTATATAAACCAACAGTTGATTGAAATAACGTTAAACAGTATAATAAGTTACTATACTAATAAGTTTATTATTCAATTAGTGCTTACAAATAAATTGCAAAGCACTTCTTTAATAATAAATTTAAAAGATTTGTATTATTTTACAATCAGTTTGAATTACTAAAAAATTTGTCTAGTTGAAAAAAGTACAATATTGATTTCAAATGTGCAGTATATTACTTTATCAATCTGTCATTAGAAATTAGTAAAAAAATTTATAAATCTGTGAACTTCATTGACTTTGATAAAATAAATCAAATAAGAAAACAATAAAGTAAAATATTTACAAACAAAAATTTCAAACTGTTGATAAGTTGGAAACATTTATCACATTTTGATTTGTAAATACATATTGTATTCATTTTTGTGTTCCTTAACTTTCCATACTATAAATTGCCTAGATACTTGATTTGCTAGCACCTAAGATATGCACACTATTGTAAAACACAATTGTTAACACATAAAACATTGCAGATTTAATACAGATTAAATAATCTGTATTCATAATCCTTTCAACACTGCAGCTGCCAGTTATGCTTCAGAGTCTTTGACTACAATCAAACAAGCTGATCTTGAATGGCTTGAGAACTTCTTTTGTTGCTTACATGTTTACATACTCTGAACAATCCAGAGCACCTATGTCGAACTCACCCTGTTGAAAATCATTAATATGTTTATAAAATTGTTTAAAAATAATGAGGAAAGCCTAATGCAACTTTGAAAAAAATGAGAAAATTTTTCTTACAAGTACTTAGCATGTAATATATAATCCACAAATTATATATTACACCAACTACTTGCATAAATCTTCTTTCAACACAAATCAGCAATAAGTACATCATTAAATAAGATATTTTCAGACTGTCCAAACAAAATTCAAAAAGAAAGATACTTACTTTTGATTGACAACTTGTTTTATATGATTAAAGACGTTAATAACATCTCTTATGTGTCTAGGTGCTTCCTCAATTTTGCTAGCAAGGCATACACAACCCATGGCTGTTATTTCCATATTATGCCTGACCAAAGACTTGCTATAATAGAAGCGTTGGAAAATAATTTGGCCTGTGGCCATGGCTACCTGTAAGGAAAAAGGAAAGAAAACAAGTTTAAACAAGAGTAAAGAGCTAAAAAGTTACTAATTGATAACAAAATTAAAGCCAACAGTTGCAAATACTATAACTAGCAATGCGAAAAAGTGAGGTTAGGCAATGTCCCATCACGTTTTCTCAGAGGGTAGGTAACCAAAGCGAAAGAGAAAAAGAAAACCGCTCCTCACCTGGGGTAGTTTGAGCAAAATGCCCGCCGTTTGTATGAGCTCGCAGCCGAGGATGCGTAGATCAGTCTCGGTTTCGGCATCGAGTCCGTCGACGCTCGAAGGCGTCTTCTCGAGTTTATCGTCTGGCAGCAGATAGTTCTGCAGCGTCAACAAAATTTTGCCGTAGGGCTTGCTAAGGCTGCTCGGCGCGGGAGGCTTGCTGCTCGCTGCTGATGGGGTCGAGCTGGCCGTGACCGATGCCACCGCTGTCGCTGCTCCGGCACCCGCCGCCGTACTCTGCCCCGTCGTCGTCGTCGTGCTGCTCGTCGAGTTCTCCTTACTCGTGCTCATTATTCAGCCACTGAGTTAATCGGCGAGCTCGCCGATATCCTGTGACTGCTGTACACGAGTATTCTTGCAACCAAGTATTTACTCCTGCGCTTACAGATACAACGGCAATATAACTACACTCTGGCCGGCCACTATGATCCACACCTCCTGCTTACGTTCTTCTTTGAGGTTAGAATCCCCCTATGGTCTGCAACCTGCGACGTCGCCGACGCCAACTCGTCCAACTGTCCAACTGATGATGGCGTCAGCTAACAGTTCGCTCTCTGCTTACCAGCTTACCCCCCCCCCCCCCCCCTTCGACGATTCGAACGCCAGCAGCGCCGCCTGAACTAAAGCCTAAAATAAAATTAGCCATGGACTTCGCAGGTATGGCTTATGGCTATTATTTTTATATTATGAGCTTTACTCTTATTAATCCTAGCCCGTTTAATATTGTTATTAATTGGTGCTTTGATATTTAGTAAAGTGAGTGTCTTCACGGCCGCAAAATAAGCGTACGCGAAAAATTCTGTTTCGCTAATGCATGAGATTCTTTAGCGTATCTTTAGTAAAAGGGGTCGGAGAAACCGATTCTGAAATTTACAGCCCCGGCGAACCGGAGTTATATTTTTTTTTTAATTTGCTTTAATTAAAATAAATTTGAACTACAAAGCTAAATATTAATTTTGTTATTATTTTTAAAAAGTTTCTCCTTCGATAAAATTCGTTTTATATCTTCCCTATATTATTATAAACTATATAGAGCTTACATTGTCATGTCATTGATTGTTATAAAACATAACACGATTATTGGACATTTGTTTTTCAACTTTATCACAGAACCACAAAGCTTTATTGAATTTGTTATCCTTCCGCGATAAGCAACACATTAACAAATATCTATTATAAAATTATGTATTTCTAGCTGTCGTCGGAGTTTCGAATACTTAGTAGTAATAGTTTCTTCAGTTCCTCGACAACGGTGACCAAATTTGAGAGGAGCGTGATTCTTTGTTTGTAACGTGTGCGTGTATATATGTATATATGTTTTACTCACATACATACAAAGCTAACAGACAGGCGCAGAAGGAGGAAGAGGGAAGAGGAACTAAAGTAGCAACAACTCGCACAAGTACACGGTTATACACAAGACAAGAATAGGTTACAAGACGAGCGTTTTACCCAATACTAGTGCAATTTCGAAGAGCAATGTAGTTGCAATGTTTTGACTTGCAATCGCGCTTGTTACTTTGTTATGGACAAGTTTTTATAAGTAGTCTCGAGCAGGCTTTAAGCTCGGAAAAACGTGTGAAAAGCCGAAAAAGGAGCTGACTCGACTCAACATTGGCTGTGCGGGATATAGAGCTCTCGCATTCTAATTACCACAAGTAGTGTTGAAAGTAAGGAAGACAACAAGAGGGAGCGAGAGAATCGAAAGTTACGTAGGAAGGAAAGGGAAAAATAAGAAGCAATAAGTCTCAGCGGCGAAGCATCTTTCTCTCTACTCTGTACTAGTTGTACTATAGAGGGAAGTAAGTGTGTGTTTGTATGTGTGTGCAGTGTATACGATATCGGGAATTCGCGAATTTCCGAGTTCCAACCTTCTGACGACGACGGTGACTCCGATCAGTCCGCAGCTTGTCTATATACCTTAACGGTAAAGTGATGCTTTGTACACAACTGGACTTCATCTCCTCCTTCTCCTCCTCCGCGTCTTCGTTCTCCACCTGACAGTGCTTCGCTCGTAACGACACCGCACCTGTGGCATCAGTGGACAACCCCGATCAGCCATGTCGACCACTGACCACCAGCACCAGCAACGGGCCTGCGACGTCTTCCTTGGCAATATTACCTCGGAGCCCGATGATGACGAGCAGTCCATCATTGACGTCTTCGAATTTGATGACACTGCCCATGACAGATGGTACCATAAACTTTAAGCCTTTCTCTTTTTCTACTTAAGAACGATTTAAAGTTTACTTTACTAAAATTTAAGTACAAACTGTACTTTTAATTCTGTCTCTTTAATTATAAACTTGCTACAAAATAACTAATGATAAATGTACTTTACTGAACTTGGCTTGCAGTCCAATACTGTACTGTCAATGTACAACAATAATGTTATTCAGATATACAAACATATTTTTTAAATTGATTATTAAATCATTTTTCAGGTTGTGCTCGTTAGGGAATAGATCTAGGAAAAACAGTGTAGAAGCAGCAAAAGTTGATGATCTGGATGCATGGTTGCATGCCGATGAAGCAGAATCTGCAGCTAATCAATCAGACAATGGTAAGTTTACTTTTTGTTTATCGTCAATCTTCTTTTACTGCATCTACAAAAAAAAGTTGTATTTTAGGTTCTAGAAGATCAATTGACACAAGGACTTTTACTAGAATTAAAAGGCGATCTAACAGATTGAATTTTGATGAAGCAGAAGCATCTGTGTCACCAGATGTAACTCCAGCTTTCTTATCAAGCGTATGGAAAAACAAATCAATTCCAGAAGCAAATGAACAGGTAATTACAGATTTTTTAATTTCTATTATTACAGACACTTAAAGGAAACCTTTCTTTTGTAGATTAATAATAATAATAATGATAAAGACAAACGTATGCCAAATGAAAGAAAAGATAGCATCCCAATGATGCTGAGGCCAAAAACAAACCAAGTACTGTCTGCTCTTTTATCTGAAAGTCCTTCTTCAATAAGCAGTCAAACAAGCATGGAAGCTTTTATGAGTATAGCTCGTAAAGAAGGAAACAATTTTTTACTTAGTGATATAAATGATCCAGATGTTAGCAGTGTTTTGATGAACATATCTCAACCATCTCTTTTGTATTCATCTATCATATCTGATAATAATTTGTACTCTTCTACAATATCTGACAGTAAAGGTGATGAAAATGTACAGTCTATAACATTGGAGAACAATTTAATTGATTCTCAAATCTTAACTGATTCTATGATGGAAGCAAGTATGTTTAAGGAAGTGCAGGACACTACTACTATTCTTTCAGAGTTTTTGAAACACAACAATGATGTTACTGTTCTTGAAGATAAAAACTTTCACAATAGTTGTGATGAAAATGATAAAACGTTTATTAGCAATAACTTGATTGACAAAACATTTACTAATGTACCAGATCAAGATTTGAAGAGTTGTAATGCAACTTTTGTTACAGATGAAGGTGTAAAAGCAAATGATACATTTTTTAGTACTCCTTCACCAATAACCATGACAAAATTTCAAAATACAGTAGTCTTGTCTCCTCAAGATAATTTTTTAAATACTACACATGTAATTGTTAATTCTCCCAACTCGTTAAATTCAACAAAAATTATTTCATCTGCTTATGGAAAATCAGAATCGCTTGAAAACAATGCTTTATCGACAACGATAACGTTAGACAGTGAAAACAATACTGATAAAATGCTTGGAGTAAATTTAACATCTGTTCCTACAGAAAGGTTTGATGCCACCTTTCAGATGCCCAATAACCAATATCCACAGAACAAAGTATATAAAAATTTAATTATTTTCCTTCTGTTCAATTAATAAAGTAAATATTTTAATAGTTTGTTTATTTTAGATTCAAGCTGAAATTTGCCCAATTGCATTGGATACGACTTTTAATAAAATTCCACCTTTGCGAGCGGAATTATTAAAAGAAGTTCATAGGAGCAGTTGTGGCAAAATAAATACTTCTTCGTCTGACGTTTCGCTTTCTAATGTAGAAATTCAATTCGATGCTACTTATGAACGTTCAAATTCTGCTGAACTGCTTGACGAGACTCAAGGCCTCGATGCAACTTACGTTCAAGAACCATCATCGTGCCACAAGCAATCTGAATCTCAAGCTGCCGCTATTAAGCAGCATTTAGATGCGACTTATGACTCAACGAACGTCAATTCCAAGTTGAATAATGAAACAATCACGCAATCCAAAAAGTATGTCAATAAAAACTGTTTTTATCAATACCTTTTATATTGAATAACTTTTAAATACAATAATTTCGTTTGATCTTTCAGTCGTTTTGGAAACAAAAACGTAATCGAATCTCAAGCGCAGACAATGGATCCAAATCGTTTTAATACATTTAGAAAAGATAGCAAGATCGGCAGTCGTTTAGCAAAAGCACCATTAGTGCAGGAGAATGATAGAAAAGACGTTGCGTTACCGACGTCCCAAAAATATTCAATTTCCAATACAAAAGGCTGTGATAACAATTATCAACAGAAGTACAAGACCTTCTCTAAAAAAACGAATGATTTTAAAGGAAATATGTCTCCAAAAAAGGCTGTAGTCGAGAGTCAGTTGGACGAAAAATTTGCAAAACCTCTGCCAAAACAAATACCGCCTCCGCGAACATTATCAAAGTTACCGCAATTGTTTCAAAAATCTAATCCTAATCTTGGCTCAAGTTTAAAGACTCCACGTGGAAAATTATCGATTGGCTCCGGTTATTTGAAAGGTTCGCAGCCGAACATTGCTAGCAATATGCCGACGCTTGGAAGATTCAAGTCAGAGCGGTTTTTGCCAACAAAATCCAGCACGGAGTTTTCAAACAGCGAGGCTACAAGTCGTTCAATGGAGAGTATTGACAGTGCTACGAGTGCACACAGTGCTCCAGATTTAGATGATCAACGCAGTGTAGCTTCCGACAACAGTAGAGCATCGTACACTATACATCCAAAAAATCTCGACAACCTGAAGAAATTAGGAAGTTTGAACGATAAGCGTTAGTTTATACTATAAGCTCGTTATTTTTATTATAAATATGGCGTTTGCAAGTTAATAACTGAATTATATTTTTTTAGGAAAATTCAATGGTTCTACACCAAAAGTTAAAGGACCTCAATTTCTCGAAAATACATGGGTTCAAGACAATAATTTACCGTCTCCTATTCTCAAAAATGGGCTCACTAAAAATTATCCAGCTAGCGACAGTAGAAGCACATCACCAAGTGACAGTGCAGAGTTCACTGCTAAAACGAGTTCACCTTTAACCATTAGCCCTTCAAATTCCGATCAAACGTTAAATATCATTGGTTCGTATAACATTTTGCTAAGATGTGTGCGTATGTATACACGTTCAAAATTATTTATTGTTTTTAAATTTAGCAAATGACGATTGTGGCGTAGAAGCATCAAAAGAAAATATTAAAGTTAGTGAAAATGTTGAACCTGCAGTAGTTAAGGTATTGATTTTCATTATTATTCGCTATAATAAATACTTGATCATTTGCTCAAAATAAATCCTTATAGGCACCAACTTCATCAACTACAAATACAAAGTTACGACGACCAAATAATTGGACGGGAGCGTCAAATAAAATTGGTAATGGAGCATCAAGTGGAATTCCAAGACCAGCTTCGCGCATTCCAGCTCCTAAATTTGCCAGGCCAAATTTAAAGTAAATTGAATAAGAGAGTATTGGAAAAGCAAAAATGTTATTGTTATACGAGGTCGATTAATGCAGTACAAACATATCAGATTATGCTTATAATCAAAATTACAATCAATTAAAGATAAATACTTTTTTTTCTGCAAATGATTGTAAATATCACAGGAATTGTGTAAAATTCAAAATTTTGCATAATCTTGATATTTTGTAACTTCTTACTCCGTTAAACTGTTATTCCCCGTTAATGAAGAAAAAAACCTATATTTTTGAAAAATAATAAGATTGACATTAACGTTCTTGTAAGAAAAAACATTGTATAAAAATAATAATCAATTATTGCAAAAGTTCGCAGCATATCATAAAGCATATTTATATATTAACCAAAAATTGTTACTAATTATATCCGTGGCGAATATTTTGATATGTCGAATTGCTATACGTGAATTTGTATCCCTATTTTGGAATTCAAATGTAACGTGTATTTTTGTAAACGCAATCTTACTACATAATATAAATATTTTTTACGACCTTATTTTTTAAAACGATCACGATTATGATGTTGATTGAAAACGATGGATCAACTGTTAATGTATTCTGACAATTAAAAATAATCTTTTAAAATGTAACATAAATTTATTAAATAATGTATAAAAAAATATTTAAACTAATTTGGACTGAAACTAGGTAATTAAGAAAAAGTCAAGTATTTTTTTAATCTCTAGACTATCAAAACATAATTTTATACTAAATTAAAAAAAAGGAATAATATTTGTAAACTTTGTAATTTTATCAAATTAACTAAAGCTTCATTTTCTAGTTAAATTGTAGTTTTATGTCATGTAGTATCATTTACAAAAAAAATTAGTGCCGAATTGAGAGATTAGATTCAGTTTTGCAATGATTCATACACTAGATATTTGCAAACTAATCATTCTTTCCGTAATTAATCAAATTTAGCTTTTAGGAAACTTTGTAATGACAGCATACATTTTATATATATATAAATAGAAAGTTTATTTCAAATCATTGTAAATAGAATTATTTTTAAATTTTAACTACGATTTTTAACTGCCATGTAGTGGACTCCCATTGGCTCAGTCGGTAGAGGGTTGACATCAATGCACACGTAGATTCGTCACCAGCTGACTAAATCATTTTGCAATTCCCCTTACACCGAAATACTCTCCATCAAGTGTTAAGAAAGCTTAGAATAATGAAAATTGCAAGACTTTGTGAATTCAAGTGCCTTTACAATGTGGCTTATAAATAAAAACTTTGTGTTCAAATCATTCAAAAGAATAAAAGCTGTTAATTGTCAAGATGCAGCTTGAAAATGTATGTAATTTTTATATTTTGCAAAGTTCACTTTATAAATAAATTTAATTCAAATGCTTATTATATAAATCTTTTACTATATACCTATCAATGTTAAAACAAATACTTTGAATGTTTTTTTTTCTAGTACAAATTGTTTTTTATAATGTAAAAAAACTACTGCAATAGTTATGAAAGAAAGTTTATTGTTTTAGAACACAGTGCTTATTCTTGTAGTCTTTTCTTAAATATAAACTAGAAAAAGTATTGTGACAATCGCAATCAAATTTTAAACGTTTAGTGTCTTTCAGTTTTAGTCGAGACATATTATTCCGTTTCATCGTTATTCAGCTTTACAAATATAAAACGCGATTTGTGCGTAATTTAATAATTTGCTGATGTAGATGAGACTATTACATTGTATAAAATACAATGTTTATTTACAATTGCATTCTTCAACGTTTCACAAGATAAATAGTTAAGAAATGCAAATGTTTTGATATATAACAAGTAACAATGTTTTTCCATATTCTTTCTAAAATTTCAAACTTTAATCGAATAAAGTTATTTTATGAAATATCCGCTTTTTAATTTATATATAATTTATATTTATTATACAAGATTCATTCGTTATGTTCAATCTTAAATATAATTAAGTACATGATAATGCTTTAACAATAGTTTTACGAATTGTCTCTAGCTAAAAATTGTTAAGTACAAGGTTCTTTACAAATAATACTGCAACGTGACTGAGTCAGTAGTTATTGTTGTACAGACCTAAACCTGACACACTTTTCCCTTTCAGGAATTTCTATCGATAACAATTATTTTTACTATATAGAGACTTTTTGTTGGAACACTCAATAAAACAATAAATCAACAATTTAATAGATTAATAAAGTTTATTTCCATTGCGACGCATGTTAATTTGAGCGCGTATAAAACAGTAAAAAAAGTTCAATTTCAAGTAGCTCATTGCTCATGAAAATAAATATAATTACTTCGCTTTGAAATAATATTGTAAATCGCCAAAATATCTCGACAGAATTTTCGAATCTAATGATGAGAACGCAATTAAATCGATTTTTTTTGTAAAAAATGAAAAATATACTTACCAATTAATTAAATGTTAACTCATCGCGTAATACTTTCGGCAATTTTACCATGCTAAGTTTTTCTTTCAAAATGCAATTTAATTTTACTGATTAAAGCGTTTCAGGCAAAAGAGTAGATAAACTTTTCATTGCAGGAGATAAACATTTGATTCTAGTGTTTACGCGTGCCGGCAAAAAGTTAAAAAAAAATACAAAAAATGATTAAATGCAAAAATAGTTTGTCTTTTGATCACAAGAGCACAAACTGTATGATACAACTTGATAATATAGAGCACTTAATGTCAGCAGTACTTAATGACAACGTAATTGTAGAAATCATTACAAATTATATGAGTGCGCATTTTTTTCAACACTTAAAAAGAATCAAAATTAAAATCCCTATTTGATTAAACTTTCATTAATGAATATTGACTCATTTATATTGACAAGTAAAAAACTATAAAGATATTAGGCAATTGAAACAGATCGTTTTATTATAATAATTCGGACCATTTCTTAGTTGTTTCAAATTTATGAGAATCAGAAACGTAAGTGTCTTTAATATTAGATTCTTGAAATTTCATAAGTATCCAATTTAATAATAGTATGGTTCTACCATAATATTTCACTCACATTTCTAATTTAAATTTAACATTCGTATGGATTATTAGAGACACTTGCCCTATTTAAAAATTTCTAAACATTATTCTGTTGAAAAATCATGAAAAATAAATACATTTTAAAACTTATTGTTTTAAGAAAAAGTAAAGTACAAAGAATTGAAAGTTAAAACCAAGTCAATTTTTTCGAAAAAATTGAAAAAAATGACATTTTTATACATGCAGCTAGAGTTCGTTTTTACACAGTCAAAAGACAATATAATTACTGGAATTACAGCAAAACTTTAAAGTTACATATTTCGAGTAAAATTTTGCTGTAATTCTACCTCCTTTCTTCGGCATAAAATACAATCGCGCATTTTTTTAACAGTAAAAAAAGAACGCTCCCTAGTTTTTGATAAATTATCGACGCTCATAAACTCGACAATGTTTGTTATGGCATCATAAAAATTAACAATATACACCTCACACGTTGAAACCACGAAAATCGATCGCAAACACAGATTGTCTGTCGCGTATCTTATTTGGACGTTCTTGAAAAACTTGTGCCGTTGGCAACTATGTGGATTGTTTGTGCTTGTGCTTATTGCACGACACGATTATTCGCATGCAAGCTTGCTGTCGAAACTGCTAAGCGCTATGGCAAATGCTTGAAGTGCGCATAGGGGAAATCGATAATCCATCGTAAAAACGTCATCCGCTACACGGCCGAACTGCATTATGATGTAATCCACTGTAAATAATTTACGTTCGTTATTAAAAATCGCCAGCTTCATCTAGAGCCTAATTTGTTCGATGTTATAAAACTTACAATCGGTCTCGTGAACAACTTGAAAGTTTTTTACCGAAGCCTGGGTAACTCGGCCATGAAAATTTAGAACGTAAGATTGTGTGTCATCATTCCACACAGGGGTTTTGTTGTGTAATTCTATTAAATTTTCCATGTTTTTAGATTTGTAACATTCTACAACAAAAATATAGATGAATGATTGTCAAAATAATTTTTTGATAATGTGATGTATGTTATTTAAATATATATTATAGATATTACCTAATAAAGTTTCGGAATCATCTCTAGGACAGACCTTTACTCTTTTTTGATCAGCTGTCATGCCTGGTATAATAACAGTCATTTTGCGTGGTCCTTTAAATCCTAAAAGATTAGTGTCGTATATTACAGCAGCTAGCTCTTGCCTAGGTTGAGATCGTGCACGTTCTTCGCGTTTATCATCTTTGAGTTGAGAGTAGCCGTTATCGTATATAGTAAACTGTGTTCCCAAGAGATTTGATCTTAATTTGCCGACAAAAGCGTCTCCGTCTCTTGATAAATCGGTCGGGTCAGTAGAAATCAAGTAATTACTCGTTTTGCTCCGTTTTCTTTTACGACCCGCTAAAAGAAAAATCTGAAAATAAAATATTAAAACATAAACATACCATCAAAAATATTATACTACAATGCTTGATGACAATATAACGAGTAATACTTTTTTCCCGTAATCTCGTTCCAAGTGCAGAAAATACGTTGGGTAAAATCCACGATCCATTCCTTTTCGATCTCGCGTTATCCGACATTTGTAATGCATTTTTTTATTGGCTGGTTGTAAGATAAATTGTTCTATATTACCTTCAACATTACCTTCTAATTCTGGGCTCTGTTAAAATAATGGTTTTGTTAAATTGTATAATAATTTAAGTTAAAATTTCAAATTAAGCAACTTACTGAAGAATGATTATCTCTATTAATAACATTTACAGGTCCTTCTGATGGCGCTATTCTAAGAGAGGATGCACATGCTAATGTTTCTGTAGGTGATTGTAGTTCGGCAGGAGATTCTTCATCAGCTCCATCGTAGAAAACACCTTCAGCACTAACATCTAAAATAAATAAAAAGTATTAGAGTATAAGAGTAAATTAAAAATATAAATTTTTATTTACCTGTAGTTATATCAGTCTCTATTGTCCTGTTTTCAGGCAGTGCACTTGTGTCTGGAGTACCTGGAAACATACCGTATTGAAAAGATCCATCGTATCCTGTAATAACATCAACAAATTTATGAAAGCATAAAAAGAAAAAAAATTACACAAAGAAAAAGCTGAAGAATCTTATTAAACAGTGATAACAATAAAAAGAGCATCAACAAAAAGAAATAATAGTAATAACAATAAAAGTAGTAACCATGTAATTCCTGTTGCCAGCTTGATGAACGACCAGTAAGCGTAGCACTAGAAATATTAGAGGCCTGTACCATTCCACCAGCTCCTGTTTGCCTTTTTTGTTTCATCTTTTGAGCAATCAGTTGTCTCTAAAAGCAATAACAAAGGTATGAGAAATAAACGTTCGAAAATATGCACGGCATGCAAAGGTGGCTTCTACTGCAATAAATTAAAGTACTACTAACATTAAAACTGAACTAAAAAGCGCGTGAGTAATTTTTTTCATCGAACTCCCCGAAAGTGGAGCGCGAGCGTGTTAAACGAACGTCCGTCTGACAAACCGGAGCAAGCTCCAAATTTTCGGCTGATATAATGGGCACATGCCCATAGGTCAACGATGGAGGGAGAGGCGTTGTTTATTAAGGATCGATATCGAAATAAGGCAAACGTCGAATGATCAACGATTAATAAATCCGCTAAAGAAGAAAGCTTGCTCCTAATCGATCAATCAAACAACTCGCACGTCCATACTCGCACATACACGTTTGCACTAAAGTTTCACTGCAATTTCGCTAGCTACGGCTCGCATTTTCTAGATGTGTTTAATTGGCCTGTTATAGTAAAAGAACAGCAGTAGTAGCAGCAACAAAAATATACAAAAAAAAAGGTTACACAAAGCTATTGCTTATGTACATATAGGACAATGGAGTTAGGGGAATCGGGAGAGCGCGCGTGCACGCGTCCGCCCTCTGCCGCCGCACCAGCAGCCTTGGGGCCCTTTGTGACAAAACACAGGCCGAGATAGAGAGAGTCAAAGAATAATCCCTTAGTCCAGCTCTCTGTTGGCTATCTCTTATACTGACCTGTTGCTCGAGCTTCTGCTGGCGGAGATTCAGCGACGTCATGTCTCCAGGGCTGCCTGCCGTATACGCAGGATAAGGTAAAACGGGCACCCTTCTGGGTCGAACCTCGCCGCCGCCGTCGGACTCGCCGTATAGTCGTGCTGCTCTGCGAGACGCGGCTTATAGCAACAGCGGGTAGACTACCCCCGCTCCCCCCGCCCCCACCCCCGGCCCTGCGATGGTAACTCCAGAAAGTTTGTTTACGCTTTACGTCAAGCCGACGCCGCCGCGCTCTACAACCACCGCGACGCGCTGCTGCACGTATATACTATTTACGCACACCCCCGTTTTGCTCAGTGTTGTCCTCGCGCGTTATATATGCAGCTTTATATTATTTATGCTGCTGCTCTCTCCGTTTTCTCGGCTGCCCCTGCGGCAGACGCGCAGAGACGGCGACGATGCACACCGTACACCCTGTAGGTCTCTATTCTATATCCCACCTCCGCACACGGCGGGCTCTCTCGCTACTGCCTCTCCCCTCCCCCTGTCCTCATTTGCCATCGCTCTCGATTACCAAGGCAACCCGCGTTCAACCGTCCAAACCCCCTCGACTCCTTTCCCTGCGCCCTGTCAATTTTATACCCTTCCCCGATGCCACCGCCGCTGTTAATTATAAAAAAAACGTTTTATTAAATTTAATTGATTGTGAAAACGTTTTAGATTTTTTTTTTACGAGGATGATACGTATTGCGATATATATATTAACAATTTCGTAGGTTTTCTAATTTTTTTTTATTTAACTATAAAAATTAGAAAAAAAAGTTTAAATATCATTAGGCACCTTTAGCACTGACATCTGATGCATATTCTTCTTCAGAAAAGGAACTATAATCCTCCACTGCTTTGTCTCTTAAAAGTGCTGCAGAATTTCTCTTCATCAATTGCCTCTCAGCAGTAACATTCAAACGTATTCCAGTTAGTTCTGATAACATGGACTTTTTCATGATTCCAACATCTTTTCTAGGCTGTGAAGATTTCCTTTTAAACGGTTTCTTGTCTGATAAATGTTTAATTATTATGTGCTGCTCAATTTTTTGTTTTGATGACAATTTACAGTTGCATATATCACAATGAAACTTTTTACCAATGTGCTTAACATTAATGTGATTATTCAGACTGCTTTTAAAGTAATAAAGACGATTACAATTTTCGTATGGACACGGGATTGCAGGTCTATTTGTTTTGTGAATTTTTTGATGAGCCTTGTAACAATATTGACTTTTGAAAACTTTATTACAAACTGAGCAATGATATTCTGTAAATGAAAGAATGAATATTCATTTTTAATTTGAGTTATTCAACAAGAATTGGAATTTTTTTAAACAACTGATAAAACAAACTATCAAGTACTTACCAACATCAGTACGGTGAGATTTTTTATGCTGTAACATCAGTGCCCATTTTTCAAATACTTCTGAACAATTTTCAACTGGACATTTATGAATTCTTTTATATGTGTGACGCCTTTCATGGATCATTAATTTTGATTTTGTTTGAATAAGTTTTCCACAGGTTTGACATTTGTACATAGATGAATTCTTATGTGATTCCATATGTTCTTCAAAACGATTTTTCTTACGAAAGAATATTTGGCAAGTATTACAGTAAAGTTCTCTCTCAGGATTATGAGCTCTTTTGTAATGACGCTTTAAGTTAGTTAAAGTACTGATTTTAACTGAGCAAACGGTACATCTAAAAAAATTTTAACAATTAAAACAAATGACAATATGTATTACTTAATGTATTTAGAATTTATTTAAAAACTAAAGAATATTTATTAAAAACTTACTGATATGTTTTAACAACATTACTATGAGTTTGAACATGACGTTTTAAATGAGAAGAATTGGTGTAGGACTTTGTACATCCATCATGCGTACACTTATAAGGTCTCTGAAATACAATTGAAATAATAAAGGATTTTAGTAAAATAGTTGATAATTTTTTAAAAATTTGAAGAATTATGTACAAACCACATTTGTATGGAGATTCAAGTGTCGCTTTAATCGGTCAGGCCTCCGAAAAACGGCATTACACCCTTCAAAATCGCATTTGTGTTCATCTGTAGTTGTCTCCTCTTCTTCGCTATGCATTTTTTCAGTTAGCTGTTTATAATCTTCGATTGATCCCATTTTTTCAACAGAGTAACATAACATAACATTTTTAGTTAACCTCTAATCAAATGAATTTGTTTTTATTTATATCGTATTTCTAAAGGATAATTTATTTAGTGCCATTCAATAAAAACGAATGACGATTTCGTGCTTAAATACAAATACGAAGTTTGTTTGTGAAAATATTCCACGTGTATAAGCTTGTCACGAGCACGCACAAACCGCATGGACAAGCAAAATTTGTATCACCCAAGATAGTAACGTAACAGCTGACAAAGGCCGATCTCAGTGGGTAAGGTAGACACGTTTATAAATATGCTTTCTACCTTGCCGATATTTTTCAAAAAACTCGCTATAAATAACGTATTAATCAAAATCGATCTCTCGTCAATGTTTTCTTCGATGAAATAAAATAAATACCATTATTTTTATAAACGTCATTATTATTTACAGTACAATTTTGAATATTACAAAGAAAGAAAGAAAATTCAGATTGGAAAAAGGATAAAACGTATACCTAAATTCTAAATCATAGAATTATCAAACGATGTAATTGTTGATCATTTCAACTCTATTTTTGTAGACTTCTTGTCTCTCATAGTTTGTCTTACGAGGGTCGATATCTTCGAAAGGCCCTGCAACGAAATCAAAAGTGATTAAAAACTAATTGATATTTTGCACGTATTACAAAATGCGCGCGTGCATAAAAAATTTAAATCCGAGAAATAAAAAGAGTTGACGAAAAACCTTGTCAATATCCTGAGGACTGGCCATACTGTAACAGAGACGAAGGTATTGGCAGGGTTTGCTCTTATCCGGGAAGAAAGCGTGCCCGGGCATTACGAAAACGCCCTGGGGCACGCAAACGTCCATCACCATATCGTACACGTCGTTCAAGCCGGTCAGCTTCAGCCAGACGAACATGCCACCTTTGGGCGTTGACCATTCCGCGATGTCTATTCGTGCAAATTAAAGCATTGCAGTTACTTATATGCAATACTTGCGACGGATCTGGCTATACGCACCGCTAAAGTACTTCTCCACGGCTTGTAGCATAATGTCACGCCGAGAGCGATAGAAATCCTGAACTTTGGATAAATGCGCCTCGACCTCGTCGTCGCTCCAAGAATCGAGGAGCCTGTAGATAAGTACCTGAATTTCAAATATAACCATGATCATTATATTGTCGTGGAATATGCTCGATTATATACATTGCTAGACTCCGTTAGTTTTCGTTAAATCGGAAGAAGAAAAAAAAGAAGGAAATAGATCAGCGACGGAATGGAACGAGCGTAGACTACGTACCTGGGACAATGAAGAAGAGTGCATCGTCGACGAGGCGATGTGAAGGAGAATTTTGCTCAGCAGAGGCTTCGGCCCGGTTATAAAGCCGAGTCTCAGGCCCGCGCTGAAAATTTTGCTGCAGGAATCGAGCCTGAGGACTCGGCCGTCGGTGTCGATCGACAGAAATGAGCGCGGCTGCTCGTCAAGGAAGTGCAGAAAGTAATAGGCATCGTCTTCTACGATGAGAAAGTCGTACTTTTGGGCGAGCTCGTAGATCTGCTCTTTGCGCCTCGCCGAGTACACGGCGCCGATTGGATTCGCTCCTGTTGGATTCACGTAGAGCACCTGCACGCGATAAACGATTCAGTTTATTATTTGTCATTTTCTACGTCGAACTGTTGTGCATATAGACAACAAAGCCACTATGTCTATATCTTTAGACGCGTATACCAACGTCGCGCTTATCTCGCGCAGTTTTTCTTCGATCCTTGATAATATTCTCTCGGTTCAATTCGGAAATGTTCAACCAACAATGCAACGTACCTTCGGCACGGGTTTCCCAGATTTAAGCCTCTCCTCGCACGCGTTGACAATGTCGCTGGTCAAGACTCCGTCATCGTCGGTGCCGATGCCGATGAAATCAGGATTCAAAGGCAACAGCTGCGGTGATTGGAAATGAAAATAATGTTAACGCATAGAATTTCAGCAATCTAACGCGCGTTTGATTAAGGACTGATATAAATGAACACTCGTGTACCGCGCTGAGAATGCCAGTGTACGTTGGAGATTGAACCATTATCGGCTCACCCTCGTCGAGCAGCAGCTCGAAGATCTTGCTGCAACCCTCCATCGAGCCGGAGGTCACTTGAACGTCCCAATCGTCGTATTTCGGCGAGTGCCACTTGGTCTGAAACTCGCGCCATTTCTTCAGCAGTGGCAGGTAACTGTAACGTCGAATTTAACTTGGCCATTTAATGAAATGGTACCGTTTTTTTTATCCTTACTCACAGCTCCTCTCACTACTTACCCTTGCGACGGTCCGTACTGGAGGGCTGGATGTAAATCAGCGCCGGCTAATGTCTTCTGGCTTCCGTTGCTGTACGTTACATTGATTTCCTTAATGGGAAACATGTCGACGTTGGGCATTCCACCGGCGAAAAACAGGGCATCTGGATTTTTCATGTACGATTCGGCTGAAAACCCACATAATTTCACGTATTACCGTTTCTTCATTTTTTTTTTTATCATCTTGTTTTTACTTTTCAGTATTGCGAAAGAAAGAGTCACGAGGGTCTAAGAAAAAATTGAGCTCTACACAAATAATTACTTACTCATTGTTCTAATGAGATTGGGTTTCCTACGTCGGCTGATTTTCGACAAAAACTTGTTGTAATTCATGTTTCTCCTATTTTACGTAAAATGCAGCCTAAGCGAGAGCTCCGAGAGAGAAGGTGATGTAGATTGTGTCAATAGCAGCGGCGATATGTGACTCCGGGGAAAAAAGCCGAAACTTACTGCAGCCACTTATAGCGCGTTAGGAAGCTTACGGCACTATTATCTCGCTCGACAGGCATTTATCGTCGCGTAGCATTAGAGCGGAGAGGAGGCGCTATCGTATATCTTAAAAGTAAGCTGCTGACGAAATTTTGTCGTGAGAGCTTCATACACGCGCACATACGTAAAGTTGACTTTTTTTATTTTTAACACGACCTGTGGGGGAAAATTCCGGGCTTATTGTTAATCGCGCATTATCATTTGATGTAGCACAAAAAATGGCCTTATCAAAAAACTGATATTAAATCTTTTTCAACTCGGTTTGCAATTCTTGTTGTCAACGGGGTTAAAATTCTGCACAACTGTTTACAAAAAATTTTGAATTTTACTGCGACTTTTACTCGGCTAAATTTCGTTAAACGAAGCAAACCATCTTAACGCATTATTTAACAGTATAGCGCTTCTAGCTATATGTTTTATTTGCAACAAAAACAAATGTGCTAAACTGCACGTGCGCGCGCGCACATTTTTTTTGTCTTATCATATAATTATCTCTTAGCTAATAATCAATTGATTATCTTACAGAGATTTCGAGTGATCTAAAGATCGTCTTCATTATGCTATATGACGCTTTTAGTTTACGAAATACAGGCAAAATCTCAATTTTTGTCTTCTACAATATTTCAGATCATGAAAATCACCTCAATAGACAAGTAATCGGTTTGAATAATTTGAACATGTACATTGCGGTTTTTTAATAGTTTTTATTTATATATCACTTATTTAAACATACAAGTCTCGTATCTCATATGGAGAAATTATATTGAATATTTATTGATTATTGATTTCACAGGTTAGATGTTACAATAATTTTTATATTTTGTTCTGAGAATATTACAATTAAGATCATAAGAATCGTACCATTGTTTTTTTTTTTATAAATTTGTATTTTATTTCAGTGACGGCGATTGCAATTTGTTTTTAAACATTAAAAGTGACCTAAAGTATGTATTGTGATTTCAAGTACACGTTGGACTTAATAAATAGGTACATTTTTTCTACTATCTAAGGCATTTTGTTTAATAGTGAAACAGTATGACAATTTATCACGAAATAAATACATTTTTAATGAGGCTTATAAATTAAACGCTTAATTTTTAGTCGCATAATAATCATAACAGCACATATTTTCGTTTGCATTATTGTTTAAATGAGATTAAACAGACTAACTTATGATCCTATTATAAAATCCTTTTTGCATTCATATATAACACGTTAAATTTTTTATTTTTCATTAAAACTTTTGCCGCAAAACAATTGTAAAAATAAAATATTTGCAATGCTTCAAAGGATTACAATTAATTATAATTACCTTATCGTTCAGTGCGAATTGAAACAATTTAAGTCTAATAAAGCTTTTTATTGCGATTAAAATCCCTTTGTAATATCACGCTATTCGATTGGACTCTGCTATAATTGTGTGCATGCAATAATACTGACAATTTTTTTTATCCCTTGTAAACAGTGCCGCTGGAGCATCAGGCATGTATAATAAACCTTTATCGTTCGTTAACCGAACCTGTCGATTTGCAGGCAGACGTAATTGTATAATGATATATGCAACGTTTCAACGCAAAAATCAACTTGTACACATTACCATTAGATGAATGAGACGTGGTCTAACGAATATATAAATATACCAGAGATATCCATGCAAGCGTTGTTTGTTTATTTTTTTTTACCGATTGTATAAGAGATCGCAGGACATTGATGCGGTTGTACGGGCTTCGGCTTTTACCAACGTTGAAAAAACACTTTAGCGAGTAATTTATTGCTGCCTCCGGGCGTTTCTCGGTCCTCGAACGAAGAGCTTTGGCAAGTCTGCGTACTCCCTCTGATACTGGCGCATTTGCTGTTGCTGCTGCTGCATCTCCTGCGGTGCACCATTGTCTTTGTATTCCTGACTGTGATGCTGATGCTGCTGATGATGGTACTCTCGTGAGGTTTGCTCGCGCCGTTCACGGTGCGCCTTTTGACCTTTGTACTTTCGGCCGTTTCGCTCGTCCTTGTAATAATTATTACTGTTGTGATGGCTTCGCGATCGATAAAACGGCGGACAGCTCGATGTATTGTCGACGCGTACGCTGCCGTTTCTCAGCTGGGGAAGCATACCGTCGGCCTCCGGCTCAACGTTCTCTTGTCGCTGCTCGGTTTGTTGATGTCGTTGTTGATGCTGCTGTTGCTGGTGTTGATGCTGGTGCCTGCTATTCCGCTGATATTCGCCCGATTGCTGCTGCTGATGCTGCTGTAACGGACTGTGCACGTAGCTGCTGTTACTGCTGCTGCTACTGCTGCTAAACAAAAAAAATATCATGCAAAAGGAATTTATCAAAAATTTTCAAACGGCTTCGTAATCATCCGATGCTCACCTCTGCTTTCCCCGAGCAGTGCGATGCCAATAGCTCTGGGTCTGCAAAGGTGGAAATTTTTGGTAATTGTCGTCTTCGCTTGGCGCCGAGTTTCGGCTTTGGTATACTCCCTGGGCTGAGCCCCGGTGCCGAGTACCGCTAGAGCTACCGTGCTGTGAGCCCATTCCCGCATCGGCGGAATTCGCCGGCACAACCGCTGTTGGTGACGATGGCGACGATGCTGCTGCGGCCGCTGCTGCTGCTGCTTTGAGACTCGCGATTTCTCGACGCTGCTCCTCGCTCTCCTGGCGTAATCGCTTGACGAGCATCTCGGCCTCGTCTAAGCGCGCCTGCAATTCGACCTGCTGGCATTCGAGCAGTTTGTCGAAAATCTGCAGTCCAACGTCCAAAGTCTTTGGCTTTTCTTGTTTGACTTCCGCCGTTCTGCGTCGAAAAAGGATGAAAAGGCATATTTTTTTAAAATAAACTTTACCAGTTGTGCAACGTTACATTATGTAGACGCATATTGCAACTACTCACTTTTTCTGCTGGTCTACCAGATCTGCTAAAATTAAATTACGTTTGTTTGTTTCGGCCAATGTAGCTTTGACGTCCTGCAGCTCTTTCTCGAGCAATTCCACTTGGAGCGGAGCGATATTGACGCATGCTGGGCTTCCCTGTTTTTCATGTTGCGACTGCTGCTATCGGTAACATTGCAATCGATATTAATTTCAAAAATGTTAAACGAAAAACGTTTTGCATTTTAATTATATATATAAAAAAAATCACAAACTTTTGATTTTGTTATTCCATTATTTTTACTATCTTCCGGCGAAGAAGGACTGCTGCCGCTGGCATCGTAGAGCGTCGAGAAAACTATTTGAAATTGCAAGTCTGAAAAAGTAATTGCGTATGATCTTCAGTGTTACTCGAATGACGAATCGTACATTACGAAAATTGAAATATAACAATTCTAGATTAAGAAAAATAATAATATTGTCAGTCACCTCTATTTCTTTGCCGAAGAATTTCCACCTCCTGGTGTAGAGCAACGAGCGTTGCTTTATGTTGCTCCTGAAGAAATTTCATATTTTGTTCGAGTTGAGTCACTTTATCGCCGTTCTGCCCTTGAAACCTTCCTTCCTCCCCATCGTCATTTCTACTGGGCAATGCGATTATTTCGGTGGGTGATTTTTTTCTCTGCGAATTTTAACGATTAAATTAATAAAATCATTCGAATAATAATCAGAGACAAATAATTATACTTGTATTTTTAAATACTTACTTGTGAAAAAGGAGCGACCGGTAGTTTGACGAGTACTTTGGAAGTCATTATTAACAGGAATTTTTATGGATTTAAGTCGTTTATTTGTTGAACCTTAAACAAAGTAACAACAATTACCTTTCACGAACAGTTAAACAAGAAATTATTTGTGCATAAATTAAATTTAAAAAAAAAGGACAAATAAAGAGACGAAAAGAGAGAAAAAAGGCATCAAGCTTTTTAATTTTGCCATTTTTTTACTACCCTTTCGACATTGACGCGTGAATAAATTTTATCGAATAAAAAAAAATCACACTAATCGGAGAAATGGTAATAATAACGAATTTTGGAAGAGTAAGATTAGGGATAAAAGTATGGCAAGAACCTTTTTTTGCGGCCAACTGGTGCGCAATAATTTGCAAAAGCTGCGATTCGTTGATCCCTTTCACTCTGCTACGGCTACAGAATTTTTCGTTCGGCTTTGCATTTCTATCTTTTCTCCTTTTTTTTTTCGTTCGTTCAATTCACTCGAGCCTTCCGATCTTTTTCCCTCGTGATCAACTAATTATACTGCTCTCGCCAAGGGGTTAAAATAATGCCGTTCTATACGTAATGATAAGATCGAGAACGAAGCCGCCGCCGAGCCTTATTCTCCGGATATCTCGTCCTTGCGTTATTTCCACTGGGCAAAGGGCAATATCAATCCCGTGCCCCACGATTGATATATAGATCCACACTCTGCTGTCTTCCGTCAAACTTTATTAGCTGCGGCAGTACCTCGTTGCAAAGTGTGTTCCAGAGGACGACGGGGGGTTATGGGCCCAGGCAGGCGCTCGGAACAAAAAGCTCTCTCTCTCTCTCTCTCTCTCTCGCTCACGGAGAGGCAATATGCGCGCTGCCGCTATCCGCGCCTCTCTGCTTCGCTTTTTCCTCCCACATGCACATGTCCGTCTACGCGCAACTCTCTGCATGTATACGCACATAAAGAGGGTATTGATCGGCCGACGATCCGGCGCCTGGCGCCCTCCTCTTGCGCCCTCCTCTCTCCGTTATCGCTTCACTACTACTACCCTCTCTCTCTCTCTCTCTCTCTCTCACCACCCCCTAGCTACCATGCCGCCACCCTCTACTGCGGATGAGAACCGCACCCCGCCCCGCCTGTTTGCTTCGCGTTGCATTTCGCCGAGCCCTCTCTCTCTCTCTCTCTTCATCCCTCCCTGCAAGCCTATAATGCTTATATATCGGCAATTTTATATATTTATTGAATCTTTATTTAGGCAAGATATTTTTTTCAGGCTTATTGTATTTTAGGGCGCAGTCCAGCAGTGTATATACACTCGTGTGTAAATTATGAAAATGAAAAATTATCTATTTTTTCTTTTTCTCTTTAGTGGTCTCAATTAGAAAAGCAATCGTTAATAATTTTGAGACTGTAATAATGTATATTTACAGGCTGTAAAGTATTTAGAATATTTCATGATCTTTATTGTTAAACAGTCGTGCAACAAAGTATGAGCGCAACAAATAAGTAAAACCATATAGGTCCAACTGATCTATATAAACGAAAGACGAGCATTATACGCTGAACCACAGGATTATTGAGGCTCGAGAGAAAAAAAAATTTAGTCGCATTACATAGTGGCGCGACTTTTTTACGTCTAGTAGGTGCTAATGATTATTATATGCAGTAGGATGCAGTAGCGCAGCAGCATCGTACAGGCGACTCGAGATACACAGAATGGCGATGAATTAGTCGTCGCAGGCAAAAAAAAAATCGCTGACAAAATAATACTGTACTCGCAGTTATATAGAACAATAGCTGCACGCATAGCGTAACGCGGAATTAATTTGCGGGCAGCAATTTTATCGAATCATTCATCGTTGCCGGCTACACCTGCAGTTCAAGAAAGAGAGAGAGGGAAAGATAGAGAGAGAGAGAGAGAGAGACAGAGAGCAGCGGCCAGTGCAGTTCCAGTCTGCTCGACTAAGCTGCCTGTTCTACGTAGTCGTCTGTCGTAAACCGCATTAGAATTGAAAATATGCAGGTAACCCCGCTTACAGCGTAACAAATCGCAATTAGCCCACTTACCGACGAGGCTTGGACGTTTTATCGCGATCATCAGTTTTATCTACGTACACAGCGATAAGGAGAGCCAAAGATAGTTGAGCAATGGAGACGAAAATCGAAGAGGTTAAGTTGTGCGAGTGTTGAACGACACTGTCAAAGCAATTTTTTTCACGTGCGACAGCCGGCCGATCTTAGTGATTATCATTTTAAATTACCGCAACGACACACTTTTATCCGCATTTGCCGGCAACTTTTATTTCATCAAATCAGCTTTCTTCACCTGTCTAACGGCGAATGTCCATTTTTCAGGTGTAAACAAATCAGTTGGATAATTGCAGCGCATCGCATATCTAATTGGCGTTAAAATCCAACCTTGTCGTCTTTTACTTTCTCTCGTGAGCAATGCACAAGTGACTCCAATGTAAAATGGCACCATTTTCTTTTTGCATATTGTATAACTACATTTTCAGAAAATCAATGGGTCAAACGCTTACGGAGCCTGTCAGGACAAAAAAGTCTTCTTGCTGTCGTGATTCCAAATATCAAGTTGGCAGTTCTTGTATGCAAGGATGGCGCATACGAATGGAAGACTCTCATATTCATTTGCTCTCTTTAACCGACGATCCGGAGGCTGCATTTTTTGCAGTTTATGATGGTCATGGAGGTTTGTTAATTTTTCTCAATAATTTTAAATATTCAATGCTTCATCCAATGTAAAAACTGCTATAACCAGCTTGTAACTTTTTACTTCAGGAGCTGCTGTAGCTAAGCATGCAGGATATCATTTACACAATTATATAACTAGTCAAGATGCTTATAAAGAAGGCAACATAGAAGAAGCAATAAAAAGAGGCTTTTTAGCATTAGATAAGGAAATGGAATCTGATGATTCATTAAAGAATACTGGATCCACTGTTATAGCTGTATTAATTAAAAATAATATTTTATACTGTGTGAGTATGAAAAAGAAATAAAAAATTTTTGACATTGTTTATATAAATAAATTTGATTTTAGGCAAACGCAGGTGACAGTAGAGCAATAGCTAGTGTGTCTGGATTAGCTGTTCCATTAAGTCATGATCACAAACCTACGTTAAAAGAAGAAAAAGAACGTATTGTTGCTGCTGGTGGCTACGTGGAATTTAATAGAGTTAACGGTCATTTAGCTCTGTCTCGCGCTTTAGGTGATTTTATGTTTAAAAAGAATGACAGCAAAAAGCCTGAAGAACAAATTGTAACCGGTAAATATTTTTACTAAATTTTTTCGAGTTGCTAATTTAAAATTGAAAAATTATACATTATAACGTTTTATTTTGACAGCCCTTCCTGAAATTACGCGTCACGAAATAACGGAAAACTGGGAGTTTATTGTATTAGCCTGCGACGGTATTTGGGATGTGATGAGTAACGAGGAAGTCGTAGATTACCTCAGGCATCGCTTTGCTTATGCAGCGAGCCGGGAGGATGAAGGCCTACTTCCTTTATATCCGGAAGAAATGTGCGAGCAGTTGTTAAACCATTGTCTCGCACCAGATGCACTCATGGGAACTGGATGTGATAATATGACTGTAATCCTCGTTAGTTTGCTTCACGGCAAATCCTACAAAGAAATGTGTCAACGATGTCAAAAGCCTCCCGTTAATTTAGAACCTGGAGTATAAGATTTATTATTCCATTAAAGTTATGAATAACAACGTCTTTGCGATTATCGTGTATACGTCTATTGTGACCGATATCGTTGTTGTATTTATTATCGTGTATTCTTTTTTGTTAGATCTGTACATTTTGAAGTTTATAAATATTTTTATAATTAAAATTTTTCTCCGACAAGCATCATTTCTTCCATTAAAAATTTTTTCATTCTTTATTATTTACAATACCGATGTTTCGAGAGGACAAAACAGTAGTTTCACTTTACATAACATTTTTAACAACATAATTTTGCATGGCTTCATAGTCCGTATCGGTCTTGTAAAGAATTAACAGCAGCATTAGCAAGCGAACTAAGTTTGCCAGCTACTTTGTGAACGCCTTGTCTCACACTCTCGCGAACATCTTCCAAATCTACACCGCCTCTAGCTCCAATATTCATAGAGAGCGCCGAGGTTGGCGAAGTAGGACTTGATTCACCAAAGTAATCAGCCGATGAAATACTCGATGAACCTTCGAATCGGCGTAAATTATTTTTTTGTTCCCACTAAAAGAAAAAATGTTCAAATTTTATTGTTTGTCAGTTATAATAATCGTTAAATAAATGTTACTCACGGAATTATCGCCTGCTGAGTCTCGGAAAAACTGATCGGAACTGATGGCTTTTGCATTACCAAACTTTTTTATCGTATCACTTTCTTGTACCGTTTTATTTTTTGTGCTAGAATTGCTAGAATTGCTTTTACTTGAATTTTTCGGAATGTTTGACGACGTCTGAGCTGAATTTGAAAATTGAGAAGATATTCCACGCCTAAAATCTGGCTCTTCTTCGATAACAAATTCATCATTACTTTTTGGTGTTTTCAAAGGTAAAATTTCAACAAAGTCATTTAAAAAATAATCAATATCCATTTTTTTCTCTCTTAACTTTGGCTCTGATGCAGTTATGACTTTAGAGGATGATTCTTGCGTAATGACCTGCATGTCAGTCACAGCTGAATGACTGGTACCTCTAAAAAGATATAATTATGCATTAAATACGTTAGCCACAAGTTGATAGAAGAAAAAGTGATATTTCAAGTTTACCGTTTCGTATTGAAACCAATTCCAAGACGTTCAGCTTGATTAGCTTTTATTGGATCCAACTTTCGAGATCTCTCCTCCATTTTTTTAGCTTGTTCGCTTAAATCTTGTTCGTAACGATACGCCAAGCGCTTTTCCATTTCTTCTTTATCTTCATTGCTTTTGGGAAACTCAACTTCTTTTTTTTCCCTATAAGCTTCAGCTGCGCTCTTTTCTATTTCATCAAAATTTGTTTTTATTCTTTGAGCGCCTAAGCCACTGGATTTCTTTCCAAGCTAAAACAAACAATAATGTACATTTGCAAATACTTTTTTAATAAAAATTAAAAATGAATATTTACTTGTCCTTTTCTTGGTGGTGGCTTTCTAACACCAATTGTAGGTTTTCTGTCATTTGCTCCAAGCATTGCTGATTCTGAAATGTTTACGGATGGTCCCAAATCTTCATTGGGGGATTCACATTTATTTGTTGATAAATGCATATTGTCAAGTTTCTGTGCAATGTTGTAATCTTGCTTGACTTTTTCTGTAGCTGGTTTACTATGAATATGATTATTAGGCACAACGGTATCTGAACTGTTAATATCAAAGTTTTCATGAGCTTCAAAAAAGTCTATTTCAGTTTGGTTATTTTCTGGTTCCACCCGATCATCTAAATGCAACTGTAGAACAATAAATTTGATTAATTACTTAAGTTTGAAATATCATAAAATTAAAAAATTAAATGGTTATCTATATTTGCTATGCATTTTAAAATTATTAGATAGTTTTTTGCATGGAGTAAAAAATGATTGTATAAAGCAGTCAACAACAAAAAACGGGAAAGTGACACAAATAAGTACAGGTTATTTAACATAATCAGTGGCTTGAAAAATTAAAACATTTTTTCAGCTCACCGATGTTTGGCTTTGAGGCGAAGGTAGATGTACCTATAAGTTTTTTTGATTATCATATACATACTTATAAATAGAAATATTATTTTGATCAAATAAAAGAAGATTCTAGGCTTACCTTTGTTCCATGTCTTTGCATAGCTTGGGAAGAAGCTTGGGACAATTTTTGTTTATACATGGTAGCAGCTCGGGATGTATACTTTTGCTGAGCATCGGTAGTTGTGCAATTGTACTGAGCAAAAAATTTTCTCTGCAAAATAATAATGATGTTGAAGTCATTATAGAAAAGAAAACCAAATATAACAAACAATGTTGTAAAAAAAAAGTACTCACAGCATTGGCATTGCCTCCTAATTGCATGTTTCTCAATTGTAACCATGTCCAATTAGTGTCAAGTTGTGTGGAGCGCACAAAAGTCAAATGAACTCCAAGATTTCGATGCACAGCTGAGCAGTCGATGCACAGAAAAACTCCATATGTGACGCTGGACCAAGCTGGATTCTTGGCATTGCAGTCGAAGCATGTCTAAATATCAAAGGGTAATTTGTTTAGAAAGCGTAACGAAATAAAACAGCTGTGAAAAGTTAACGGAAAATGTCGAGAAAATGAGTAATAGACGTTAGGGAGCGTTTCGACGTAAATGAAATCGACGCAAAACAGAGTCGGCAGGTTTGGTGCATATTTGAATAACAAGCAAAAAAAAAAAAAGATTATGTTATTTGCTCAGTAATTGACAGGTGGCCAGGCTGGAAGAGCACTGTGCTTAGTTTGATGATTTGTCAGAAAGTTTCTAAGCACTTCTTATCGGCATTGAGCAGTAGAGAAGTAGTTAACGAACCTTGTTTGCGGGGAGAGCACGCAATCTTTTGAAAACTTCCTCGATATCACCTTTGCTCGGTGCCTGATCTGCCATTTTTGACGTGTTGGGTGTGTTTGTGTGTACACCCCCCCTGTCACTGTAGATATATGTGGATAAATACTGCTGCGCTGTGCTACAGCGCTACACGCTATTCTGCCTGCGCTTGCCTATGATACACGCGTAAACAAATTGGAGCTCTCTTGCTCCGCTTTCTTCTCTCTTTCCCTCTCGCTCTCTCACTCTACTTCTCTCTGTATATGCTTTACGTCTTTATTCACATAGCCCAATATCTACAAATCTTTACACGTATTCCTAACACAGCACACTCTTATAAAGACAACGATGACTGCAGCCTGTATGCTCTCTGTGCAGTGAAAGATGCGAGAAAGAGTGTTGCTTTGGCAGTACTTATAAATGTCGACTCGACAGTGTCGACGTCAAGCGTATATGGTATAATTGTAGTAGTGTGCACAAGAACGTGGCTCCGTCGATCGTCCGCTCGTGGGATATTGTAACGCTATTCGACTCTCGACCTCGTAGAGTGGCGCTGTTGTGGTGGTTTATGCTGGCTGTTGGATAACAGTTTGAATATTTTTGTTTAAAAAGAAATAAAATAAAAAATAAAATAGGCGCTGCTTTGCAAATATTTTTATTAAAAAATAATAATTTATAAATTCTTAACTCGTTTAAGGTTTTATAGTTTACAATAAGTACAGGTCACGATTTTAATAATCTTTTGAACTTTCAGCCAACAGCTAGATCAGTCTTTATTTTTTTAAAAATTCTGCTCGCTGACTTGAACTTGGCGAATCACTGCTAATGTTATTTACACCTGCTACAGCTGCTTCTTCTTCTTCCTCGACCTCCAAACTATTTAGCCTGTAAAAAATTGTTTAATCATGACAACTACTATTCATAAGCTGCATATAATTAATGTTTTTTTTCTTACTCGTCTTGCTCAAGACTATGCAACATTTGAAATCCAGCATCTAAACTTGGAGGAAACCCCATTTCTGGGTCAAGCAATTGCAATGTTGGCACTTCCCTATAAACATTACTGAACTCTGCAAGATCATCAAAGTGAAGACTGTTTGTTGCATCATCCAAGTCCATCCTGATTTGTACAGAAATATGAAGTCAATGGACTAATTAAATAGAAATATAAAATAATACTTTTTCTAATATAGTAGTACTTTGTGCTACTTGAATTCAACTCCATTTGCCTCTGCTGTTCCATTTTTTTTTCCACATGTTTTCTAAGATTTTTTTCTTTTCTAATTATGTACTCCTCATAGTATTCGTGAAGTCCTGCTATTCCTCCTATGTTAGTCTCTACAAGTACCTTTTCTATTGCATCCTAAAAAATAAATATTTTCAATATCTCTAACAGTTTGCTCATTTTTTAAAAACATGATTGCATAATGATTAAACAGGTAGATGCTTGTTTAAGTGTTGTAAGTAAATAAATTAATTTACAGGAAATCCATAATTTTTTTCTTCCGAAGCTGTTTTCAGTAATCCACTCATCCTTCTAAGAAAATGATCAGTAATATCTGTAAGGGTATTGATGGCACAATCTGAAGCCCTATCAAATCCAATGTGTGCAAGTAAAACTGCAACTGCGTGTTTTAACAACCCTTGGGCAGTTGATGGCTTCAAGTAAAGAATATTATTACTGTTTTTGAATTCTTTCCTGAAAATATTTAAATTATTTGAATTTTTTTTTTTTTTTGTAAAAACATGAAAATAAATGTAAGTAAAACTTAATAAAAACAAAGAATCTCTAAAAATTTTGTTACCTAGTTGGTTTATTTGGTAATCTAATACTGCAATCATCTTTAGAATTGTCTTCTTGAGATTCATCTTCAATTACAGTTATGTTTCTTAAAATTGTTCCTTCTTCCTGTGAAAGCACAAATATACAATTACTTAAATTATTTAAACAATTTTCTAATTAAAATTTTCATTGTGTAGTTACCATAGTTTTTAACTGTTGATGTAAATTCACTGTATTTAATACGTGCGCATTTCCTACGGGTAGCCTGTAAAAATAATTTTATTAAATTTTAATTCGCACAAAAGTTGAAAAAAAATAAATAAACGCGTAGTAAATAATTACCGTATAAATTCCGATTGCCTTTGCATTTGATAATCACAATCGGGGTTGTTTGACTCGTCGACAACTTGCCTCCAGATATTTTCTATGATATCAGGCGTTATAATTTCTTGTTTGTGAGTGATTTCTCGAATTGGCAGTTCACCCCAGAGTCCGCCGGTAGAAATATTTTTATTTGACAATTTGTTATTCATTGTGATTGAGTTGTCATTAACCTCAAATATAAAACTTTTAAATACTGTTTCTTGTAGGCAGCTAACGTATACTCCAGATTTTTATTTCATACTCCCATTTATCTAACAACGTTTATGGGGCACCCAAGTCATGGTAAACTATGCGCGAGTGAGAGAAATAGAACGACGTACATATATGTTACATATACAGTTGTACATGGTGCCGCTGAGTTGCGGTCACGTTTTCATGAAGCGACGCTCGGTTCTTCGAAAAAACAACTTCGACTTCTATGTTATTGTTGTGTACAGATCTATATGATGACGGCTGCTCCGAAAGCCATTTACAGTTAACGCGTTTTGTTTATTCTGCCAGTTTACGTTCGTACAAAATAAACTCCAAATTTTCGACTGCATTTATATTTGTGTGCTGTGTGCACACATACGCGATACATACAGTACAGTACACACGCTACAACTTTCAATTATATTCGATCATAAATTTTAACGCTTTTCAATAATTAGAAATTAAAAATTTGTTTAGCCTTATTTTAATAACAGTCGAGTGATATCTTAGATAAGCTGATAACGTAGAAAGTATATTATAGCGAGCTGAGTTAAGGTGAGGCGTAAGAGTCCGAGCGAAAATGTCGGAAGCGGATCTGACTGACGTGCAACAAGAGATTTTTGATAAGATCACGCACAATAAAATTGACGAGCTAAAGGCGTTACTAGCTGCTAATAAAATAGCTGCTAATAAAGTCAACTTTGTTGACAAAGATGGAATGAGCCCTCTGCAGCATGCTTGCTACAAGGGAAATCTGGAAATTGCACAGCTGTTGTTGGATCATGTAAGTTGACTGCTGCAAGTTACAAAGTTGTAGTTTTGAAATTTTATTATTTTAGACCCATTGATTTTATGTTTAGGGAGCTGATCCAAATCTTTGCGAGCACGAGCCAAAGTACACTGCTCTGCATTTTGCAGCAATCAGTGAAAATTCAGATCTCTGTCATCTCTTATTGTCTCGCGGGGCTAAAATAACAGCTTTGAACAGTGTGGGCAGAACTGCTGCTCAAATGGCTGCATTTGTTGGAAATCACAGATCTGTAGCTGTTATTAATAATTTCATTCCAAAAGCAGACATAGATTATTACATAGAACCCCGTGGACTTCAGTCAGAACCCATGCTTCATCCATATTTGCATGATTCTTTCCACACTTTTATAATGCAAGTCAATGTGCATCCTGTTAGAGTAATCATGAATTTGCAAAAAATAACAGGTCTATTAGATAATTTAGAAATGGTAAGATATTTTGTTGTAAATACTCTTTTTTTTATTGTTTATTATTACCAGTTTTATTAAAAGTTTTATTGTTAATATTCAGATTAAAAAGGTACTCGATTCAATGTGTCAGAGGGAAATGACCAAAGGTGCCGAAACAAATGAAGTTATGGCATTTAAATTTCATTATCTTGGTTACATTGTTAATGAAGTATTGAAATTTTTAAAATCCCAAGAAGCAGAAAGCATCTGCAAAATTGATGAGAATGGAACCAATGAAACAAATAAAAAAAAATTTAAGGAAAAAAAGTCTGAGACAGAGATACTTATTAAAAAACTGTTGATAAGTAAAAGTAATGGCGTACATGACTATCAAGAACAGCTCTTGAGAGATGCTGTACGTGGATTCAGTTACAGAAATAGTGCAATATTCAGACAAATGGTTGCTACATTAGCAAGTACCGATCCTCCAAGTGCAATATCAGTTATTGCTGCAGCTATCAATGGTCAAAGAGCCTTTAATGATAGCATACAAGTTTGTGAAACTTGTAATGAAGAAGTTGCAACAAAAAAATGTAGCAAGTGCAAAATGGTTCAGTATTGTGATAGAGAATGTCAAAGGCTACATTGGTTTATTCATAAAAAGACATGCAATCAGTCTACTAGTTCATAAAGTTAAGTACCTGAATAAAATTGAGAATCAATCAATGAGGCTTTTAGGCTTGAAGATTTAAGTGTTCATTAATGTGTATGATTTTTTTTTATTGTGTATAACTGTTTGTTGTGAATACTTGATTTACAATATACTTATAGTCATTTACGTTTTTTTCTTAAATTTTTATTTATTATGTAATATTAAAGAGTTTTATTCTTATTTGATTTTATTTAAGAAAAATTTTGTATACACATACAAATAATATTTTATAAAACAAATAAATTTTGAGTTATTTTTTGTAATAAAATGGACACTCAAAAATATTACTGTAACAAAACGGATTTTTTTATTAAAAACAAAAATTTGTAGAAGCTCAACTTTTACATCAACTGGCAATCTTAAATTTAAAAACCTTATTTTTTTTAAATTTTATTAACAATCTTAAAATCTAATGGTAAGAATACAGATATTACACTCTATATACCAAAGAAATACTTAGAACATGGAATTATTTTTTGGTAAATTTAGAAAGTCCTTCTAATAATCCAATGTAGGCTGTGTGCTCATAATTTGTACTTAATTCTACGAGCTTTTCCGCAAATTCATTTGAAATACCTTTTTCTTCCAAGTAGTTCATAAGAAGGTCATACAAGTACTGTAAAAAAAATTTCGTTATTTATTTATCATATAATCATATAAATTTATAAAATATATTTTAACCATTTATTAAACATACCCCATCAATAATTTCACCACCAACTGAATATACATTATCTGAATGTTTTCCCTCATAAAGAGAAATTTCATCAATGCCAAAAATGTCGTCTAAAAAAAAAAGTAATCATGTAAGGCACAAGTAGTAGCATACAAATTAATTTTTATAACTATACTTAGTAAATGTATAATAATTGTAACACTTTTATAATTAATCTAATAAACATTTTATTATGATTTAATTTTATAGAAGTGTTATTAATATTCCAAAGGTAAATTATCAGAATGATTATAAAGATGTTCATTCTGTACTCAACTCTTTGGAAGAATAATAATGGCAAATAAAGAAAATTAATATTTTTGGAAGTACTGTAAAATACATACTGTAGTCGTCACTTTCTCCAGATGCTCCTGGTTGATTATTGAAGGAACATGAAAATGCCAACGTCTGATTTCCCCTCACAATATCAATGCTAAACTCTGGTTTGCTCTTCATTTCACCAGTATCTGGAGTATCATCTCTGGGGTCTAGTTCCGGTTCTTCGGTCATGTCCACTGTGTGATTGACATTGAATGCAATTGTAATTCTGCAATAAATAGAAGAAAAAGTAATGTAATTACTTAATAAAAAGCTGATAATATTGCCATTGAAATATTGTTAAAATACTGACTGTTCATCAGCTTGGGACTTTGTGAGAGTAACTTGAGCACCATCCAGCGATACCTTGAAGCCCTCAAATTCAGTCGGAATGGTTTTGAGCTTGAGAGCCTTTTTTTCAGCAACAATTTCCTCAGCCAAAAACTCGACCAGCTCTTTTTCAGCTACAAAGAAGTAAGTGCATTGAAAATATGAATAAGCGTAATCAAGCTTGTACTGGTTAAATTGGCAAAGTTTAGTAAGCCGCATAGAGTAAGACGTTAAGCAGGAGAACATACTAACCATTGGTGCTGAAACTGCAACAGCTCAGGGACGTTCTTGTCGGTCGTACATGGGCTCTATCCAACAGTAACGTCGCAACAGACTCGTTGGAGGATGCGGCGCAGCTTACGGGCGAGGCATGCTGTGCGAGTCGTTTGGTACCAAGAGCCGACCAAAGTGTGCGTGTACTTTGCTGTACGCCACCGGCGAGCTTGGCTGGCACGACGAGGCTCCTCAGCCGCAGTGCATTCCTCGCGATACCACTCATTTTGCGCGCGACTCTGTATAGGCTTTAGCGAAAGACAGTCAAGTCAGTACCTGCAAATCAAAGAGTCAGCAGTATCAGCATCAGCCGGAGTTTTCTAAATAGCCGCGCGAGTCTAGTTTCGCGTGCAAAACGCGCGTACTTCTGCGATCTCGTGTGCCCCGGTTGCGCTCTCGCACCCAAGCCCCACGTGTCGGTATAACTCGGCGCTTTTTCACGTGGGGGGGTCCCAGTAGCGGCGGCGGCGGCGAATTAACGCCGGACACAATATACAAAAGTACACGTGTTTAACGGCAATGATAATGATAACAATGATAATCGCAATAAAGTAAGATGATAGTGTGGCTCGCCTGCAAGTGAATGAGTAGAAGACAATCGCTGCGTGCACGTTGCGTGTTGCTTGCACTACGAGCAAGAGCCGACGAGGAGGAAAAGCAATATGGCCGGCGTCTAGTATCTTCTCTTCTCTCTCTCTCTCTCTTTTTCTCTGTTCTACCGGCGGCTACTAGTGCGACACGGCAATACCGGCTGAAACGGTACTTGACCTGTGCTTCCCTCTATACAATGCTCCGATTTTATTATTACGTACATATAATCGAAGTTGAGTCTAGGTACAACAGCGCTTGTACTATATAGATGGTCCTTACTCCGTTATCCGTATGTCACATTGAATGTGCATGCTGCAATAGCCAGCCCGGGAACCCGGAGACTCCGGAAGTCCGGAGACTCCCGCCGGTAATGGTAAGGGGGGGGGGGGGTTGCGCGGTCAATCTGAATACTAACGGCCAGAGTCAGGCCGCGGTAAATAACCGGGCAAGTATAGAACACTGGCTTACGGCAAAAAATTAGTTATTTTTGCTGTTCCGCTAGGGAAATTAAAGTGTTTTTAGCGATACGGCACCAGCAAAGGCAAAAGTCGCGAATACAGGCATTAAATGTAAATTAACGACTTGAAAATTGTTCATTTTTTTATATTCATAAACAGCAGATTTTTATTTTGTTACACACGTTTTCTCCTTCAAACCTTTTGGTCTTTGAGCGTGTGGCTAGCCGCGGGAGAGCAGCTGCTTTTTCGAATGTTCTTTATCATGCAGTTTATTAATTATAGTTTTCATAAACTACAGAGAAGATCGAATCGATGGACATGTATACACAACGAAATTTTGTGCAAATAAACGGCCACCGAGATGTAGGGGCAGGAATAACAGGAATAGGTTGAAAGAGCAAAAGCGTATATGGGGGAGGGGGATGGTGTGGAGATGATCGCGTAAGCGAGCACCGCGAAACGAGCGTAGGGTCTGCAGCGGAGAAACCTTGAGAGCTCGTAGTCTGGCTTCGAACAGGTTATTTCATTAGAGCCATTCGGCGCGTGCAGCAGAGCGTGCGCCACTTGCTTCCTAGACAATCGTCAACGAGGCTTGTGTATAGCTCGAAAAACGATGGTCACGCACTACTCGCTGCTGCTACATGGAGGGTAGGAACGGGGGGGAGGCAAGTTTAAGGGATGGATACGATGCGAGGCAGAGAACGTGCCCGCGCTCACGTGGAGATGCATGTGGTCGGAACTGGAAATATCCGTGGAAATTGGATTAGCGGTGGTCGTAAGGTTTCCACGACCTAGACCCAACGCCGCCTCGAGGAGAGCCCGAGCCGTCAGTCGGTTGACTATCGGCTCGCGAGCCGGAACACAACTACCCCCCCTGCAGGTTTACCTGCATCAGTCAGTAGTAGCCTGTTCTTCTTCTTTGTTGTGTCGTTTATTCTCGGCTCGAAATGACGAAAAAGTTCGAGTTCAATTGGCAAAGGGAGACGCCGCAGCTCCTTCTAACCGGTAACACGTTCGACAGGTGGAAGGAGGATAAGGACAACTCCGAGCTGGAGCCGAACTGCCTGTGCAAAGTCGACAAGTATGGATTTTTCCTCTATTGGAAAAGCGACGGCAAGGTAGGGCAGCGTTAATTAAAAGCCCCTTCCAGCATCGTTATGGCTTTTGCTGAGCAACATTTTTAAGAACAAAAATGATTAACAATAAAATTACGCCTGCGCAGGATGGCGACGTTATAGAGCTCGCGCAAGTCAGTGACATTCGCTTCGGAGCTCCGCCGGTGAAGTTGGCCAGTAAATTGAGTAAACACGGCAATCCAGAGCAAATCGACGAGAAAACCTTTATCATTTGCACGGGCGTCGATTACACGAATATTACGTATACACATTTCACGACGCCCGACGTGAAAACTGCAAAGGTAAGCCGAGTACTACAAATATACACTTTTTTTTTTGTATATTTCGCGTTAATAATCATACTTTTGTTGTTGAATTTAATAAAGGAGTGGCAAAAAGCCTTGAGATTCGTAACGCATAACGCGAAAGCCAGCAACGTCTGCCCGACGACGCAGTTAATGAAACAGTGAGTGAAGCTTTGTAGAACCGAAAATTTTTAAATGTCCAAGAGTCATCTGATTTACTTGGCCTTATCCCTTGCAGTTGGATGAAATTGAGCTTCCAAGTCGATCCGAAAGGCAAAGTCCCGGTGAAAGTGATAACAAAGACGTTCGCTTCGGGAAAAACGGAAAAGCTCGTTTACCAGAGCTTGAAGGAACTCGGACTACCAGATGGAAAGGTAAGATATATCGATGAGGCTCGACAAGCCTTCAGCTGTTATTATTGATCGACATAATTATAATCGTTGCAGCTATTCTAACTATGTCATTCGAATCTTGTTGTTATTGTAGTTGTTGTTGTTGTAATTATTAATATTTATTTTCTGTTCTACTTGGTACTTAGAACGATAAAATGGATCCGGAAGCCTTCACCTTTGAGAAATTCTACTCTTTATATTTTAAAATTTGCCCAAGAAACGATATCGAAGAACTGTTTGGTTCGATGTATGTAAAAAAAAAGCAATCCAAGACAGAATAATTTTGTCTGCGATGAGTTTCTCATATTAAAATTTATTTATGTTAACGCTTAATATATTATTATTGACTTCATTCAGAACTAAAGGCAAATCCGACACGATAAATCTGGAGCAGTTTGTCCAATTCATGAACGAAAAGCAGAGGGACGCTCAGCTTAATGAAATCCTGTATCCGCTTTATAACGAAAACAGATGCACGGAAATAATAAACGATTACGAACCTAACGAGGGAAACAAGAAAGCAAGTAAGGCCTATTTATTAATATAACGCGATAAAATAATAATCATTAAATAGAGACGAGATACAAAAAGTTAAAATTTTGCAGGGAAATTGTCGAAGGACGGCTTCATTCGATACCTGATGTCCGACGAGAACGCACCGGTGTTTCTGGAAAAACTCGACGAATGGATGGAAATGGACCAGCCGTTATCCCACTACTACATTAATTCCAGCCACAACACGTATCTCAGCGGCAAACAGGTCGGCGCCAAGAGTTCCGTCGAAATGTATCGGCAGACCCTTCTCGCTGGATGCAGGTCAGTAAATACATTGTTCTAGACCTATAGAGCCATAAAACCCTTGTTTTAACCATAATTTTTTTACAAATGCTCAGGTGCGTCGAGCTCGATTGCTGGGACGGCAAGACTCCGAAAGACGAAATCATCATCACCCACGGAAAAGCCATGTGCACGGATATTCTATTCAAGGACGTTCTCATGGCTATAAGAGACTGCGCCTTCGTCACCTCCGAATATCCTGTTATTCTCAGTATTGAAAATCACCTTTGCCTCTCTAATCAGCTTAAAATGGCTAACTACTTTGATGAAATATTTGGTGACCTGCTGATGAAAAAGGCTCTCCCAGACTATCCGGTAATTACATAATTATTGCATAAAACAAAGCAAAAAAAAGTAGTAGTAATAATAAAGTTACCATATTATGTGCGGATAATCGTTTATATCGAATACAGCTGTACGTCGAAGGACAGCCTCTACCACCGCCGAATGCTCTGAAAAATAAGATTCTCATAAAAAACAAGCGATTGAAGCCAGAAGTGGAAAAGGTCGAGCTCGAGCTCTTCCTTTCCGGCAAATTCGAGGCCAAAGACGAAGTCGTTGAGGACGCAAGCGCTGCTGCTCCGCCGCCCACCGAGGCGCCTCCGCCCGTACGAGTTTTCTTCATTTTTCACTCGTTCTCTACTTGTTCGCAAGTTTAAACGAAAAATTAATGTGACCGTAGGAGCCAGCAGCGGCTGCACCCGGAGCACCCGGTGCCCCACCTGGTGAGCCTGGAGCCGAGGGGGCTCCCGGCGGCGAGCCAGCCCCGGTCTACACGGGCAGCGCTACCGCGTGCCATCCGCTTCTCTCGTCGATGATCAATTACGCCCAGCCTGTTAAATTCCAAACGTTCGAGCACGCCGAAAGTAAGCGGTGCTCTCTATCGATATCCGCAAATTCATTGACACTCCTCAAAGAAACGCTGCTCTTATTACCCTCCAGCCTACAGGAAACACGATACACACATACGACACATACTTGCATACATAATGTACAAATGCTGTGAGCGCAAATAAATTTTTGTCCTCAGAGAAAAACATTCATCACAATATGTCGTCGTTCTCCGAAACTGCGGCCATGAATCATCTGCAGAAAAGCGGCGTCGAATTTGTCAATTACAACAAGCGCCAAATGAGCCGAATTTATCCGAAGGGCACGCGTGTCGACTCGTCGAACTATATGCCTCAGGTGAGGATAAACGGCTAAACACGTTTGTTTACTATATTATACGCAAAGAATTCACGTAGAATATTGGATGCAGGTCTTCTGGAACGCCGGCTGCCAGATGGTCGCGCTAAACTTTCAAACTCCAGATCTGCCGATGCAACTGAATCAGGGCAAGTTCGAATACAACAACTCGACGGGCTATCTGCTCAAGCCCGATTTCATGCGCCGACCCGATCGTAACTTCGATCCGTTCTCCGAGGGTGTCGACGGTGTCATCACCCAGACTTGCTCCGTGCGGGTGAGCCAACATAAAATTGGTTTGAAAGTAATTAGTTTATCGTTGCATTTGGGTTTATCGTTTGTTCCATTCTGTTGCTCATCATTAGGTTATTGCCGGCCAGTTCTTGTCCGATAAGAAAGTCGGGACTTACGTCGAGGTGGACATGTACGGTTTGCCGGCGGACACGATAAAAAAGGAATTCAAAACTAGAATGGTTCCGGCGAACGGTTTGAATCCGGTTTACAACGAGGATCCCTTCGTCTTCCGCAAAGTCGTACTGCCGGATTTAGCAGTGCTCAGATTTGGTACAAATAATTTCAACGACTCGTCGGAAATATTATTAGCCTATACTGACGTATTTTGTCAAATCGACAGGTGTCTACGAAGAAAGCGGCAAATTGATAGGACAAAGGATTCTGCCTCTGGACGGTTTGCAAGTAGGATACAGGCACATCTCGCTCAAGACCGAGGCGAACTTCCCGATGGCTCTGCCTATGCTGTTCTGCGCCATCGAACTGTCGATTTACGTACCTGATGGATTTGGAGGTAAAGCAACTATGGCCCATACGGTTCGGCATCGCTTTGCGAGGCACTTGGATTTTCAGAAGCATGACGATAATATTGTCGCTGCTGCTTTCAGATTTCATGGCGATGCTCTCGGATCCGGGAGCGTTCGGTAAGGGAGCGGAAAAACGAGACGAGGCCATGAAAGGGCTTGGTATCGAGCAAACCGACTCGAAGGCTGAGGCCAAGAAGAAGGAGGAAGAGGAGAGGAAAAAAAGAGGTAGCTATGCTCACTCGCTCCGTCGTATAGGGGCAGCACAAGCAACATTATCGCACTTGCATAACCCAACTGTATACCTTCCATCCTATTTCACGTGTTGATACATATATTCATCTATCTATAGCTCAATTCTTTTTCACCAAATTCACAATTGGTTTTACTTAAAAACTTGCTAAATTAGCATTGACTGGTACTGTTCGATTTTTAGAGGAATTCAAACTACCGCCTTTGAACTACGTCAACTTGAGGCGAGAAAAGTTTTTCAAGCTCGAGAAAAAAATGAGCAAAGAATTGGACACGCTGAAGAAGAAACACCTAAAGGAGAGACAGGCCATGCAGAAAAAGCACTGCACGGACATCGACAAGTTGACCAAAGGAAAAGAGTAAGTCAATGAAAAATGATTATTCATTATTAATAGATCGTCACGTAAACTATTTAAAACCACGCGTTTCGTGTAAGATTGTAAAAATAATTAAGATTTATTATTTGCCTCCGTTGCAAATGATTAGCAAAGATGCTCTGGTGAAAGATGACGGGATAAAGAAGCTGATAAGCGAGCAGACGGCTCAGTGGACGCAAATGATGGAGAAACATCGCAAGGAGGAATGGGAACTTCAGAAGGTTCAGCTCGCGGCTTCGCGCGAGGAAATAAAAGCTTGCATACCCGCTGTTCAAGCGAATCAGGTTAAGCTACTCGAGGCAAAGCACGCCAAGTGAGTCTCGTGATTTAAGAATGTATATTGTCGAATTTTGTTATCGACCATTGCTCAATCCTTACCTTTATTTCGTTATTTTTTATGCTTGTCTATGTAGGGATGTCAAGGACATGAATGCGAATCAGGCCAAAGTATCGGCCGAGACTGCAAAGGAGGTAATGGCCGACAAGGCTCTTAAGACGAAAGGCGACAAGGATCGCCGGCTCAAGGAGAAAAGAGCGAACAATATTAAAAAGTTCATGGACGAAAAGAAGAATCTTGGAATCAAGCAGAATCGCGAGAAGGAAAAACTCAAGACTACTCACGAAAAGCAGGCTAAGGAAATCGACACCGACATGGATGGGGTAATTTAAATAATTTTGTCGCTAGTTAATTATGTCATTAAAGACTTGAACAACAGTAACCAAATAATTATGCTTACAGTGCTTATTAACCTGGGCCACAGAAGCTCAACATCAAGAGATGGGATCCAAGGCTGAATTTTACGTTTGAAATGTGATCCAGGCGTATATAAAAATAACGTTTTACCGATAATGCTGAGGCACGTGTATTTGTCACAACATTGTCTACCCTCGAATTTCGACAAAATCGAAATGTTTTCTACGATATTAGGTATACTTTGTTAAATCAATTACACAAGGGTAGTGAGTTTTATCAAGTATTTGCGACTTTTCAAACCCAATATCGCGCAGGCTGTGTAAAGGCAGCAAACGTGTGGCCTTACTTGATATTTATTATTGTTTCTTTGTTTCAACTTCAGTCTTATTAATCACGTAAGAATGAATCGTTAATGATAAGGATGAATTGTGCGTCCGCGCGAGAACAGAGTATTCTCGCGGAACGAAAGATGAACAAATGGAATAAAATAAATGAAAACTAATCACCGATTACAATTTTGCAATTGTTTTTTGCCAAACACCTTCAATATTCCATGCTCGCGTCCGCCACTCGGACTTTTGCTCCGACGCGATTCTCAGGCTTCACCAGTTCCTACAGCCTTAGTTCCCAAGCCCCGTTCGCTTCCGGCCTCTTTCGCGCTAGTCTCGTCCTCGTGATTATGACGACGCCGGTAATGGCTACAACAACGGTGCTTCACGGCCGGACGAGTCAACGTTGTATCAAGCTTTCTCTCTTTTTCCGTTGGGTATACCGTATACACACACGTTGTAGCGAGTATACAGGGCTAGAAGGACTTTTGAGTATGGTGCTTTCTGCGTGCCGCTGGCTCGCTCTTGTCTCTTGGTACAATTGACAGCGGTGTTTCAAGACTTGGCATATCTGAACACTTGCAATACACCGAGCTATTGGTACATATCGCGCATGGAGTACAAGCTATATGCCGCCGGCTTTGTTGAATCGCTCCGAGTTGCCTGCTACGGCTGAACTGCACGGGGCTGGAAAGAGGGAGAGGCATCGGTGGGGCCGCTCGGTCAGAGGGCTACATAGGTGTACCGTTCCCGCGCGGGGCAAGTCATCTCGAGACTCTTCGGTTCACCAGGTTGGCCGCCCGCAGCATTAGAGTGCGCCGTTCGCTCTAAGTACGCTGCGTGTGCCGCTGCGAAAAAGCCGCTCACTCAGACTAGCAGCTCTCTCTCTCTTCGAGGATCGCGCGCCAGCCATATCCTGCATTACAGGCTTGCCTCTCTCTAACTGCAGCAGCGTGCACGTTTTCTTCAGAGAGCGAGAGAGCCTGATGCTACCGAGGGAGATAGAAAGAAGAAGGCAGAGTTCCCGTGACCTATCGTGTCCCGAGAGCCACCTCCCGAGTTCATCCACTCACTGTGTCCCGCTGCCGCCGCCGCCCTCTCTCTCTCTCTCTCTCCCACGCCGCAGCCTCTCTCGCGGGGCTCCGGTTGTTGCGCCAATACCGTTTTCTCTCCCGCGAGAGTGAACGGAGCAAGGGGGCACAGGTGTGCGCGTGGAAGCTATACGGTTCTCTCTCTCTCTACTCGCCTCCTGGCACACACGAGCTCCTGTCCTGTAGATAGCTCATGCTGTACTAGCCCCCCTCTCTCTCTTGCACCAGAGATTCTTACTAGCTTGTGAACGCCTCCCAATACTTATCAGCTAGTTGATTATTTTATTTTCTTGGTTTTAACTTTCGACATTTATAAATTGTCCTCCGGTTTCGCTTGCTCTTTAACGCGAATACTTTGCCGAGTCTTCTACGAAACTATACGTGAATTATTGCAGCGCGCAAATTTTATTCCCTCTCAACAAAATCATTAAATAATTTTTTACCATTGATTCTCATCATCTTTTCAGCTCGCGTATCCCTCAAATAAGCAAATACGTTGCGGCAGCCGCATGGCCACACGCGCGTATATACATACTCATTGCTTTGTATTAGGAGCGAAGGGTGTGGGGTGTATTGTAGCGCTAGACACACAAGCGCGGAAAAACCATGGAGTTCGCCCTGTTCTCAGCCGAGCTCGGACTGCCATAGCCGGTGCTTTGTATTGCTTTGCATATAGTCTTGCCGCTGATAAAAAGAGAGACGAGAGAAAGGGCAAAGCCAGAGAAGGAAGAGGATGGAGAGAGAGAGCTCGAAAGCAGATAGTACGTGGTAAGAAGGGGCCAGAGGGTAGGGAGGCCACTCCAAGTGATGAGATCTGTCGCGAGCATTAAAGTATTGCAGTAGTCGCTTGCTTTGCTCCGAGAGTCGTCGTTCTTTCTTTCTCGCCGGCTCTCTTTTCCACTCACTTCGTTTTCGGAGGCTCGCGCGCGAGCGCCTCTTTTTGCGCGCTTTGCTCTCTCGGAACAATGAATGTTGACGACTATACGACGCGGCGTGTTTGAGCGGCCAACGAGCCACCCCTATATACAGTCTCCGGCGGTCTTCCCGCAGCCAACACCCCAGAGCGTCGGGAGAGGGTCTAGCTCGAGCCATTTGCGTCGAGGGATGGATATGCCACTGCGGCCGACTGCTGCTTTTTCTATATAACGCGCGCGGCCTTTTAGGCCTGCAAAGACAAAAAAGACACACACAAGTCGAGAGAGAGAGAGAGAGAGAGCACTGAATGTGGCAATGCCGAGAGTAGGAGAGCCGCGGCCACAGAGGTGAGAGAAAAGACCAAAGACACTCGCCTCTGATTACACGGGCCATTATGCAAGCACAACGGCACCTACGCCTTGGCGAAAAAACGAGAGATGCGTCCGCGGCGGGGAAAAAAAAAGGTTGATGATGATGATGCCGCTATTGCGTACGAGTCTGTGTCTGTGTACGCGCGCGCGTGTGTTGCAGAATTACAGACTTACAGAATATGAGAGAGAGAGAGAGAGAGGAAGAGTAGTGGGAGGAAGGAAAAGACGTATATGCGAGTGGAGGAGTGAAAGATGTGTACACGTGGAAGAGAGACAAGGGGCACCACTAGGGAATAGTGTATAAGGATGTTGGCAAGTAGTCGCGGCCTGACGTTATGGTTTCGTTTTAGATTCATCGAGGCTCATATCCCCGTGACGAGTCGAAAGTCTCGATGAAAAAAGGCCGGGCTTTTGTCACTCGGTATAATGCTGGTCCCCTCCCCTCCCCCCCCCCTCCCTACAGGCAGAGCTGGCCTCGCCGCGACGGAGTTGCCTTTCTGCACCCTTTCTGCACTTCAAAGGTTTGTTTTAAAGCTAAATTACGGATCTCGGGGGCCCGGCGAGCTGACATTTTCTTTCTTTCTTTTTTTTCACTCTCGGTTATGCCGAACGATATGTGCTCGTTTTGCCGCGATGGTTGGTCAACGTTATGACTGCGGGTGGCGATGCTCTTAAAATGTGATACTCAATAATTCGCCTGAAACAATCGCATGAAAAGCGACTGGATCCAAATGCTTTGATATAAGGATGGACTGCGCGACGGGGGTTTTTTTTCGTAAACGCGTGGCAGACGAATAAAAAAAATGCCCGAACAAAGCAACGAATGACAACTAAGAGGGTATAGGTGGGATAAGAAAGCGACCGGGTAGATCCAACGCTGTCTAGGAGGTAACAGCAGGAGCTTAGGAGCAGGACGAGCGAGGAGGGGCGGGGTCCACAATGTAGACAAACCATTTCAAATTTGACGTATGTCCGCGAATAATAATGTATCGAAACATTATTTATACAATATGAATTTTGTA